>JAWDGP010006115.1:0-12500 GCA_033675545.1 Elysia crispata
GAATTTATAGTAGTTTAAAAATTCTTGAGAAAAGAAGGATCAACTTACACATCAAGAGCAAAAACTAGGTAAGCAGTGTCACTTCTTCAAAAACTCAGTAGATGGTAAGGATTCTCTTCAAAAGCACATTGTCTCAAGTTGCTTAGTCTGTGGCTGCTGATCTTCTCAAAATGGTTAAAGAGGTTGAAGATCTCTGTCACATTATCACTGAAGATGTTGAGAGGAACATATAATTATGAATAGAAAGGAACGAGTTACACAGACAAGGGATAGGGAAGAAAAGAAAGATATATATATATATATATATATATATACAGAGAGAGAGAGAGAGTCAGAGAGAGAGAGAGAGAGAGAGGGAGAGGGAGAGGGAGAGAGAGAGAGAGAGAGAGAGAGAGAGCGAGAGAGAGAGAGAGAGAGTGAGAGAGAGAGAGAGAGAGAATTTATATACTTTTGTAATAGTTTTAAAGTGGTCTTTCCTATAAACTGAGGATTTTCTCTTTTTTTCTAATGCTGAAGCTGGTTTTAATGAAGCAAATGTTTTTCTCGTTGAATAACATGACAAGTTATAAATTTGTATATTAGAAGAGAGAGAGAGAGAGAGAGAGAGAGAGAGAGAGAGAGAGAGAGAGAGAGAGAGAGAGAGAGTAGATGGGTATCCTGACAAAAAACGAAACACCTAGCTGTACTCACTATTATCATAAGTGAAGAAATAAAGAATGATCTTTCGTTGGAAATAACGGTGAGCTGTGGGGTGTAAAGATAGAGAGAAGAAATTTTTTTATACACATGAATGATAAAATAAACACCACATATCATGGATATTTGAAGTTACAATACAAATCTCAATATTGGAATTGAAATGTATAAAAATTTATATTAATAATAATGGAAAAATATCGTACTCAGCGTAGAATTATATTTTTACCATTTCTTTTGCACGTCCAACCTTCAACAAGAGTTTGTCTGTCCAAGGACAGAATTTGTGGGGGATCACATGAATGTATAATGGTATACAGAATTCCCTAAATTTACGGACAATTCTCTTTCCTGTACAGTGGAACTCCATGTTTAACACCTTGAATATCGAAAACCATTTGCTATAACGATGGGAGCTAATAACACCTTTTTTTTCCTATATTCAATTTATTTCTGCAAAATTGACACTGCTTCCCAACCTATAAAAACTGGAAAGAAAGCACCAAAACTCTTTAATAGAAAAATCCTTAGCATTTTTGCTCCTGCTCTTGGCATTGTAACAGCTACAAGCGAACAAGCAATGCAGGCTTTCCCTGTCTTTTCTCCACAGTCCACATGTATATGGTAAAATATGTAAATATTTATTTCCATAAGAGGCAGAATAGAAAAAAACAAAGGAAAGTGTAATTACTTCTTGGGTGAGGCCATGCCCTTGATAGTTCAAATACTGCACTGTGATGGCCAGGAAGGGCGGAGACTGGTCTTTCGGCCTCTGGATCTTCAACCGAATCTTGGCTTGACAATCTAGTTTCTGAGGGACCTGTGAAAGTGATGAAGAGTATGTAGTTATGTATCTATAGATGGAGCTTGAATGCTACAAAGTTCATTTAGTGTATAGCATCAAGCCACATGGGTTTTAGGCAGTGTACAACATCTAAAGAAAAATAACTTTTGGCTTATAAAATCTGAAACCTCAAAATAAATGATTGGATTGGCAAATCTAGATCTAGAGTAAATTAAAATATTTGTCCTATGAACTGCAAAATGTTTCAGATCAGTACTTCTGACAATGCCTTTCAATAAGGCTTTTGGTGCCCTCATGCCAATTTCTTCCATTCTGTATGTATAGATCTAGAATCTAGATCTAGATCTACTCCAAAGAGGCAGGGAAGGATTTAAAAATCTAGGCTTTAAGATAACTCACCCTCTCTTATCTTTAACTAACCACTAAAATCTAAAATCAGATCGTCTAGATCTGGATATAAGACCTATCTATATTTAACTCTAGATCTCATTAGCAATAATTCGATGGGATTTACCTTTGGCATGGGCGCTGACCCGTCGAGGAGCTGGTGTGTTTGGACGGGGAGTGCTTGCACACAAAGAGAATGATTTTATATTTTAGGTACTTCAGTATTAGTTCTTTCACTGACTCACTCGATCTTTTCACAAATAGACTGTGAGTGCCATTGAAAATGATTTAAGGGCTGCCTCAAACTCTTCATACGTTTTGAACACACGTCCTTTCTCCATTTTGAACATTGGTGGAAAGGAAGTGAGATCTGAGTCAAACACGAATTTTGTGACGTCACATGTATATCTGTGTCCGTTCAGACCAGTACCAACTATCTAGGAGGCCTGTTCATAGGTTATGTAATATTATTCAGATGGGCCGGTCTGCGGGGTGCTAGCAATGTGCTCTCTCTCTCTCTCTCTCTCTCTCTCTCTCTCTCTCTCTCTCTCTCTCTCTCTCTCTTTCTTTCTCTCTCTCATCTTTAGCTTAATCCGACTCATAACTCCCGTCTCTCTCTCTCTCATCTTTAGCTTAATCCGACTCTTAACCCTCGTCTCTCTCTCTCTCTCTCTCTCTCTCTCTCTCTCTCTCTCTCTCTCTTCTCTTTCTCTCTCCCTCTCTCTCTCCCTCCCGCTCTCTTCATCATAACTTCTAAGTACATGTAGGCTATACATTCAAATACTTAGAAACTCAAATGCACATGTACACCTTTTCGAGATTTGATAATACAGTGGTACGGTACATCAAATACCGGCACTGGAGTGACACACTAAGAACACGTACATCAGATAATGAGGAGAGTTTTTTTAATTGTATCAAGTCAGAAGAAGCAAATGAAGAGAGAGGGAAAGAGGGAGACAGAGAGAGAGAGAGAGAGAGAGAGAGGGGGGGGGGGAGACAGAGATTATAATTTTGTAAAATTCGACCAAGGAACAAAAACAAACATAGTAGGTACGTAGAATCTTAGAGCAAGAGATAAAATAATGAATGAGAGAGAGAGAGAGAGAGAGAGAGAGAGAGAGAGAGAGAGAGAGAGAGAGAGAGAATGGGTGAAAGAGATACAGACAGCCAGAGGTCTATTTGTGTGGAAAAGGGGGGTGCTAGATATGGTAATAGGTGCTAGCCATGTGCGCTTTATATCTGGCCTTCTCTCTTTCTTTCATCTCTCTAGCTCAATCCGACTCTTAACCCTTCCGGCCTCTCTCTCTCTCTCTCTCTCTCTCTCTCTCTCTCTCTCTCTCTCTCTCTCTCTCACGCACACACTCTCCCTTCTCATCATAATTTCTATTACATTCAAATATTTACACTTTGAAACTCAGATCCACATGTACACCTTTTCGAGACTTGATAACACAGTGTTACAGTAGGCTACATTAAATAAAGGCACTGGAGTGACATGTCAAGAGCAAAACAAGGAATGACAGAATGTGAAAGACAAAAAAAGATATGGTGATATTTAGAGTGAAAGAGATACAGACAGAAGTCTATGTGTATGTGGGAGGGGGGGTGGTCAGAATAATGGGCAGTACTAACCTGTTCCAGTGTAAAAATGAAGGACAACTTATAGCTGATCCCATTGATTCACAGTTTTACAGGGGAAATTTGGGTGTGTTACCAATTTAAAACCGTTGTAGTCTTCAAATTGAATTACAGTCACTCCTGCATCTGCATCTCTAAGTCTAATATGGAAGTATATAACATATTCATGCATACAACCACCGCGACTGAAGCTGGCAAGTGCTTGTTCTGTTCTATCTGCATTACAAGCACTGAGTCCATAGAGGAGCAAACTTTCTTGAAGGGCTTCCTTAACAGTGTCACAGTTAAAGTTATTTTTTACTATGAATGTATCCAGTTCGTCAATTTCTCTGACTTTGTTTTCACTGACAGCTTTTTTTGGTAGGGCGAGGAGTTTTTGGATGAGCATGTGATATGGATGGTGAAGGTATCTCACCAAAGTTAATAGGAGGATGCATAGAGATTATAAATATTATCTTCCTCTTCGACTGTGAGGAGTATCAGAGAGCCAGTGTCGACTACATACTCCAATATGTTCAGTCACTTTCTCAACTTTGTTTGGGAGACTCGAAACCCATTTATGACATTCAGTTGGGTCCTTCGGAAAACCATAATTATAAAATAACCGTTTCACTTTCTTTCCCTTCTGACTGGCATAGCCGCTCTTACAGTTTGTAACAGTGCACTTTCTTCCCCTAAACAATAAACAGTTAAGGAAATTGATAATGACACCGATACACCATATAATGAAATATGAAACTTAAGGTTAAAGTATTGAGGGCACTTTGAGTATCAGAGATTTTAGTTAAAAGGCTTTTAAAAACTTTGGCTCCCACTTCAGCACACCTTCTCTCTATAAAGTGATATCGCAGAGACCATAAAGGGAAAAGCTAATTAAACTTAAAGCATATTTAGATGAACTTAACATGTATAATTGTTTATCAGTATCTCTCTCTCTCTCTCTCTCTCTCTCTCTCTCTAAATATATATATATATATATATATATATATATATATATATATATATATATATATATATATTACATTGTATGATGTTTGGTGGCACGGGTCATACTCTATCAGTGTGCACACATTTAGAGGAAAATCTACACCAAATCACAAGAAAGCATTCTTGGAATGTTCCACATTGAAAGCATCTGTTAGAACAAGGTGCAATCCAAGGGCGAATAGCAGAGAATAAGATAAGAAATATAATCCAAGAAAAAATGAATGTAATCCAATAACAAAATGGCAGGAGAGTCCAGTGAAAACACAGTGTGTACTGCTAAGCATGCTATAATCAACTGTTCAAACCTCGCGCAGGTGGCTGATAGCTAGCCAGATGATGGCCCATCTGAATAATGTTACGTAACCTTGTGAACAGGCCTTCTAGACAGATGGTACTGCTATAGACACATTGTTTGTATATTTTGAACCACGTGATGGACAATAATAGCACAGCCTCCATGATTTCTTAAAACCACGTGATAGCTATAAAAAGATTTTGCGGGTGCCTATTAGTCGTTTTTTCTTTGTCAGGCTGTGTTTACACTTACAAGTAGTAGTTCGTACATTAACTTTTTCTTTTTTTTTTCTTGAGGGGGGTGGGGATAGATCTCTTTGCATTCCTGAAGCGGGAACTTGCTTACAGCAGGATTTTTCTCCTGAAACTAAAATTCCCGTTATAGTCATGTTTTATTTATTTTAAGCACATCACTAGAGTGGTCTCGCTTATTGAATCTGTATAGCTTATCACTGTCTGCCTCTGGCCTTACACTTCGTTTCCTTCTGTTTTGTCTCCTCTTCTCTGATGTTGGCAATTAATGTCTAGTGGTCAGTCAGCCCCAATTGCTGCAAAGAAAGAGACAATTGTGCGCGACGGTCTAAAAGAGGTGACAGTAGAGAAGTTTTACAGCACTGGAGGTGTCTGAGAGACGAGCAGAATTCTCGCTCGGATTGAGAGAACGTGGCATTACCTAAACTAGCTGTGATAAAGACAGGGTTAGATTTCTTTACAAATAAAAAAAAAATAGGAGACGACGTAGAAAGTTGTCAACTTGATAGTTATTAAACCCTAAAACAATTTTGGCTGGTTTTAATAGAAAGGAGGGAACACAGACGCGGGCTAATTCTTCTTCACAGAATACCCCCCCCCCCCCTCCCCCCTGAGGAGGCTGCACAACCACTGGACGAGCCACAGCATTCCTGTCCCACAACTCATCTTCCCGGGTCTGACGGCACGTGCCCCCAGGTGCGCACGTCAGGGCCTCAATTATAAGTGCGGCAACCGAACTTCTCCGCAGATACCCCTGTTTCCTGCATGCAACAACTGAAAGGGGTTAGTTAGAAATCAATGGTTTATTTGGCGGAAAGTCTAAAACTGTCCTTACCCACAGGTCTGGAGGTGAGAAGAAAACTGGACGCTGCTATTTGACTTCCCTCCAACAGTGAACGGACAGAGGTGCTTTAGGCAGAACTATCCCGTTCATCGTGAATTAAACGCAGTGGAAACTGAGGCTACGGGGAAAATACGTGTAGTACGATGTACTAATTGACATAGAAGAGAAGAGTAGCATAAAGAAACGCGCACTCGAAGATAAAGACTTTCTTAGAACTTCTTTTTTAAGGGAGAAGAGCACTTCAGTACAAAGTTTAAAATAATTCTTCCAGTCAAGGAACTCGACAAATCATTATGTTTTATAAAGTCATTTCAAGGTGGAGACCATAATGATTGATTATGGAACATTTGAAAAAAGAAACCTATGGAAATCAAAATAACTTTCTTAAATTATTTTTAGTCAGATCAAGGTGACTTGCCCTGCCACAGCGAAAAAGTATTCAACAAACCTTAGGTTTAGACAGAAACTATTTTCATTGAGCTGAAAATAAGAAAGGAATTGTTGAACAGATTTATTGCTTTTATCATCATACCTTGTCATTATCACCAATGTAACTAGATGTATTCAAGCTAGAACATTGATTTGAGATGCCTGTATGATTGTGTGCTTTGCCTATGACGTAATGACGAACGTATTCTTTTACTATATTTCTAGGGCATATTTATAGTCTTTGTGTGATAATCAAGACTGTAGGTATGTTATGTAAGCACACATCGATAATTATAAAGTACAGTGTATTTTTGGTGCACTATATTGGTGTGTGCTCAAGGAAAATTCTGGACGAGCGATTTTTTGGTGTGAACGCAGGATTACCGGGGGTGGGGGCAGGACAGAGCCACACTATTCGCTATTCGATTCAGACTGCCTTTACCTCTAATCTAAGGAGGTAAATTATACTCAGGGGAAGCTGATGCCATAGTGCTGTGCTTATCTCTCTCTCTCTCTCTCTCTCTCTCTCTCTCTCTCTCTCTCTCTCTCTCTCTCTCTCTCTCTCTCTCTCTCTCTCGCACTCTCTCTCTCTCTCTCTCTCTCTCTCTCTCTCTCTCTCTCTCTCTCTCTTTCCTTTTCTGTTTCTCTTTCTCGCTTCCTAGTTTCCAATGGATTCAGAGATACACAGAGTGAAATGGGCAAATTTCTTTCTTCTGTTGTTAAAGTCAGGCTCATTTTTATCTTTGAAGTAGTGAAACATGATAAAACAAAAAATATTATCGGCGATACAGTGTTAATAATGCCCATGCTTGTGAAGACAGTTTTTTCATCATCTTCATCATCCTAATCATCATCATTATCATCATCACATCATCATCATCACCATCATCATCATTATCACCATCATCATCATTATCATCACCATAATCAATGTAATGATCGTCTTCATCCTCAAAATCAGTATCTTTTTCGTCGTTCTCTCCACTCCTGGCCCTTTCTTTACTTCCATAGACTTTACACTGGAGTCTTGATAAATACCTCAGGACCAAAAAAGTTAGTTGACTGTAGGCAAAAGTTGGCTTTAAATATTGCAATTTAATTTGTAAAGAAATACAAAATAGTGCTGGCAAACAAAGTTGACTTGAAGCAAAAGTTTCCCTTAGGTGTTGAATGTATATGGACTCCTCTGTACTTTTAGTAATACTTTCTCGTTAGCCAGACTTTCCTCTTTTTATTCAACTGATTTTCATCTTTGAATCATTTTCTCACTCCTGTAACTCCATTGCGCCCCTATGGTTCCAAGTAAAAAAAAGCAGTTGGAATTCTTTTGTAATAAGTTAAAATTATGAATGCGGTTTTGTGTCAAGGTGGTTTGTGCACCACAAAAGCTGGGCTTGATCAGTTATATAAAAATGGAAAAGCAGAAAATCTTAAAGATCAGATTCGATATAGAAAATTAGTGATGGGGGCAAGAGGACTTAAGACTGACAGGTACTGCTGCAAATCTTTACCAGACTTTGCTTGGAAAGATATGCAATGAACCCCCCTCTAAAAGAGGGGGGTTCATTAGGCAAAAGACAATCATTCAAAATTAAAGTTCTGCATCTGATGATGATTATTAAATACAATGCTGTTACGGTGAAAATAAATTTGACAGAACATTTGATGTTGTTGTTGGGTTCAAGGTTTATTTAGTAAAACAAACAGAAAACGCTGCAAGGTACAAACAGTATAGATACTTTCATTAGCGAAGTGTACAGATAGGTAGTCAACAAAAAAGTGACACTGATACAGGTACATAGTATGTCTGGCAAAAGAGGTAGTGAGACCGAGAGGTAAGCAGAGTGGGAAAAACCATAGGTGCGGCTTAAAAAACATATACACGGAACAGAAACCTTCACAATTTAAAAGAAACGAAAATTTCTGTTTATACTTTATAATTTTTTAAAGTTGCAGGCTCAAATTGTTTTCATTTAACAAAATATTGATATTTTCAGGCTTGCTAATTCCTTTACATGAATTGGTTCTCAATTTATATTTTGAAAACTGTAATGTATTTTGTCTCTTATGTAATACTTTCTTTTACAGTCATTCAGTTTCAGCTTTAATGTAAGCGTGTATTGAACCTCAGTTTATCATGGGAGTTTTCTACAACTATCAAAATCATAATGCTTTATCATGTATACATTTGAAAATATATGTTCAATCATAATTCATCTGTGACTATTAATTTTTTACTTCTATCATTGACTTACAATGCAGTTTTGAAATAGAAACAGTGGTCAAATTATCAAATAGATAGCATAATCAGGTTCAGCATCTAAAAAACCATAAACTCCGAAAGTTTCATTACTCTAGTACGAAAACTGTGTTTTTTAAGATATAATTTCTACAATATGATTCGCTTTTACCAATTTTCTTCCAAGGCGCAAAATTTGGCGCTATGCCAATTTTGGTTTTCTCTATCTTTTCAAAATGGCTTTCTAGGTTGCTGACAAAAATTGAGTCAACTAAATACAACATTGTGTATTAGCAAACTAAGTATTGAAACAATCTGAAGAATATGTGTTTTTTTACGATGGTCCAAAAGTGCCTCATCTAGAGTATTTGCCTGTAATGTTGATATGCCACAAGTGTTTTTGGCCATATTTCATGACCAATAAATTCTTTTGTTTACTTTTTATCTCCGTGAAATTTCGTATGTGTATAGTCATTGTCTTGGACTTTGTAAATATGTCCTTTTTTGTTTCATAAGATTTAACAAATGACTTTTATATGTCCTTAAAAACAACCCGATGCACGCAATTTGTTTTGTGTCGTTATGCGCAAAATTGAAACAGCTGTAAAACTTTTATTTACCAACAGATTTTGATGAAATTTGTTGGAAATTTCATATTTTAACAAGATCTTTACAGTACAATTGGGTATATTCAAATTTGCTGGGGTAGAAAAATCACTTTGTGGTACCTATTGACAGCCCGCTATAAAGTTGACAAATGGCATTCGGTGGTAAAAAAGTTTTCTAAATGTCATATATTATCTAATAAAAAAAACTGTCCCAATTATTTCTTTTGACACGGTAATATGTGCGGAGGAATTCACCAGCAACCTAACCAAAAGCCTGTTTTGCTAATTACAACTTTAGAAGCTCTACTTGAAAGGATCAAAAATTGAACATTGGGAGAGACGTTTCTGAGCTTCTCATTCAAGACAGTTTAAAAAATATTCAATTTTAAATTTTCGGGAAATTCTTTTCGTGTATTGTCAGGTCTTAAAACACCAGGTATAAGGCCTGGAAAATAGATTAATCTGGATAAATATTTTGCAATACAGAGTGGTTTTTGTGTTTGTTTGTTTATTTTCTTTTTTGCCAGTCAACTTGACATAGCACACACGCACACACACACACACCTTCAGGTCATTAACTGCGCAAGCTGTGCAATGTATGATTTTGACACCGATGGAAAGGAACGTTTATTTATTACTCAATGATTCTATCGTAAAAAGACTTCAGAGACTTATCAGTATTATTTATGAATTTTGTAATGTATGTTATAAGCTTTTTCGATTTGACCGTCTTTCATGCAAGGAGAGAATCAACAGATTAAAACTGGGATATTGAGGCTCAGGCTTTGAAATAATAGTAGAATGTCATCTCTATAGAAGCAGTTTGTCTTGGAGCAGAGAAACACTTCTTCCTCCTGTGACAAACCTAACAGGGTTGTTTATTGTGGACTGGGCTATATGGCAGATCAAAATAAGAATGGTGCTGTAAACAATGATGTGTTAAACAATTCCGGAGATGGAAACTTTTAAAAGCTTTAAATTGATTCTCTTTGAGACAAATTATTTAGAAAACATATACAAAGTGCGGGTGACAGGACATACAAAATTAAAAGAACAGCAAAAAAATTCCTCTCCCATACACCCAGCGATACATTTGAACTTGGAACAACTTATACAGGGACAAAATTGCCTTGTAAAGTTGCTTAAAGTTTTCTGTAGTTTTCTTTTTCCTAACATGAAAGATAAATGAACATAGCTGACATGCGCATTAGAAGCTATTATCTCTGATCTCATCGGTCAAGGACAGAAAGAAAATCCGCCGGTTGAACCGGCGGTGCAGACTGGTATCATCACAATTAAAAAAAAAAACAATCCAGTTTCTGTAATCCCCACTCGCAATGCCACGTACGATATCCTTCCCTTAACACAGTGCTCTGCAATAAAACCTTTTAAAAAGGGTACAAGAAGTATACTTTTATCTATTTGTACATGTAGCAGACTATCCTTTTGTTTTTGATTGATCTTTTTATTGAATAAGAAGAAATTATTGACCCGAATCCATTGATTTGAATAACCAAAAATATGTGGTTTTTTTTTAAAGAATCGTTATTTTAAAGTGTTTCTCTGTCACCCTGAAACTTAAGCAGAAATTCTTCACATGAGAAACCTTCTGCGACATGTTCAATGTCATCACGCTAAGGGGACTAAGTCGATATGCCAAGGTGCCTGCCACCTTTTTATTTCTTCTAAATGACTTGAGCCCAAACGATTGAGTTTCTCATTCGTGCGTTTACCACCCTAGCCATGTGAGCTCCCGACAACTGAAGCAAGTTTATACCTCCTGAAGCTGTCGCTCACTCCTGCTCTTGTCCCACCAGAAACTAGTCTCGGTTGCCACAGGTGATAATTCTAGATACTTCATTCTTCTTTTTTGCCAAAAGAAGAAAGATTGTTAAGTCATTCATAGGCTGACAATCCTACAAATTGTCTGGCGCCTATGCCAAATGCCATTATACTGACATAAGAGCGAGGAGGTTTTGGTTATCTCATCAAATCTCGGTATTTTCCTCTTTTATAACCACGTTCTTCATCCACTCTGGTTTTACAAGGGAACGTCAGTTCAGCCATGATAACCAGACGCAATCACAAATATTTGGTCTCAGTTTTGATCTCCTGATTGTTTCTGGATGTTAGCTCTGTACCAGTTCTGCTAAAACCTCCCAGTCATTACAATTGTTCAATTATCCTTTCCTTTGCATTTTTCCCCGCTGACTCAACTTCTGTTCCATTGCGCGATTTGTCTCAGGAATCCTCACTGTCCCCCCGCTCTACTGCTGATCGAGGCAGGTTTATTGTGCTCTTCGGTGCGATAGGGCTGGACCCATCTGTCAACAGCTCAGGCCTCTTTAGTCTGCCAGCCTTAGCATCAAAGCTTCTCTTTTTAGCTGCAGCGCACACAGTTTGCATTAGATTAAAGGAGGTCGTTAGTTCATAACTGGTCTGATGAGGAAACTGACCCATTATTGAGTCGCATACTAGACTTCAATCCGTGATAAAGCTCTCTGTGGTTCTTTGGTGAGCCTGTTGAACTGCCCTATGGGTTCTCTTTGCATCTAATTGATGATCATTTCTCTTTTCTCATGACCTTCTGCCTTTGACCATCAATTTGTGAGGGATGACCTAAATTTTTTGCTGTCACTTATGTTAGGGCTCCTGCCTCTTTTATTTATAGACATTCTTTAGCTCCTATCAAGGCCCCACCAACTCGCCATATCTTGTCGGTTTTAATTGATTAGATATAAGGTTCTCACCATCGCATTCTTCCCTAACTTTCAGCATCATGGATTTCCATCTTATAAACCTCTAACACAGCGTGAGTTCATGGACTTTCCTACAAAAAAAAAAAAAACCCTCTAAGACAAGTTTCTTTATATTTATATTTATATGTCTTGTATTTATATGAAAAATCCATACAAAAACTACAAAATTTCCGAAACGGGAAACAATTGAAATATAAGGCCGCGACTTTATCTCCCCTGCCTGAAGCGAACAAAGGAAAAACAACAGCCCTGTCATCCAATCAAAACAATTTTGTAGCATGACAGGCCGTTTAAGGTAAGATCAATCAATACTTTATATAGGTCCTATATAAGTTATAGTTGAGGTGTTTTGGAGCAATGAGAAATATTGCATCTTGAACTGGAAAGCAAAAGTTTATCTCGTATTCTGTTGTTCGAACTCTTTGTTGATCATATAATCAGCAAAAACTAAAAGATTACCTCTTAAATCAGTAAAAAATCACTTCAGAGTAAATTAATATTCACGTTAATAAAAAAGGGAACTTATGAAACAAAATAAAAAAAAAAAACAATAGAAAAC
>JAWDGP010006115.1:17500-20000 GCA_033675545.1 Elysia crispata
TGTAACGTTTATAGGTTAGTTCTGTTTTGCGACAAAATCCAGACTCTAGATCTCGATCTAACTTGTATTACTAGATACAGCTCTTCGACGCCATCTCTGAGAACCGTCTAGTTACCAGTAGATGTACAGGGAACGAGACAGAAAAATATTAATGGGTTAATGTTTAGGATTTGGTTCGTCCCTCATGATAGCACTGGTTCTTTAGGATCAACAAAGGAAGCAACCACTTAAGATTTCGGTGGTTGGTGGTTCGGGCGAAGACGATGATGAGATTAATTTGTATCACAGTCATCGTGCGAAGCTTTGAGAACAAACAATGAATGCTGATCTTTTCGCTTTAACTAATTTCCTAAATTCTTCGAAACTATGTTTCCTATTTTTAACAGATTAAAGTTGTAGCGCATAAATATAAGCGCCTCACTGTAATGATTCAACTTGTAGATCAAGTAGAGCAGTAGAGTGATTTACACACGATGATCTGGTAGTGTTACATAGTGATTCTAATAGAAGTTGGAAGTATCTCATAAGAGAAATCCCAGTGCAGCAGTCTGTCTGGTCTAACACTACATCATGCTCGTGTTCCCCCCCCTGTGCAGAACCTGTCATCCACGGCCAGGAAGAAAGAGAGCGCCACGGATGACCGACCGTCCGCCCAGAACGTCGGTTACATGGGCGTGACCATGCTGTGTATGTCAGGCGTCATCATTCTCGCCATGGACGCCAACTACATCATGAAAGTACGCTGCCAACAGGCAACAAAGAGAGAAGTGTTGACAAATGAAGAATAGTTTACTTTCCTATCAACTTCTTCCTATCACAGTATCAGTAGGACTTCTAGGGGCTTAACTTAAAGCATCAGATCCTTGCATCTTCCCAGCTGTAATGTCTCTAGATTTAGTGTCTCAGTGTCCATTTGGCGTATTTCCCTTGTTAATAGGAGCGAAAAAAAAGTAATTTAGGCAGGTTCTGAAAGAATTTTAAATGCTAACAAGCCAGGCTGTCATCGAATCTATTCTTATTCAAACTAACGTGTCGTTTTTTAATATCAAAATGTCGCATTGTGTCCATCCAGTTTGATATTGTATCCGAAATCATTTGTTGCATCTGATGAATGTCGATGCGAGTGTTATTCAAGCACGGGGTCCAGAAGCAATGCTGATTTCTGTATATGTGGGGTCAAATTTTAGTAGAATATTTCTTTTAAATTCACAAATGCCAAATTTATGCACTGTATCATCCTCAATTTTTTTTCTTTTCCTTCCCAGATTTTCCAGTTTTTCAAAAAGAAATCAGCCTGATACAATCTTCAACTGCGTTTAAACAATTCTAAAGACCTGGAGTCTCTGATCAACATGAAGCATCTTTTGTTCTCACACAATCTTTACACCTGATGGTGTGAACTGCGCTGCACTAAATTAACTAAATCCTGAAGTACAAGACAACTTTGTTTCCTTCTCTTCATGGCTGAAATTTAATTTTAGATATTACGGACGCAAGTCAAGCCGTAAGCATATTTGCTAATTTTTTTTTTCCAATACTAAAATTTTATTTTAAAAGTCAGACCTAAATCTCGATTAAAAAAAAAATAAGACGGCGTAGAATAAGATTACGTGATGCTATGAAATACGTAAAATCAGACCAAAACATTACTTTTAAGTCTCATTCTTGATGTAAAGATATTTTTGTAAATTAACATTTGCTTGTTTTTCTCATTATCTATCACGTGTTTCTGATGTTTCCTATCTTATAAATTTGATTAACGTCCATTTTATGCCTTCATATTAATATCTTTACTGTGTATGGCTTATAATTTTCAAAAATATGTTTTATTCACTAAACATTAATGCTGTCACAGAAGCTATTTGATATCCACAAGTTATCATAGTTTGGCTCAATGGGAAAGAATGGCTATGCATGCGTCCTCCAGTTCGCATGCGTGCTGGTTTTGTCGAGAAATTGGCTTGAATCTTACCTGCCGTGAAAATCAAGTTGTTGTAATTGTTTTTCGCACTTTGAATACAATAATTGATATGTTATTTTTTACATACGAAAATTTCTATCTCTCAGAAAGTTTAATGATAAGGAGAGAGAGAGAGAGAGAGAGAGAGAGAGAGAGAGAGAGAGAGAGAGAGAGAGAGAGAGAGAGAGAGAGTCCAGCAAAGATTGTTTAAACCCACCAATCCCTCTGAATTTGCCTAGAAAAGACCAAAAACAGATAAAATATAATGTTTAGACATATAGATAGGATTGTATTTGACAATAGCCTAAAATAACGCCAAATGTCTGCTACTAATCGATAAAGTTTGTATTTTAAATTTCTCTTCAAATCCATAAATCAACACAGTACTACCTTCACCTGTGCTTAGTTTCTAATTCACCATATAAACTTTGTGAATAGTTTAACGAATTGTTCTGTCCATAAACCTGATATGTACTTCACAGTTTTGGCGCTATGCTCTTCTCCACACAGGGAGCAAACACAATTCTAGTGAAGTTTCCT
>JAWDGP010006115.1:25000-97500 GCA_033675545.1 Elysia crispata
AGGGGATCAAACGTGCCCCCATCGCATTGCCGAGACAAGACCGGGTACATAGTCATTCTGACAGCTGGCCTTTGTTAACCCGGCCGCAACAATATTAAGTCTTGGACAGAGCCGGCAGGAAAAACAACTAAATCAATCTTTCATTTGTCTCCTACTATTTTCCACGATAAATGGAGGCATTTTCTAAATCTATCTTCCTTTCTCACATTTTTTTTGCTCTCCTTGCTGTTGCAGTTTATAATGCTAATGATTGTCCTTGACCTATCAATGCGCCTATAAAAATCTATGTATTTTTCTCCGTTGTGGCGGATTTGTCAATCAACTCGATAGACCTGAAGTCCTTGTCCCTGCCCTCCCGTTACTCTTTTTTTTTTTTTTTTAATCGCGGGAAGCTGAGAAGAAATAATCAAATTTGTGGGACGAAAAACTATCCAACGGCGAACAAATGTTCGAGCATAGCTAAGGGCAGGTAAAAAGTAGCCGACAATTAAAAAGACTTCTGCCCCGTGTCCCCTCCCCTCCCCTCCATCCCCCCACGCACACACACACACACACAGACACTCTTCCCCCTTTCCTTTCCCCCGTATTTTCACTCACATACACATATCTTTAAAAAGAAGAAAAAAAAAAAAGGGGGGGGGGGGGGGGAATATATTTACACAAGTGCTTGCAACTCATTGGGTAGATGTTTAATCTCCTAACGAACCGTGGGTATTTGCTAGTCTGCTAGTCTTTGGGCAGTTTTCCCGCCTTGAATTTTCTCATGGATTTTTCTGAATGAATTAAACTTTAAAATTTTGATCCACTTCATCCCGTGACATTCACACTAATTCTTGACAGTCTCAGTAAAATTCATCTCCTAGCCGCAGTCGGATGCTCTTTGCCTGTCACTGGTTTTCATTCATGAGGACTTCCCACTCTGTTTCTTTTTTTAAGTCTCACAGTAATGTAATTAGATCTATGTCATGAAGACTTCCCACTCAGTTTCTTTTTTTAAGTCTCACAGTAATGTAATTAGATCTATGTCATGAAGACTTCCCACTCTGTTTCTTTTTTAAGTCTTACAGTACTGTAATTAGATCTATGTCATGAAGACTTCCCACTCTGTTTCTTTTTTAAGTCTTACAGTACTGTAATTAGATCTATGTCATGAAGACTTCCCACTCAGTTTCTTTTTTTAATTCTTACAGTACTGTAATTAGATCTATGTCATGAAGACTTCCCACTCAGTTTTTTTTTTCAATATTACAGTACTGTAATTAGATCTATGTCATGAAGACTTCCCACTCAGTTTCTTTTTTTAAGTCTTACAGTACTGTAATTAGATCTATGTCATGAAGACTTCCCACTCAGTTTCTTTTTTTAAGTCTCACAGTAATGTAATTAGATCTATGTCGTGAAGACTTCCCACTCAGTTTCTTTTTTTAAGTCTTACAGTACTGTAATTAAATCTATGTCATGAAGACTTCCCACTCATTTTCTTATTTTAAGTCTTACAGTACTGTAATTAGATCTATGTAATATGTACGCATGGCTGTTTATTAGGCCGACTCACATCCGCTGTTTATACAAAGTTTCTGATATAATGAAACTCCTTAAAGAAAGTTTCGTCATGACGCACGCTCTGTCTACTAATCTCTAGGTTTAGAGAAAAACTGAAAAGCTTCATGAACAGATCGAGACACGGCCCCATGGTCAGCAGTATGTTGCAGAGAAACGATGTGATGGAGAACGTATTACATGTACTCCATGTAACCAGACCGCTGTGTCGCACAGACTGAAAGCCCATTACAGGACTCCATGTTGATCAGACCGCTTTGTCGCACTGACTGAAAGTCCATTACAAGACTCCATGCTGATCAGACCGCTTTGTCGCACTGACTGAAAGTCCATTACAAGACTCCATGCTGATCAGACCGCTTTGTCGCACTGACTGGAAGTCCATTACAAGACTCCATGCTGATCAGACCGCTTTGTCGCACTGACTGGAAGTCCATTACAAGACTCCATGCTGATCAGACCGCTTTGTCGCACTGACTGGAAGTCCATTACAAGACTCCATGCTGATCAGACCGCTTTGTCGCACTGACTGAAAGTCCATTACAAGACTCCATGCTGATCAGACCGCTTTGCTTCCTGCGAAGCGTCCTGTAACATACTGAGACCTCACACAGAAATAGCAGCAGGAGATGTAGGATGAATAAGAAAAAAGAAAGTCAAGTCTCTACAGGAGAAAAGGTGGCCCTGGAGTCAGAGTTTGGATCTCGTTGTCCTTTCAGCACTAATCAACGGCTCTAAACAAAATCGATTCTAGCCTGCACGCTTTATACAACCAGAATAAACCCCAGAACCAAAAAAAGCGACCATTATTTGCCCTTGTTTCACAAACAAAGACCAAACAAGAAAGCTTAACGACTCTCTTCAAGGTCTCTCACAAAGTGCAGCTAAGTGTGGTAGACCGAGTCCACGCCATACTCAGATTCTTGAGGCAACTTGTATTGGATCTTGTTTAAATCTTGTGATCCACGAGTTATCGCATCAATATCTCCATTTCTCTACACCCCATGCTGGCCATACCGTCTTGCGACGAATTTGCTGTACCACATCCCTGTTCTCCCCCCCCCCCCACCCCCACCCCCACGTGTTAATGAGTGTGGCAGACGTATAACAAAATGTTTGCAACAAAGGTACATGATTACTCTAGCTAGATTGTTTGAAACTTTATCTTCACATAAGACCCTTGGAGGTATGTTGAAGCACCAAAAGTTTCGACCTTCTATTAAATCTTTGCTGCTGTGAAACAACCTGATTGTTTATCATTACTCGCGGCTATACGAGCGCGCTATTCATCTCTCTCTCTCTCTCTCTCTCTCTCTCTCTCTCTCTCTCTCTCTCTCTCTCTCTCTCTCTTTTTCTCTCCCTCTCTTAAATATTCCCTATCTCTCTCTCTCTCTTCTCCCCCACTCTCTCTATCTCTTCTCCTTCTCTTTATCTTTCTCTTCTCCCAGCTCTCTCTCTATCTCTTTCCCCCAGTCTCCCTCTATATCTCTCCTCATTTCTACATATCTCTATTTCTATCTTTCTCTGTCCTTTAAGAATTCTCTCTCTCTGGAATAACAACTAAATTAGATCAATCCTCGTCCCAGATAACTCATAATATATGAAGAAGGTTGGACTGACGATAAGGAGTAGACCAACTGGTGGCAAGTTTGGGTCCCATCTAAACAGCCCTATACCTGGCTTCACAGAAAATTGAAACCTACCTATTGAAACTTAGGGGACCTAAAACAAGAACACTTGGCCAAAGGAGACCTAAAATTATTAAACCACGCAGGGCAATGCGGATGCACTTTTTTTTTTCAGGAACAAGTTTTCCCAAACCTCATAACGAGCCAAAAATCTTCAGGACACGAGCCAAAATTGAAAGCGCTTTAAAACTTTTATCATTTAATGTCGCACCTCCCTCTTCCTCGTTTACAATTAATGTCCCTTGGGTGCATAAATTCCTGCTTCCACAAGCTCTAACCGACACTCGAACTAAAGGTTTTCTTGATCTTGGAGGTGTTGGCCTTTAGCAGACATCGCCACGACCGTGGTTCAGAGGCCGGATACAGACTTCTCCAGTGAAGAGATCTACACCGTGATTCGCGAGACCCAGCCCTCTCTAGCAGCCGCTGGTCATGTTGACACAATCTTAAAAAAAAAAAAATAAGAAGTTGTTGCAGTCGCCAGTTGAACTAAGGTAAACGAGACAAGGATTTAAATCGAGAAAACCCTGATCGGGCCCCTCAAAGCGCGCACTGAATGTCTCGTGCTGATTATACAGGTTTATGGGGGGAAGGGGGAGGGGGGAGCGGATGTTACCTCCACCTTCACACAGGTTGCACAAAAACCAGGATATCAATTGTACACTTCCTTATTCTTTATTTCGTCTCAAACGAGGCATGTGAGAGCCGTGGTAAGGAAGGGGAAGGAAGAGGGGGGGTTCATACACAAAGATTGGACGGTCCTCCTGAGGCATTGACCCTCCACCTAGAAGCTTCTGATTGGCTGGTACCAGGCTCAGTATTTAAGATAAAAACATCAAAGGTACGCTAACGTTTAGACGTACGTGTCATTCCTAGCCTGAAATAGTCATTTTCACTTTTCAACGACCTGAACTACCAGAAAGTGCCGATAGCCAACGCGGAGGGCCATAGTATATAGCTGGCAGGAAGGGAAACCCCTAACTATAGCGGTGAGTGACCTGGTAGGACATTACTTCTGCAGTCACATAGAAAATGAGATCATTTTTAATATTCCACTAAATATCATTTTGATTGTAACGAGATTTATGTTGGATATCAACTGGTAGAATAGGTGCTTCAAAAATTGATTAAAATGAATTTTGACTTAGGAAAGAGTTTCAGCAGTGTTTCTTTTTTTTTTTTTTTAAATCATTCTCAATTGGCAAATTTGAGTTTCACAAAAACAGGAAAAATCATGTTGGGTTATTGGTAAAAGATGTAAATGGAAATCTTTGTAAATTTTTGAAGAAAAAGAAATGGTTGACTTGCAATACAAACTATATATTTAATTGACAACAATTTTCCCTTTCATCTGACAAGACAGGGTAGATTTATAGAGAATTTTAATGTCAGTTTCTGCTGTACAATTTAATAATGTTGGCTTCTTTAAAAAAATTTTGAAAATACTACAAAAACGAAAAGTTTCTGAAACACTCTCTAAGAATGTTCTATTGAAGTAATCTAAGACAGTTGCGTAATAAACTAATGTTATTTGAGGATCCCTTTTCACCTGGGTACTTTCTGAATTTCTTGGAAATTGACAAAAATTCCAGTTCTTTTTTTAATCCTATAAGTTTATGTTTTAAGCGGTTTGTTTATAAAACCCGGGTTTCAACATCATCTTATGTTTTATTTTATCGCTTCTATACAATGTAGTTGTCTTGTTGTTTTACTTGCTACGTGAAGCTATTTATTTTTGTTGTTTTTTTTAATTTTCGTAGCTGTTTGATGTCTTTACACTATCCCTCGCTTTCATAGTATATTTTGGAAAAATCTGATAAAGTGTAATGTGTGTTGTTCAAACTCAAAGTCACACACAACCACGAAAAGTAAATTTTGTTGCAGAGTACTATGCCTGTGTTATTCAACCGTTTTAAGGTGTAAAATTTATATTGCAATTATATTTTAAGAATTCACCTTATATTTAGGCCTAAACTATATGTATTTAGGTTAGGAGGAGGAGGGGGAGTACAACAAAAAGGCAACTTTCAAGATGTTTTGGAAAACTTTATCTGTGTTCGAATGGAGCGAAAGCGATTTTACTGAAACAGTGGAAGTTATGTATCTCTCTGCTCTAGGAACATGTCAGTGATAAGGCAAAAAAGATCTGCAGTGAAAATCCCAAACCGCACAAATCACTGAAACTACTTACAGTTCTTAGAGACACTAGTATTCAGGGCAGAGAGTGGGGAAAAGGTTTCAGCTATATACGTGGAGCTAGGCAAAAAATGAGCTCCATCTAACCGAGCATTTCTAGACCACCTAGGAACATCAAATTTGGCATAAAGTTGTAAATTGCCCTAAAGAATGGTGTGGTAATATTATTTTTCACCAAAATGGTATTTGTCGAAAATAAAAGGCAAAAATTTAATTATTGTTTTCTTAAAAGATTAAAGGTGCATGTGCGAACTTCTTCCTGTAAGCCCAGCTGGGCAGAGATGACAGGAATAAAACTGAAAGTACGCATACAATGTAGGCGGCGACAGATCTAAAACCGTCTGAAATAGATCTAGATCTAGAACTTTGATATAGTGTACGAATGAAGTAAAAAAATCTTAAAAGGTTGCTTCGACATAGATTCTAGATCTAGGGTCTAGATATTTACAGCAGCTAGACTCAAATCAAAAGATTAAAATCTACAACAACAAAAAAAAATCTAGATGTTACTTTCAGGTTTAAATGTTTTTTTTAGAACTGCGTTGCTAAGGATTGCCACAAGGTAGTGCGCTTTTATGCAATTAAAGCGAAAATTCAAAGCGTTTATAAATATCTAAAAAGCATATCGGGAAAGTATAGAATCCATTTATTCAGAAAGAATTTAAGTTCTTTATCTAAATTTTGTATTTAGAATAAGAATTGTCGAACAATCTAGATGTTGGTAGAGCTGGGTTAGTGTAAGCATAATTATATCTGGACCATTTAAGTGAAAGGATGTCAAGACCATTAAGCCTATTGAATACACAACGCACCCCAGCCCGTGCAAATTGACAAAATTGACACTATGGTCCCATTCGTACAATGGGGTGCGCAGCTTGTTTTGAACATAATGGCACTCTGAATTTTTCATAAAATCTTCGGTGTAGTGTAGTGGGCCGAATAGTGGGCAGCACAGCTGTCACATGCTCTGACG
This sequence comes from Elysia crispata, assembly GCA_033675545.1. Classification (NCBI taxonomy): domain Eukaryota; kingdom Metazoa; phylum Mollusca; class Gastropoda; family Plakobranchidae; genus Elysia; species Elysia crispata. The sequence goes on from JAWDGP010006115.1 coordinate 31,418, forward strand.
TAAGAACGCCTGCCTCTAAGCCACGCCCACGGATCAGTCTCTCCACGACATACTTGGCGACCAGCTCTACCAGCTAGATTTCTCACGGGAAAACTCTAAAATGGAGCGGAGTTTATGTTGTCAAAGCTAAGTACAGATTCTAAAAGATTGGATCATTGCATTTAGCAAGATTGCTGAAGATAGTATTATACAGCGTATGTATCTAACATTATGAGTGACTCGTAAATTATTTTGTCAGTAGATGAAGAATCTTTCCATAAGCCGCGCTATCCGTGTGGCACGGAGACCAATACTCTGGCAAATCTATCTCATTCTCAGTTTTGTAGATGCATCTTTTAGTTGTACTTTGATTAGACAAAAACAAGTGGAATAAAGTTGAACATTAACAACACGGTGGGCATTTGGACTGGACTACCGGTGTCAATCGGAGGCACCCGTAGAATCCTAGGACTAAGGAGAGCGAGTCCTCTCTATGTGGGTCCGCTCTCCAGCCAAGTGTGAGCGGGTACCAACACATGCCGATCCTGCCCATCGCTAGCCAAACATACATGAACCCCCAAAACACTACCTGAGACCGATCAAAGCTGTTGATGATATTGACCATAGAGACTCAAAAACAAGTTTTGTTGGAAGAAGCAAAATTTTGACGTGAAATAGGAAATCAAGTGAAGTGACTGAAATGCTAAAAACCAAGTCTTCTAAAGAACTGATGTGTCAGTGAAATTAGGGAAGCCACGACTTGTTGAGCTCATAGAGCGAGAGAAGTGGGATCTGGTGAACAAGAGAAGTATCAGGTTTGGACTGATACGAACGACCAACAGCTGCAAACTAAGTAATGTACATACTGCATGTAATTATCAAGATTTAAGCATTTTAGGTGGCCTACACCTCTTGACAGAAGCAAGCGTCTAAGATAGTATTGCTCAATGTTTATAATACACACCCCCTATCCCTCTTCAAAAATAAACAAACAAACAAAAAATAAAGTATTCATCATTTCCTGCAATATTCTCTTAATTCTTATCTTAAGAGTTTTGAAGTGCCTGTTTATCTCGAGCCTCTTCTTCTAAAAGTTGTTAGTGGTGCCATGATAAGAGTATGCTAAACCCATTTCTAAATTGTCTGAGTTGCCGAAACAAAACATCCCATTTGAAATCAAGTGCTTCCACCATTTTAGAAAGCGCTAATCTTGAAACACTTTTTATCGAGGAAGAAAAGACGTAAAGACGTGCATATAGTACAAAAAAAAAGATTCTTTTCATCCTATAACTGTTTGGTTACTTTTATAGACCCTCCTTCTTTTCTCCTCTCCTCTGAAAAGAAATTCTTAAAGATTATTTCTTAAAGTTTACTTCTTAAATTAAAGCATATTCGAATAGGACATAGAATCCGATAGATTGCAACTCTTTTTTTTATCATTTTTGTTGCTGTTTAATTTGGACGCTGCTCTGTCCCCACACGAGACTCTGAGAGAAGCTTTAGGGAAGCGAAACAGTTTGAGTAAAGAACGGTTGGATGAGGAATAACGGTATTTCTTGTTGTTCTTGCCTTTGAGAAAGTCGTCGGTATTTTATCGTGTCAAGAAAACACTAATAATTGTTATTATGAACAGCAAGTTCCGACAACAACTAGAATTTCTTGGGAACCACTGAAATCTAGGGATTCTTCAAAGTAGCAAATAGTGTGAGGATAACATATCCAGTTCAGGCTAAAGTACACACTTTCAGACTTTGTAAACAAAAAAGGCGAAGCGAAGCAAGTGAAGTTCTCTCCTCACCATCGAGAATCTTCTAGAACAAGCTGTCTTACCGCTATTAAATCATGTGACTTTTCTGTAAAGCACTTCCGTATTTTTCTGGTTTTTGCTTTAAATCTTTTTCAATCTAAAGCACTTTGGTCTTCAGTAATTATTATTTTGGTGGTTTTAGATAAAGGCACTCAACGGCAGGATGTTTCATTGTTTTAGTTTTGGCCGCCATAAAAAGTAATCCCAGGCAGGACCACAGACCCTGATGGCGCCGGGTCACGGGTGCTTCTGTCGTCATCCTCCCTGAGAGTCTCAGAGATCTAGAGCAGCCTGCAGTAGCGCAGGCTACTCTACTCTCTCTACTGGAGAGAGCATGCGCACACGCGATTGCTTTTTCCAAATCGCGCTCGAAATGATTGTTTAAAAAAAAAAAAAAGCAAATAAATTCTGCAAACTGAGACTTGTATGTTTTTTTTTTCTTTTTTCTATTTGTAAAAATGGTTCCCAAATTTTAATGTACTGAACAATTTTACATAGCTACGAAATCCATAGCTTAACATTTTTATTACGCCCAATGACACGCCAAAAATGAAAGCCCAAAGAAGTTGTTTGGGAAGGATTGCTGCGATATGCAAGGGCAAAAATTAACAAAAGAATGTAGCACTAGCAGCGTAAGGGTTAGGATTAATAACCGTCTAGCAAGAACATACTGGCTGTAGTATACCTGAGTGTCACCTCGAGGATAAAGTATCTAAAATGAGTTGGCTTTACTAGAGCCAGCTGCCTCGGTGATACTCGGCGTATTTTTCTAACTAAGATGACCTGGCTTTGCAGGCCGAGACCAGTCTTAAGATAGTAACTGTAAGATCGATAGGTGTCAATGCCAGGCTTGCGCAGAACTATATCCATCAAAGTATCTGATAATGTGTTTGTCTTCCGATTATAAGGAGTGGTTTTTGAAAGTTGGAAGCGCTTGCAAAGATCTCAGCAATCGAGAAAGTCAAGTGATACAAATTTGTGAAAGACCCCACGCTGAGCCAGCCCTCGCCTCCAGCCTTCCGATGTCTATGGCTGGCTCAGGTGAATCATGTCGGAACTTTAGTGAAGATCATTTTATACATATCCATACGTTTCTAAAACCACCACACGTGACATAACTCTACGCAAAGGTAAATGAGACTATGATGCCTCCGCAATCCTGGCACAATTAGCTGAGCGCTGTCTGAAAGTTTCAAAACTGATTATGTCGTTAATCTTCTACGAACTGAAGAATCTTTTGACTTAATTTTTCCTTCATATATAAAATTATATCTATAGGCATCATTTGACTATGAAGGATCTCTTTCTGAAGACCTTTAACCTGCTGTTTCAGATAAACACAACTGAAGATGTCATCCCCCCAGATAGTTCATGGATGTTTTCTGCTCCTGCTAGTTTTCATCGCGCACATCTGGGCTTGTGGCCGAAGGTAAACAATAGAATCAACCATTGCAGGGGGAACAGTTGCCCAGAGTCCGGCAAACTGAGTGATCCAGATCAAATATCTCTTTTTAAAAGTCAGAGCATATATATCGAAGGTCGAGGCTGTTTCGTATTTATGCAACAATTATTTATAGTTTAAAGACTCTTTGCCACTACTGCTCTTCTTCAGTTTATCTTTCTCCCCTCCTTGTCTTCCTCCGGTTCTCGATCATCATCATCATCATCATCATCATCATCATCATCATCATCATCATCATCATCATCGATACCACTACTAGTACTGCTCTGCTTCAGTTTATCTTTCTCCCCTCCTTGTCTTCCTCCGGTTCTCGATCATCATCATCATCATCATCATCATCATCATCATCATCATCATCATCATCATCATCATCATCATCATCGATACCACTACTAGTACTGCTCTGCTTCAGTTTATCTTTCTCCCCTCCTTGTCTTCCTCCGGTTCTCGATCATCATCATCATCATCATCATCATCATCATCATCGATACCACTACTAGTACTGCTCTTCTTCAGTTTATCTTTCTCCCCTACTTGTCTTCCTCCGGTTCTCGATCATCATCATCATCATAATCATCATCATCATCATCATCATCATCATCATCATCATCATCATCGATACCACTACTAGTACTGCTCTGCTTCAGTTTATCTTTCTCCCCTCCTTGTCTTCCTCCGGTTCTCGATCATCATCATCATCATCATCATCATCATCATCATCATCATCGATACCACTACTAGTACTGCTCTGCTTCAGTTTATCTTTCTCCCCTCCTTGTCTTCCTCCGGTTCTCGATCATCATCATCATCATCATCATCATCATCATCATCATCGATACCACTACTAGTACTGCTCTGCTTCAGTTTATCTTTCTCCCCTCCTTGTCTTCCTCCGGTTCTCGATCATCATCATCATCATCATCGATACCACTACTAGTACTGCTCTGCTTCAGTTTATCTTTCTCCCCTCCTTGTCTTCCTCCGGTTCTCGATCATCATCATCATCATCATCGATACCACTACTAGTACTGCTCTGCTTCAGTTTATCTTTCTCCCCTACTTGTCTTCCTCCGGTTCTCGATCATCATCATCATCGATACCACTACTAGTACTGCTCTGCTTCAGTTTATCTTTCTCCCCTACTTGTCTTCCTCCGGTTCTCGATCATCATCATCATCATCATCGATACCACTACTAGTACTGCTCTGCTTCAGTTTATCTTTCTCCCCTCCTTGTCTTCCTCCGGTTCTCGATCATCATCATCATCATCATCGATACCACTACTAGTACTGCTCTGCTTCAGTTTATCTTTCTCCCCTACTTGTCTTCCTCCGGTTCTCGATCATCATCATCATCATCATCGATACCACTACTAGTACTGCTCTGCTTCAGTTTATCTTTCTCCCCTCCTTGTCTTCCTCCGGTTCTCGATCATCATCATCATCATCATCATCATCATCATCATCATCATCATCATCATCATCATCATCATCATCGATACCACTACTAGTACTGCTCTGCTTCAGTTTATCTTTCTCCCCTCCTTGTCTTCCTCCGGTTCTCGATCATCATCATCATCATCATCATCGATACCACTACTAGTACTGCTCTGCTTCAGTTTATCTTTCTCCCCTCCTTGTCTTCCTCCGGTTCTCGATCATCATCATCATCATCATCGATACCACTACTAGTACTGCTCTGCTTCAGTTTATCTTTCTCCCCTCCTTGTCTTCCTCCGGTTCTCGATCATCATCATCATCATCATCGATACCACTACTAGTACTGCTCTGCTTCAGTTTATCTTTCTCCCCTCCTTGTCTTCCTCCGGTTCTCGATCATCATCATCATCATCATCATCATCATCATCATCATCATCATCATCATCATCATCATCATCATCATCATCGATACCACTACTAGTACTGCTCTGCTTCAGTTTATCTTCCTCCCCTCCTTGTCTTCCTCCGGTTCTCGATCATCATCATCATCATCGTCGATACCACTACTAGTACTGCTCTGCTTCAGTTTATCTTTCTCCCCTCCTTGTCTTCCTCCGGTTCTCGATCATCATCATCATCATCATCGATACCACTACTAGTACTGCTCTGCTTCAGTTTATCTTTCTCCCCTACTTGTCTTCCTCCGGTTCTCGATCATCATCATCATCATCATCGATACCACTACTAGTACTGCTCTTCTTCAGTTTATCTTTCTCCCCTCCTTGTCTTCCTCCGGTTCTCGATCATCATCATCATCATCATCGATACCACTACTAGTACTGCTCTGCTTCAGTTTATCTTTCTCCCCTACTTGTCTTCCTCCGGTTCTCGATCATCATCATCATCATCATCATCATCATCATCATCATCATCATCATCATCATCATCATCATCATCATCATCATCATCATCATCGATACCACTACTAGTACTGCTCTGCTTCAGTTTATCTTTCTCCCCTACTTGTCTTCCTCCGGTTCTCGATCATCATCATCATCATCATCATCATCATCATCATCATCATCATCATCATCGATACCACTACTAGTACTGCTCTGCTTCAGTTTATCTTTCTCCCCTACTTGTCTTCCTCCGGTTCTCGATCATCATCATCATCATCATCATCATCATCATCATCGATACCACTACTAGTACTGCTCTGCTTCAGTTTATCTTTCTCCCCTACTTGTCTTCCTCCGGTTCTCGATCATCATCATCATCATCATCATCACCATCGATACCACTACTAGTACTGCTCTTCTTCAGTTTATCTTTCTCCCCTACTTGTCTTCCTCCTGTTCTCGATCATCAGCCTCATCATCATCATCATCATCATCGATACCACTACTAGTACTGCTCTTCTTCAGTTTATCTTTCTCCCCTACTTGTCTTCCTCCGGTTCTCGATCATCAGCCTCATAAAAAATTAAATATCAGAAGCATCATTATCATCATCATCATCATCATCATAATCATCATCGATACCACTACTAGTACTGCCACTACCACGAACATCAGCAACAGCCACGGAACACAAACTACCGCGCAGTAGTAGAAGCATAACGGTATAACAGTTACCCAGACACGTCGAGCAATAACACCAGTGGCAGTTCACAACCCAAGCTGCTTTCTGGTCGATCTTTATTTCTCTTTCACTGACTTTCCTTATCACAAGCGGGGTAGCCTTAAGAGGAACACTCCAGATGTTCCCATGTTCACTCTATAGCACATGTTTTACTTTTAGTTATGCATTTCTTTTTTTAATTCTAAAATTTCAGAGTTGTGCTAAGTATTTATTGCCTACGCTGTTGTATTTCTTTGCTTCTTTTCATTTATGCTTTGATTAAACTTATTATGTCTGGGGTTTTTTTTTGTTGTTGTTAAAATCTTGTGAAAACTGTTACATTTTATTTTATTTCTTATTCTTTTACACCATGGTTAAGTGAACAATGTGCAGTTGAGTGTAAGATACAAAGGCGTCGCAATATTAAATTGAAACGCTAAAATCTACATGTATTTCATTTCGCTGTCTTCGGTGTACAGCCATTTACCCCGGAATCAGGCTTAGTTTCTTCTCTCCATCTATTTAAATCCAATGACTCTGTGGCTACCTTTTCATCTGGTTTTAATCTAGTCCATTCTAGCTCCAGCTACCCACCTCTTCAACTGGTGTTAGTCTCCTCCTTATTCCAGCAATATACTGTACTAACTTCTCAATTCCAAAAAATTAATATTCATGGGGGGAAAGTGTAGCTTTATTAATTATACATTTTTTAAAAACTTCATAATGATCTTAAAAACTACGCATTTCTCTTAAACATTTGAGGCCATGCCATTGTAGAAGAAGATAAAATGCCTCATAAAATAATTCATTAGATTCATTCAATAGTTTTTGACTAAGGAGAAAGACGGCCTGAAAAACACTCATAGAGTGATGAAAAGAGTCGAAATGTCATGATATATAAAATACCTTGTACATCAATAAATGTGAAGCTTGAGAGGTAAAATTCTGGCAGAGGCGGTGAGGAAAAAAGCAAAAGATGGGCATGATGGTGATGATGATGGTGATGATGATGGTGATGATGATGAAGATAATGATGATGATGATGGTGATGATGATGATGATGATGATGATGATGATGATGATGATGATGATGATGATAGCAATGAAGACCGCGATGGTTGTGGTGGCGATCAATATTGATCATGTTCTCAACCATTTGTAGCGATGTGAGGATTAGGAGTGTGATTACATGTAGGTCGATGGTGATGAAAAAGGTGAGAAGATGAGGGCAATGATGCTGGTGGGAATGAAAAAATAATGTTGACGGTGGTGATAATAATAATGATAATTCAGATAAAAAAATGTGATCATGTGGATAATCATTCGCAGAGATCCACATGAGGGAAAGCCACATGTAGACAACAAGCCGTCGAACATATCTGGATCAGGCTGCGGATCTGACTTTTCCATTTGTTGCCACTGTGGTGAGAATATTAGCTTGATTATCGAGATCAACAACCAGTTTGTGGAGCCATTCTTCAACTTCCGTACCGAAGTCCAGGATCAGCGGCAGAGGGAGTTGATTAACCACTTGGAGCAGGCGGCTACACAGGACAAGCACTTCAGGTGAGCTCACAAACAAGATTTTATCCAATAATTCAACCGCAAAGGTTTTAATCAACTCGTAAATCCTGATGACATCACTGCTGCCCGTTGCGTAGGGCGTAGAAAACACTTCATTATGGCGGACCATTTATGGTGGTGTGGGCACAATTTTGAAGATGATTATAAAACAATACGAATATTTAGCTAGTTTGGTACAATTCATATCTAAATATATTGATACCGTACTTTTTTAACCCATTCTCCCGTTTGACGGCTAGAAATTCTTATAAGGAATGAGCCCTTTTTTTTACTTTTTAATGAACGTGTCTAAATAGATTAGGTAACTGTACAAAACCAGCTAATTTTCAACATTCAGCAGATGCTAATTTTTCCGCAAGCTCAATTCAAAATAGAAGAAAATACAGTTGAAATTGCGAAGAAACGCTTTTTTTCTTGTTAATTGTGAAAATGATAGGAGCGGACAGGAGGAAAGGGAGGAGGGGGGGGAGAAGGAATCTTGGCTGCTGGAGTCACTTGTAATTGATTCGAATGATGCAAAAACCAGCTCGTTTTCGCTTTACTAAAAATTAAATATTCATACCAGTTACAAAACAAAAACAACAGAAAACAAAACAATAAAAAAAACCAAAACAAAAACAACTAGTATGTGCAAAATTAAGTGCGACTGTTAATATATTTGTGAACTCATTACATTGTATTTTAGTAGTGTGCAAGGATTGACTCTCCCTGCTGAGGTCTCCCTGCCATGCGGTGTTAAAGGTTACACCGGTACTCTGTTTTGTTTTTGTTATAAATGAAAATGACCGGCACGAATAACAAAATATTGATTTAAAAATTTCTTCTCCGAGTGATTTCAAACATTAATTAAAACTTTTACAGAAATTTATTCTAGGCAGATTTGTGTTTGTGTAAAAACCTCCTCTTCCACTGTTATATCACAGATCTTTCTTTCTCTTACATCCCCTAAGTTCCACCTCCTCTTCCGCTGTTATATCACAGATCTTTCTTTCTCTTACATCCCCTAAGTTCCACCTCCTCTTCCGCTGTTATATCACAGATCTTTCTTTCTCTTACATCCCCTAAGTTCCAAAGCCTTGTGAGGAGACTGGGGTTTTCCGTGAGGCCCTGCGTGAGGCTGTTGAGATGCAATTCGATCCCAATCAGTGAGGGATTGAGCCCGATACAGCCTTCGTCATTGCAACGCTCTACCGACTGAACTCTCCAATACACTCTTATAACAAGATAATATTCTCCAAACGTCCATAATAACTAAGTCTTTTGTTGTTCAATTCGCCAGATTTGTGGCTCAATACTGGGGCTCTTTGGGTTACTTCATCACAACCATAAACGACCTAGCGGGCTCCACTGAGAACAAGACATACTGGCACATTTTGTCTTCCTTAACAGAAAACGCGGCACCTGTCAGCTTGAATCTTGGTAAGTACTTCAACTTGTTCAAGTAGCTCCATGATACAGTCGTTTCAATGAAAATGTGTTCATTTTGACATTTGCGCTGCTGTTTTGGTTCCGTTGGATTGGTGGGGGGAAGAGAGAGAGAGAGAGAGAGAGAGAGAGAGAGAGAGAGAGAGAGAGAGAGAGAGAGAGAGAGAGAGAGAGAGAGAGAGAGAGAGAGAGAGAGAGAGAGAGAGAGAGAGAGAGAGAGAGAGAGAGTCATGCTAAACATTCTATTTTGCAATGTCGTTACGATAAAATATAAACTGAGATAAAACGAAACACCTCGACTGCTAATAGCATGTTGTTTCCTGACCTATCTGGTGATTCCAACTCAAACGAAGGAAAACAAATAATATTATATGATTATCAATGTTTTTCAAACCTACAATCTTACATTTAAGTTTCTTAACCTCCTCGTTGTATTGATCAAGAATTAAGAAATACATGTATTATCTGTTGTTAATTCAGTGAAGATATCCTGATTGGAGGGAAACAATTGATACTCGAAGTTACAAAACAAACTAAGAAAATATCAAAATTTATGCCTCAGTTATTTCTATTTGTGATTCGAGGAATTTTAGCAATCTTTACATATGGTACTTTGATGTGAGTGTTGTGTTATGTATGTGCGTCAATATGGATGTAATCTCGTCTGTCTTTCCATCATCATATACATATAGAAACTCTTACACAACACCCATCTAGTACTACATGTATCTACCGATATCCTCATAACGGGGCTGCCCAGGACCTTATGACAGGACAAAATAATGTCCACAAAGCAACCCATTCAGCAATCCTTGGCCCAGCGTTCTGGCACTTCTATCTTAACTGTTAATTATAGACAAGGCTTAACAATAATCTTTCATTAGTTTCAAGATTCTTAATTGGGAAACTTCAGCCCTAAATAGATTTCTTTAATGTGTCTCATTTTATCTCTGGTTCTTAGAGTTCTTTCAGACACACAGAAAAACTTGTTCTAGCACTATCTGTCTAAGCCCTGGTGTTAAACTTTTCCCCCCGTTCATAAGAAACGTTAACTTCCTAACAGTAACATCTTGATTTGTTTTACGACTATTCTTTGGGGTTTTATCAAGAAAGTTGTTATTCAAAACAACAAAGTGTCAAGTGGTTCTGTATCCAACTATCAGCCGTGCTCTGTCAGTCTGTGTATATCGACATTGTGTCCAATCGTGTTCCTCCCCAGGTGTCAGCTCTTATATTCCGAACGACGAGGAATCCATCATCTTCAACTTCACCACATGGGCCACGCAGGGCGGTCATTAGCAAGGCGCTGGGTGTGGCCGCACAGGCTGGCAATTCTAGGAATTCTTGTCTTGTTCATCATCATTAATTATATGTTCAACCGAAATTCTTAATTGCTCAATCATATTGTTTGGTTTTTTTTAAATGTCACCTTTAAACATAATGCAACTGTCCTGTAACGCCTGTTTCTCGCCATTGCGGTACATGTTTGGATCTGTTTGATGTTCTCAGCAATAAATTCACCAGACTCCGGCCACTAGTTCTGTGACAGGACTTATAAAATTGTTGAACCCAGCAAATTCCTCAGTAATGTTATTGTGTCTGAAACTGCACCCTCTATAGATTATTAAGGCTGCCCTGAACGAGAAAGGCAGCAAGCGCTAACACCTGAATGCAAATAAACACCCCTTTAAATGCATTTTGATTGAAACCTCAAGAATCCCAAAGATTGCCAGACTGCCATCCCCCAGGCCGAGGATAGATCAGATACCCCTCGCCATGACTTCACAGAATGCCTCCATTCATTTCGTTGATTTATGTATTTCATTTTGACTGTTGTACGTTTAGCTACCTCTCGTATTTCCAATTGTCATACCGTGTAATTCTCTCGGTATTTAAATTATATGATTAAAAAAAACCAAAACAACTTTAACTGATCTGTTTTGTCTCTGTGAGTATTATAAGGTTGGTGAAAACCTTGACTGAAAAAAAAACAAAACAAAGGGGAAAGAGGGAGAAGAAAGAACAAGAGTGTAGCATGGATGATTCAGCCGTGTTTCACTGCACTGTTCTGTCTACATTCACTTCACTATCTCAATCTTACTACAGTCGAGTCCGGTTATTTCGAAGTTATTCGGATAAAAAAGGACTTCGAATTATCAGGATCATCATACATAGAGAAAAGACAGTAAAAAAATGTGGGTGACAGATCAGTAATGTACTCGGGTGTGTAGTGATTCACACCAGGTCCTTAGGCCTAACCCCTTTCCCTCTCCTTCTCCTAGTCCTAGTCCTAGTCTTATTGCAGACTCTTGCCTGTAACATAAGGGGTCGGAACATACACATACACACACCAGAAATGCTTGCCACACGAGCGTAGCACTACTTTCTTTGTTTTAAAAGCTAAGAAAACTGCTTTCAGAATCGAAAAAACCCGTCAAGATGGCTTCCAATTTACCGAATCCTTCTTTTCAACTTCTAACTAACCGATGGTTTTTTTAAAAAAGCTTAAAGAGAGAAATATTTGGTAAAATGAATTGACTTCGAAATATCCAAAAATTCGAACTATCCCGATTCGAATTAGTTGGACCCGACTATATTTAACCAGTTCAAAGAGAATCAGGCACTGAGAGAAATATAGACGTCTTCTGTATCCAAAATACTTTTTGACATTCTTTATCTTCCTTTCACCACAAAAAAAATTCAAAAACAGTATGCAAGATTAGCTGTTAGCAAAGTCTCCAAAACTAATGTTTATATTACCTATGATGTCTGATGATTTCACATTAGCATTCTGTAATGCAAGAGATTAGGGTCTAGGCTACATATAGATTAACTGCACTCCTTAGCACTAAAAATAGGAACCTAACAAAATTAGAAATAAAACAAAGTAAAACTTATCCAATGGACTTCTCTCAGTGAAATTCATATTTCACAACAAAGCCATGCAGAACTTTGAAAAATGAGAGGTACAGTATAAAAAAAAAACAAAAGCAAAAAAAAATAAGCTCTGATGACAAGGAAAAGTCTTAGAGATTTACAAAATAATTCCTTACTTCACTAGTGTCTCTATGGTGAGGAGTTCCATCTCAGACTTGTGGGGACAAAACAAACATTAGAGGCTCACTTGTCCTGCCTTGCCCTACTTGATGATTACCAAGTTGACCTCTGGTGGACAGGCCATACCAGACTTTGTTTGCTGAAGAGTTGTGTCACTTCTGGTTTGTTGTTGATGTCCATAGAGAACTTTAAATTCTTTTCAATCCACATCAGTGTGCCTCAGCCCTTACCCCTCAAAATAGTGTATCACCAAGAAAACAAGGCAAAGCTGAAAAGGTACGGCCCAAGCCCATGAACTGGCATCATGAAGTCTATCTCAGGAGTGGAAGACACAGACACAAAACACAGGATAAAACAGAGACACTGAAATACAAAACAAACGAAGGTAAGTAGATTGCCAAAAGACACCTATCTTTTCGGTTCTTTTCTTCTCATGATTTTTATTAAAACTGACAATATGGGGCAGTGGAGGAAATGGGGACAGGGGGGGTTGGGATGTTGGACCACAATGTTAAAATGGTGCTCACTCACCCAAACACAACCATCCACATTCACTACAAAACTAGAAATGGCTTATCAAACTAGTGAAAAAAAGTTACAAGAATTGTTAACATGTGACCAAATGAAAATACAGTAATTTTGACAGGTAACAAAATACCAATTATCAGTACATGTATACAAGAAACTGTAATTCTACTATGTGACCATAAAGATATCTCTAGATGCCTCATGGTATGCATCATACATAAATTTTTCTATCTTCTTGTTTCTAGTCCCAATCTGTCCAGCCTCTAAGGCTGGCAGGTTAGTTAGATGAGTTTTTCCCTGTATCACCAGTCTCACCTAAAAATACATAAGCTAAATTCAGCCAACATATCATGCAAGAAATTTAACATTGTAGCAAATAGATACCAGAACAGAACAGTAAATTACATATGAAAAACCAGAATCAAAGATATTATAATTAACAAACCACTCATAGTTTTTGTACTTCCTTCAAAACTCACAAAAAAAATCTAAACTTTAAACTGTAAGATGTTTCAATCAATAAATCGATGTTTCTTTTTCACATTCAAATATTCAAGAAATTACATTTTTTGTAGTTTGGTCTTTGCTGGTCTCTCTTTCCCTTTGGTTCTTAGTTACATCTGTATGACAACACAGATATGAAAACGCAACAGTCACATGATTCTAATGAAAATGTTCAGGATTTTGGACTAACATATTTGTACATTGAGACTCAATAAACTGTGTAAAAGCTTATTCATTGTGTACTGCTTTGCATTTTACAGGCTTCAGCAAACCTGCTTTGTAATTGTATATATTTTCTGACTGTGCCTTATGAAGTAGAGCAACTAAATCTAAAATTGAAGATAAAATAAGCTTTTAAATTGCTGTGATGCAACTTAGATAAAATGTGAAAACTAACACTAGTTTATTAAATCATTTTCATATATAATACTCTTGACTTGCTAACGAGGCAAGGCAAATGGCCAGATTTGGTTAAATCAAAACTTTAATTATTCTCAGAAAAAAGGCCAAGAGGAAAATAATGTGTTTGTGCCATGTCCACTGCCACCCCCATCCACCCACTCAACTCATTCCCAATGCTCTCAAAAAGCAGCATTTCTAAATCTTCTAAACACCTCCTCCACAGCAACATGCAGTTTCACTAACATACCCTGAGAAAATAGTGATGGATGCCATTCACACGTGAAATACCACAGTGAGATGGAGGAAGAGGAGGAGGAAGAGGAAGAAGGAAGAGGAGTGTACAATATTACACTGTATGATAGCTGTACAACATTAATCAATATTAACAGTAGCAGTATTGTAATAATAGTAAGTACAGAGTGAAGAAGGGTAGCAAGTCTGTCGCCAGTGTTGTTCTCAGCGCCACCTATGGCAAAGATTGGTGATCGACTCTCAGCACAGCAGTAACCATGGCGATCGTATCCATCAAACATCACGCTAATGATGATATTAATGGGACTAATAAATACAATAAAGGCAATAGACCTGATGATTTGCATGATGATAAAGTAGATGATAATGATGATGACAGTAATGCCGCTATCAATGCTGAGTATAGTGGAGGGCGGCGGGATGTTGCCATGAAGTGCAGCATAAGACCGTATTCAACATTCCGCCACAGAACCATTGGAGGTTGTCTGAAACTTAGTCCTCGTGACACCGGAAAGCTTTGCTACCAATGGCAGGGGCAATGAGTATGAGGAGTAGAAATGACACAAGCGAGAAATGAAACAAGGGCAACAACTATGAAAAATGTGAGCGATTATGATAAACGGCTATGTAAGGTCAAGGCTAGATACAATAATGTACAGATCATTGTAAGTCTATAGACTTCATGCGGTTAGAATTATGTAATTAAAATATGTGTGGGTCATTAAGTTCATGCAGAGTCAAAGCAAAAAAAAACTATTGAAGCTTTTGAACAATCACATGATTTCCTGTATGTGAGCAACATATAGCTTGTGGTAGGGCTGTTTTGAACAGTTCAGTAAGTTGAGCTTTAAAGATGGAGAGAGAAAGCACCCTTGGCTTGAATGATTCAATGGTCATGTCCATCAGTGTTAGGTTCTAGATGGCTTCAATGAGGTCTAGGAAACACTTTAGTTCAGACTGGACTTGGAAACAACCTGAAGTTAGCATTCAGTTGAACATTTCTAACTGTACTGCCTCACCCGGGAGGACCTGAGAAACAACATGGCCTGCTCGCCACAGAAATCTTACCAATTAAACATTACTTTTCAAAGGCAGAGCAAAGGCATTGGGATTCAAAGGAATAAAACCAAAGGAGTTAATGACCATACTTTTGAGCAAGAAAAAAAGTAAAAGATAACTGACAAAACTCTGTGAACACCATGAGGGTCTGGGTCTCTGCACAGATACAATTGAAACAAGTAATGCTCATAATGCAGCATAGGTGAAAAAAAAATCTGAGGGAAGTTTATAAAAAAGCTGGCACTTTGCTCAGAGCTGCCATCAAAAACAGCATGCTTCAAAACTGTTTACATGCTCTTCAAGGTGGCTCCAGCTATGTATGCAAACCATAGAAATATCCATGATGTATGTATCTTATACTCATACTCTGTATTATGTTTGTACAAGTTTTCTTAAGAAACTTTTGCACCAATCATAGATCTAAATACTGAGCAATACATTGATATCAAATTAAAAGAAAAGTCCGATTCACTGGCACAACTGCCAAGTGTGGGGGGGAAGAATTAGAACATTTAGGCCTAGATAAAAAACAAGATCTGATAAAATCAGATACCACTCAAATAGGGGTAAAAAAAAAAGGTTGGAAGAAATAAGCTAGAATAAAGTCTCAACTCCAAGCATTTCAACAAAATTAAAACTTTCAGGATTCAGTAGTTGCCAAAGTCATCGTGACTAAAAAAACGTTACCGGTACTACAATATAATTAAAGATTACTGGTTTCAGTAACTCTTTCGTGACGTAAAGTACATGAGGGTTAAGAATTTTCTGCGATCAATATCTTAATAACTGTTTGCTCAAAGTCTGGTCATTTGGATCCTTAATGGTAAATACATGTTTTACTTCCCACGAACCCACCTCGCACCGCCTTACTCCCCTGAGGAGGTTTAGAACACAATTAGCATTGACACTATAAACTAACATCCTCAACTTTGGAGTTTCACAAACATTTACGCTTTTGAGACTCAAGCTTATTAAATATTTCACTAGAGATAGCAAATAGTGAAATAAATGTCACAACACAAATTCCCTCCGCATGATCTGAGTATCTAAATGGGAAGAAAATTTGGAAAGGGCGGGGAAAAAAATTCACAAGCTCAGCTGATTGTATAATGGTCTTCTCCCCCACAACCAAAGGCCCACAAAAATGAAAAATAATAAAATGAAATACATTACAAGATATAGGACATATGAACAAGTCCCTATGGCATACATAACTTCTTACAACATATTGAATTAATATCCTACAATTTCACTGAAAGATGAGACTGTCACAGTTAGAAGTCAGTTGTTACAGAGAGTCATGTAATCAGTATGGCCCAGCCTCTTTCCAAGATCAGTAAACATAAACATGGCAGGTTAACAATTATACTGTACCATCATGTTCACCCTGGGACTTACTAAAAATTTAAAGCACCATATGTGTTTCAATTGAAGGGAAAAAAAAGCATCATGAACTGATGCGTTTATATAAATGTTTTTGTAAAGAGAAAAGAACATCATGCTGATGTCCTCAGCACGACAGAGCTGACACACATGGCATACACACATTTTTAACCTCAACCATAGATAGTGCTACCTCTCCTCCATCATAGTTTACTAATTCTCAAAGAAAAAACAAAAAAACAATGACCAAATACATAACAAGAAGTTGACCATAATTTCACTTAGAGTTCCAGATCCAATAAAGAGTGTGGGTGTCTCACAACATCTACCAGCTCATAGCACCTCATCACAATTGGGCTTTATTAGTCTCAAAACTGTTATCTCCCTTTACTGCTCTCTTGCATTCTGGAATTTTTCATCTCAACCACTTACTAAACCCTGATAACAAACACTGTGGCTTAATAACTGACTACACCAAAATAAGGAGTCTGTTTGCATATCAATTTACCCACTAAACCTAGGCCTACACTTAGTTCTGTACATATACTACAATACCAAATGATACTGGAAAAGTTACAGGACAGCAGAGAGGCAGCCTCTGTAAGTGGCAAGGATGTTTCGATTCAATGTTCTACAATTCAAAGATTTCAATGTAATTCAATGAAAACTCATCAGTCATGCATTGAGGACAAGATTAAAAATACAATGTGGGTGGTAAGTTTTCATGGCGCAGATCTCATAAGTTAGGTAAAAATCCTACCTACCCCAGACACAAGAAAGGAGAGAAGCTTTGAGCTGAAACCTCAGCTCAGCACATAGCACCAGGCCCTCAGCTGGAAGTGTAAGTAGGGAAAGTTTTAAGTGCTGGTCCTTACTTGTCACCAATTTTAAAAGAAAAAAAACATGAGTACATTGAAGATCAACTGTTTATAAACAAGGGTAAATGAGGCTAAGGACAATCACAAAGAATGGACATCATCGCAGAGAGAAATCACTTTTTTTTTAAAAAAAACATTGTATTCTGTCATTATCACAATAGTAAGTGTTGGTTGATTTATAGAGGCAAAAGTAAAGTGTACTAAGGATTTAACAATAATCATCTTCAGAGTACAAAGAGGAAATAAAAAAAAAGCAGTTGAGCTGCAATACTCTTATAAGCCAAGAGAAAGCATAAACATAACAGAACAATCGACAAACCTCATACAGTGTTTTGAGCAATGAAAGGTACATTCACATTATCATGTTTATATACACAAACACCTCTGCTTTAAAAGACAGAGACAAGAATGGTCTATCCAATACAATTCTCAAAATCTATCTGAACAACAAGTAATAAGAAGGGAGCTGTCAGGTTGTAACAGTAGTCTAAAACCAAAACCATTCAAGTTTGTACAAAGTATGAGGTCGAACATGATAAGAGATTCGTTTTCAAGTATCCACTTGTTCAATTTTTATTTTAAGCGTTGGCTTAGATATGCCACTTGCTCTCTCTATTGAAATCATTATGATGGTCCAGATTTGATGAGCAACCAAGTTGTACCAGGTCTGAAAAACTCTGAAGCATTTTGTAGCAAAACTTACATTTCCCAAATAGAATTCATGTCAGACTCAACAAAAAAGTGGTCCTTAACAAGACACTAAAAACATGTCTTTTTGACTATTTTTGACTACCACCAGCAATATGATCTACAACATGTATCTTATTCTATTCTTAAAACTTAAAGATTGCTTGTCTAAATGATTCTTCAATAGTTTCTCATATAACTGAGAGATTCTGATCCTACAGTCATTAGATCGACAGATTCATCAATAAGTTTACAGACGTTAAAATCCTTCACAGCAGATTTAAATAAAACCAATGAATTGTCATAAAAAATTTTAACTTTCATTTCATGTGCTTAGGTTGCAATTATGACTAAATAGTCATTAAAAAAAATTCTATTTCTGTAATATATATATATATATATATTAAAAGTGCAGATCACCGTTCTTTCTTGACCAAACATGCAAAAAAGAAAAGATAATTAAAGAAATGTGACCTGTCCACTGGTTTTCTGCCTATTGATGTGTTAAGTAGCCTGGAGGTGCTGCATCAGACAAAGTGAAGTTCTAACCAAACTACTACATAGCTCTCAGCTGTCCATTTCGAGATAGACTTGTAGTCCTAATGCTTAGATTCTTCTTTACAATATACTATGGTTTTCCTTTTGGTCTAAATTTAGGAGAGAAAAAAATCGCATTGAACCAACATAAACATTACACTTCAATGATGAAATTAGCTATACTGAACAATGCAGTTATATTCTTTCTAAATTGTGAATGCATTTGATGATGTCTTTTTTTTGGACGCAATTGTGACCATTAATTTGATTAACAGCAGGGAAAGTAAATATTCTCTCAGTGGTTAGAGAGACTTCAACAAACAATCAATCTATTTTTTTTTTACCAACTGATAAAGCTGTTTGTAACAGAGTGTTTCTGAAACTAATCTACTTACACATTGATTTCTCTATCTCTTGCTTGTTTGTTTTTTTCTTTCACTGACAGCCTCAGCTACCGACAGCTGATCAAGTGAACCTAGAGGAACTTTTGGCAAATCCCGTAATTCTCAGTAAGACTGATGATCCAAGGCCTCCAATATAGTGAAAGGGAGATCACTTCAAAGCATTTAGACTTTCACTTTGTAGCAGTTTGCCATACTTAATTGACTTACAATAAGGAGTTGGCTCGAAAGATTACTTTCAATTTGTCACTAACCTATGCATTTATCATATCCTATCCTTCACAATAAGGATTATCAACTAAACCAGTACAACTGCAAGCACAAAACTGATGTCTGTATCTTAACCAAAGATTGATTTGTCTCAGCATGTTCTCAGTCAATCCAATAAAGACTGCCAAAACTCAAATGCTTGTTCATGGCTTGTAAAATGATAAAGCTAACACATAGTCATAATCATGCACTTCTCAAATAAGGATCTGTTCCTCTCCGTAAATAAGTGAAGCATATAAGTTACAACTGCTTCTGCTGCCCCAAGCATGTAGTTTTGTTGTTTTTTTCCCTCCACAGCATGTGGAGGTCAATCAAGTGACATACACACAGGTCAATCAAGTGTCATACACACAGGGCAATCAAGTGTCATACACACAGGTAAATCAAGTGTCATACACACAGGGCAAGAGGAAGAAACGTCTCTTTGAGTCTGAAGTCACACATCATTAGGGTAGCCAGCAAATCACTGTCAAACTTCATTCCCACCATGAAAGAAAAATGGGCACTGCTCTATGAGTGTGTGCACAATATCCTCTGGCACTTGTGAAAATTGAATCATTTTCTCGTAGGTCTTGAACTGGAGTGGGATGAGTGTCGGCCACCAGCACTTGGCCAGGTTTCGACTGCCCATGTTATTGAAGTCCTGATGCTGGGCCACTCTGTGGAAGAAGCAAATAATGTCAACAAAAGTCAGCGATTGGTAACACACGAAAGCTCCTATTGCAGCAGCATCACCTCTTGCTTGCAGATACAGGAAGACTGTTATAGAAAATTTAAGACTCTTATTAAATGAATAAAAATAGAAATAAAAAAATTTTGCTCCATGACAAAAGGGCTAAGTTTGCATAAAAAAAAAGGATCTGAAGCAAGCTGGCTGAAGAACTTCAGGTCTAAATCCATATCATGACAATAATAAAATATAAAATGTTTCAAGCACAGATTCAACAGCCTTTAGCTGGCCCAATGTTAACCAAACTTTCTGTACATATCATCAAAACTCACTCTCACTGACAGCTCGTGAAATTTTTAATTAGGCAAGCATAAAAATTCTTGTGCTCTGCATTTTAGGGCCAATAGCCCAAAAAAAATGAAAAAAAATGCAATCAAGAAATATATGAAAGGCAAGTAGAAGCAACGTCTCTAACTAAACTGTGACCTTGTAATGGTCATTGATTTATATCAGTGTCCCTCATCTCCCAAGGTTTTTACACAATATAAATAAAAATTCACTTCCATAAGACTTTCCTTATCACAGTAATAGTTAACATGAGACATGAGAAACAGTAAGGAATGAATCAATGAGATAGCAGCTTCAGTCAACATATGTTTACACGTTAATACACCAGTTGGGTGATAATGGCCAGCTGTAAGGAACATACGTGTGTAGGTGAGTGATGAGATACTTCAACACCTCCAAGTTTTGATTTGGTAACTTTTTGATTACTCCTCTCAGCATAATAAGTCGGCCACTCTTGTCTGTCATTTCTGAAGAGTGAAAAGGCACAGAAGAGAAACCTTTGAAATGAAGAAAATAACTTTATTGACTGAAATCGAAAAAGACTGGAGAAGGGAAGAAAGGAAAAGGGGGGAGGGGGGGGGGGAGAGAGAGAGAGAGAGAGAGAGAGAGAGAGAGAGAGAGAGAGAGAGAGAGAGAGAGAGAGAGAGAGACAGACAGACAGAGAGAGAGAGAGAGAGACAGAGAGAGAGAGACAGAGAGAGAGACAGAGAGGTGGAAAGGAAGAGGTAAAAAGAGGGAAGTTTAATTAAGGGAAACATTGTAAAGTAACCAGGTATTGACCAATGCATTCAAGATGACTACCATTGTAATCCAATCTGTACCTGAGCTACACCCAGCATAAGCTTCTCACCTGCTGCCTCCATGAGCTCCCCACAAAGCGCTGTTGGGATGAGGGCATCGGGAAGGTCGCTGAAGAAAGATTTGAGCAGTGTCGCCACAGCGTTGACTGGGATTTCCAGGTTAACAACCTCCATCATTGGATCTGGTAAAAACAAGACACACACATGGAGGAGGGAGCGCATTAGAAACTCAGATAAGACATGTATAAGTCGAACTGGAAACTGTTTATATTGATTTCTATGTTTTAATCAAATTTCCTTTCATTGTCTTGTGACTTGCCATCACAAGCCTTGATAAAATCAGATCTAGCCTCTTTATACTCAGATCTTGTGAAGATTAGAATCTTCTCTTCACTGCCCACATGTGTCTCCCCATTGTGTTTGTATGCCTGAAACCTCTTGCTTTAACACTGACCCCTAGCTAGAGACATTGATTAATTAATTTTCCACAGTATTGTATCCCCTTACACAATACCAATCTAGAAGATAATAGCTTTCTATCTGAATACCTGGCTCAAATGACAAAGTTAGGCTGACTCATTCTTATCAAATTGTAGATGCCTGCGAGGAAACACAAGAACATATGTTGGTTTCAAACACCATCTTACCTTCATTAAACTTCTTGACAAAGAGTTCCCCTTGAGACTTGTTCCCAGGAATTCTGTACAGGCCTTCTGTCTTCAGACCTGACAAAAATACAGAGAATGGAGTCATAACCGGATTTAACAGAGACTTTTTCCTACAATCACAAAACAAATAGATGTCCACAGAAAAGAGAGTGTTGCTTTTCCAGCTTCAAGTCAAAACCCAGTGAACATGTCACTGAAAAGACTGACAGAGAATAAGGACATTTTGAGAGTATTTCAACACACAAATGTTTGTTCACTAAAATTGAACTGTGGTTTTTTCAAAGTGTCTTCAAAGAGAGATTTTAAAGCAATGTAAATAACTTAAATGAACAAATGATAAAAAATTAAAGTCACGTGCAATTTAACCTCAATGGTTTAATTTAGATCTAGTGAAGCAAATTAAAGAAAAAAAAAAACTTTAAAAAAATTGTCATGCAAGAGGCTTTGGTACTTCTGAGTAGCTTAGAGTTCTGCTGAAAGATGAAAATGCAAGATTTGATGAGATGATGAATGTTGTTTTGAATCTCCTCTGGCAATCAAATTTGTTCTGCTGCATAAAAGATTTCAATAAACGTCTTTCACTGCTATCATAATGTTTCTCTCTAAGGACAGAGAAAGAAGATATAAAAGCTGGTGAAAGCTGGCCATGCAGCAAGCGGTAAGATGAGGGCGAGAAACTTGCTCTACTCCTCTTAGGGTCTTATGTTGAGACGCATGTGTACCACTCGCAGTGACTCAGATCACATTAAATAACTTGTGTTGTTTGTTTTTTCCTCTCTCATACAACAGTATTTGACCTTTCAAACACAATACTCTGGATGACAAACCGTGTGAGGAAGTTGCACAAGATTAAAAAAAAAACAAAACCGAACTGATTCATGAAATAAAATGGAGATAAAACCCACATGACTGAAATGAATTGTTACCAAAAAAAATTTACATACAAATCATTTTGGGAGAACAAATATATGTGAATGAGAACAGTATTATTCTGATTTTTAAAAACCAAAGACAACAATGTAAGCTTACCGTTTTAAGAGACATTACTTCCTTTTATTTGACCTGCATCCCTATGACTAACACAATGTTACTATTGCTGTCCTTGAGAAATCTAATTAAGCATGCAAAATAAGGTTTAAACAAATTGCTAGTCTCAAGCAAACAAACTATTTTGAAACATCAATAAAATATGTCTTCCAATGGTTACTTTCATCTTGTGCACTATTCCAGTCACCTTCATAATGTTGTTATAAATTGAGATTATATTGTTGAGTTTGAGTGATTGGATGAAACCATGGTTACAACTCATACTGACAAATTTGGGCAAAAGAAACAAAACTTGGTAAGAATGAGGTCAAAAGAATGTTTCCTGGAAACAACACCAGATAAACATTGCCTGCCTGGAATATAATGTTAGTTGTGAAGTGTCAGAAGTGACATCCAAAATCTCGTTGAAGTATACAAGACCTACAGGTGTAGCGTAGCATGGGACCCACCTTCCGCCTCTATGAAGTTAACACACTTGAAGACAAACTGTGGCACAAACGGATTCTCCAGTGCTGTCGGGTAGTCCTCCAAGGTCATACCGCCTGTTGTAGCTCCAGGTGCTTTGCCATCTTTCTTCTTCGTCTTCTTCTGCGCCTCCTTAGCTCTTTTCTCCTACAGACACACACAAGGGAAACAACAATATCAGGTTTTGGTGACAAAAACACAAGTATTGTGAACACATCATACAATTTTAAAATGGGGAAAAAAAACAAGGAATGAAATGAAATAAAAATCCCTGAACAGATATGTGAGCGGAATTTTTTTTAAATCCTGCACCTTCAAGACATCTACCTGGCGTTGTAATCTGAGGAGGGTGCAAACAGTAAAGCACAGTTGTGTGTGATCATGGTACTTATTTTTCCTAGTAATTGATTGTCTCTTTGTAGCATCATTTCTAAATTTTAGAAGATGAAAATAAAAAACAAAGAAAAAAATAGAAATCTGGGACAACTAAAGCAGTTTCTTCCGACACGGCCTCAGCAATGAAGATAGTGATATAAACTCCAGTTTTAAATGAAAACTACTCAGATGGAACGTGTTAGTGCTAAAGGTTGTATGGAGCCGGAGGAGTTCGCTGTCACTCCATGTTCCTTTACCCCATGCTTCTCCTTTTGAAACTCTCTCTCTCTCTCTCTCTCTCTCTCTCTCTCTCTCTCTCTCTCTCTCTCTCTCTCTCTCTCTCTCTCTCTCTCTCTCTCTCTTACTTTCTATGAATTCCTCATGTATGACTTCAAAAACAGTAGAATCTTAGTATGGCTAATCATGAAATATGGGACGAAAATAAATACAAAATGTAATTCATAAATCGAAGTCGATATTTACCAATACACTTAAAACATAACAGGATGATCTCCTTTTTTTTTAGAGTTCACACTGGTTTGAAAAGGAGGAAAATAGTTCGTCTAGTTTTCCTGAGCACAAAAAGCATAGTTACCGAGGTACGGTCGATTGCGAGTATGTCTCAATGTGCATCTCCGTGTTTTTTTTTTTCTTTCTTTTTTTTTTTGTTCGAGATTTTTTCCTTTACTGAGAGACCAAAATGAATACTTAGGGCCTGTGCATGAACGAAGCACCTATGTGTGGGTGGGTGTGTTCCGCATGCGAGTGTGCGAGTGTGTGTGTGTTCCGCGTGCGAGAGTGTGTGTGCGAGTGTGTGTGTGTTCCGTGTGCGAGTGTGCGAGTGTGTGTGGCATTCATTACCTTGTGGTCATTAGCCCCAGTCTGAGCGCCGTCAGTTTCACACAGATCTTGACCAGGAGCTGAGCTCGGGTTATTTAGCCCTGAGTGACCAGCGCTACCAGCAACCATCGAGTGCTGCCCATTGCTACAGGTGCTGCGGTCACCAGCAGCCGAGTGACCAGTGATCAGTTTGGAGTCGGCCATCACTTGCAGCGTGGCCGCTGCTATCAAGCCGTTCACGTAGTGCTCCAGCTCCGTCTCGGACACGTCCTGCCGCCGGGTTGCTCCACTAGCTGACACAGCCGCCCCGCTCTTCCCGCTGGGTTTGGCGACAGAGGTCACCCCAGACATGCTCACGTTGTGTAAAGCAAAGCGCCAGTCTTCCTTTGAGTGTAAGGCATCGTCTCTGTCCTGCGGTTCACCTCGAGCTTCCCCTGCCTGACCGTTAGGTCTCTCGGCGGGGACGCCATTGTCTCGGGCAGAGCCTGGGAGAGCTGTCCTCTCAGTCCTCAGCTTCTCTCCTCCCTTTCCCGTGCTCCCTTCGCCGGAATGCCCAGACGAAGATTTGTTGGCTCCCTGTAACTCTGTGTCTGACCAAGAGTGGACTGCCACAGTTGATAGAGTCCCACAGCCCATGAGGGGTTTGTTCGTACAGGTTCAAGCCAGACTAGAGTCTCCGTCTTTAAATGTTTTATTTCTTTGTTTTTCTTGTTCAAATCATTCTAACTTTTTACGCGCTAAATAAAAACTGGTTAAGGGAAATGTTCCCACGACTGAGTTGAAGGGAACACAAGGAAACAATGACGCTAAGATGTCATAGAGTAACCAGACAATTACAGTGTGTTGGCGTAGAGCAGCACCTTCCGGACCATCGCTATCATGGCAAAACAAAATGTGGCTAAGAAAAGTGAAATCTATGTGCAAGGTTACGAGTCATAGCGTAGACTGTGAGAGGGAAAAGAGAGCGAGAGATAATAATAATAATAATAATAATAATAATAATAATAATAATAATAATAATAATAATAATGAATAAAAACGGTATCTTTTTTACTACCTTATCACAGCTAACGGTCGAACTGCATTACCGATATGGACAGCTTAATTTTACATTGTCCCATAAGAAAAAAATGTTTTTCTTTGTTTTTGGTTCTGTTTGACTAGATGTTGATATGGTATGAAACTACACAAAATTAATATTTCGTAATAGGTGCGTTTGTTTTTTTTTACTCTCAATTCCAAGTGCAAACTTGTTATCAAACACCTCTTTATAACCACAGTTATCTAATCTAACTAATCTAATTTAAGTGGAAAGTCAAAAGTTTTGTTTCGACCAATTGTTTCGACATTTCAAATCATTACGAAAAATGTCAGGGTCGCACTTATGAAATCAGATGCCACTGGGCAAGGGGGTGTGGGGAAAATCTGTAAGTCTTTAATTGTCATCCAAATAGATGTTTTATTGTTGGATTAGGTTGCTAACGAAGAATAACTGAAAGTAAGCAGAAATAGAAGCCAAAAAAAAATCTTTAACACGCGTCCTATAAATGTGTTTCTTTAATCCTTTGCTCAACAGCAGTGGTACAAACACTTTTCCAATTTTTTTTTTTTAAATAAAAATTATCTACAGCCCAGTCCGTCCGCTGTTATTGAGAAGAGCGCACAAAGATCATGAGAGAAAATGAAAACACACACACACACGCCAGTCTCCGTGATCGCTAGATCTCCATACTATTATTATTGAAAATCACGCTGAGAAATGTACACTCTGAGAGGACCAGTCACTGGAGCAGTGGCGAGTCACGTCTAAGTAGTCCGCTACTATCACTGCTATCCTAATCAGGTCTCCAGTAGAATCGATTCGATAAGAAAACCAGGCTCTGTATATCAGTGAATAGATCAAACTAGGTTGACCGATCGCCAAAGCTAAAGGACAACCTGTAATCGTTAGCTGTTATAGTGTAGCATGGTCGGTTAAAACAGAGTTAACGGACATATTACACAAGATCTACGGCGACTTCCCAAACAATACAGCCACTTTGGTACCACACAGTGGAGATATAAATATCCTCTGTCAGGGCGCACTCATTATCCTCCGCTATTCAGACCTACAGAATGAACGCGGATATTTCACTGTCAGCTTGACTTATCTCGTGGTGCATTCATAGATATCGCCCGTCAGTTCGATAAGAGAGAGAGAGAGAGAGAGAGAGAGAGAGAGAGAGAGAGAGAGAGAGAGAGAGAGAGAGAGAGAGAGAGAGAGAGAGAGAGAGAGAGAGAGAGAGAGAGAGAGAGAGAGAGAGAGAGAGAGAGAGAGAGAGAGAGAGAGAGAGAGAGAGAGAGAGAGAGTATGGCGTGTAATCAGGGAGTTCCTGGTACACCTAAGCTTTTTAGTCACAGTGATCCACTTTGTAAGGAGTCGTTAGTCTTTACACAGTAGCAGAAGCGAGAGGCTCAGCCTCATATCGAGAGAAACAGAGACGGAAACAAGAAAAGTGAAAAGTAGACACAGAGAGAGAGAAAGAGAGAAAGAGAAAGAGAGAGAGAGAGAGAGAGAGAGAGAGAGAGAGAGAGAGAGAGAGAAAGAGAGAGAGAGAGAAAAGCAGGATCATAAAATACAGGGAGGGAATGAAAACAAAATATAGAAAAGAGCAGAGAGCAGTGAGAGAGAGAGAGAGAGAGAGAGAGAGAGAGAGAGAGAGAGAGAGAGAGAGAGAGAGAGAGAGAGAGAGAGAGAGAGAAAAGCAGGATCATAAAATACAGGGAGGGAATGAAAACAAAATATAGAAAAGAGCAGAGAGCAGTGAGAGAGAGAGAGAGAGAGAGAGAGAGAGAGAGAGAGAGAGAGAGAGAGAGAGAGAGAGAGAAATAGAGAGAGAGAGAGAAAAGCAGGATCATAAAATACAGGGAGGGAATGAAAACAAAATATAGAAAAGAGCAGAGAGCAGTGAGAGAGAGAGAGAGAGAGAGAGAGAGAGAGAGAGAGAGAGAGAGAGAGAGAGAGAGAGAGAGAGAGAGAGAGAGAGAGCGAGCGAGCGGAGAGAGAGACGGGGGAGGGGGGGAGGTGGTGGGGACCTCACAAGAACGTCTTTACACAAGCGACAAGCTTGGAATTCCGGTCAGCGGAGAAAATCGATAAGTTATATTACGCTGTATTGGTATTGCTGTGGTGCACACCTCAGCCAGCGAGAATTGCCCGCCAATGGCGGCTGCGATCGAACTGGATCGAATGCTTATTTGTTTCGACTTTCGAGGGCGACCCCGTCCTCGAAAACCGAAGGCAGGTCAAAGGTGAAAGGACGGTGCGGGTTACCCAGCATGCAATGTTACAATCACCGGAGCTCCGCCCAAGATGGATTGCTATTATTAGCAGTAATTGTCGAAGCCTTTTGATTCAGACGGCTCTTGGTCATGCTGGGATAATCGAGTCTAAGCGGCTAACGTGCGCAGGTTTCACGTCAACTCGAGACTCGCATATCGAAGCAATTATTTGAGCTAAACATAGACCTGAACAATACGCAAACAATCGCGACTAAATGCCAAGTCTCGTTTCTTTTCCTAATGCGTGTGTTATAGAGTCCATGTAAATATTTTGATGAAGAGAACTCCACAAAACCTGCGGAGGATAGGGGAAAGGGAGTAGAGAGTAGACACGGGAACATGAAAATATATTGAAAGAACTTTGCGATTATAAACGTGCAATTCCTGCAGCAATTCAGGTCTTTTGTTTTTTTTTTTAACGTTGGTAACCATCCCTTTCTTGCCCTTCAACTTGAAACTTAATGCTCAATCCTGGCCAGTGTGTGTGTGTGTGTGTGTCAGGTTGGGTCTCTGACACACCTGGCTATAGCAATCGATAGGTGGAGATTGATAACTATTCTCTCGAGGGCAATTCTTAATTTGAATCGGCAAGAGGCAATTTAGCTCACAACATCGTGTTAAAAAAACCCCAAGACTTAATGAACCGTAGGCTTCTCTGGAAGAGAAGTCTCTTGGTGCAACGGGGTTATTCATTTGATGAATCATAATAAAACAGACAAGAGAAAAGTTTGGTGGTGATTGGCGAAACTATTTACATGGCAGCAACTCGACAGTGGGAGAAACTGAAATCAACCTACAGGGCGCAGAGGGTAGGACCCATGAGACAAATAACGCGCCAAATGATACTTTCAGGTGTGGAATGCACGACATACCAAGCACTAAATATTATCGACGCCATAATACAAGTGGTTCTGTTGAATGGGATTACTAAGGAGCTACCGCAGAATGAACAAACAAACCGCAGAGTACCATAGTAAGCTCCGAACACTTTCCAGCGTTGATTGAGCAGTACACGACGTTAGGACATGATTGGAAAGCAACATTGTGCTGGGCCAGGGAAAGCCTGGCTCCACCTCCGGAGTGGACAGACTATATCGAGCGATCATTCATGGTACGATACCCCCTGAATCTTTGTTGCCACTCTCAGGCAGCTAGTAACTATATATATATATATATATATATATATATATATATATAGAGAGAGAGAGAGAGAGAGAGAGAGAGAGAGAGAACACACATCAGTCATACCCGAAGAGAGCGGAGTATATATATATATATATATATATATATATATATATATATATATATATATATATATATATATATATATATATATAGAGAGAGAGAGAGAGAGAGAGAGAGAGAGAGAGAGAGAGAGAGAGAGAACACACATCAGTCATACCCGAAGAGAGCGGAGGACAAGCGACAACTTTGTCCTCCGCTTGAAACACCGGTGTCGTATAAAGAGCATTTAAGGTGAGATCTTCTATATCTATGAAATGCTCCCACAGTTGAGCACCCTTATCAATTATTCCAACTTATCTTCAAACTATATATTTATCTAACCAAAAGAGCGTACAATATTGTGCAAAAACAGCGCGTGGTCGTGCCGTTCAGGGCGAGAACTAAACCCATTTCTACCCGCCATGCGGCTTGTCGAGTCACCGCTCCGGAAGTGAGACTCCTTGAGCTCTCGGTCTCTGGCATGGTCAGCTCGGCGACACAGCTGACTGAGCAGAGCTTCCCTGGAAACAGTTCCACGACAAACTTGATTCTGGTCAACGGAAACGCAGGCGAGAGACCACTTTGTCGTGCTTATGTAGTTGAGAGAGGATATACTGCACTGACTCCTTTTCTTCGAAACACTAAAATATTATGAAGGATACCTCAGAGTCATCGGACAATTACGAGACTTCAGTGCGACACCGCGGCCTGTCTCGGTGTCACGCTAGATCTAGAATTACAGGATGGATTCCTCTCGACGACTTCAGCTCCAGCTCACACCTAAAGTCACACACATTCAGGGAAATGTTTCAGAAAACAATTCTCTTGCTCACAAAGCAAAAAAAAAAAAAATAAATAAATGGAAAATGAAATAAACATGTCCAAGCCGAGATCGTTAAGAAGTTTCCCCACAACTGTCATTGACTGACGCTGGTCGCTTATAATAACCTGTGGTAGGCACTGTGTTATGTTCTGCCCTCACCGACCTAGATTGAGTGATATCGGCAGGTCCATCAGAACTGACCACGGCTCGCTTCCCTCCGCTCTGATTAAGTGACAGTTCAGGTTGAAAGCCGTAGATGCCACACTAATATTCCACTTTTGACATGATGACCATCTCAAATCACGTGACAGTACTATCTCCTCTGGTATTTTCCCAGGCAGCCTCTTTCTACGTCTCTTAGTATCTGACTAAGCGTGTCTCTCCCCTCTCTTCTTTTTCTGTTTGTCTATGTCTCCCCCGCACCCCTCGCTCTCTCTCTATCACTCACGCTCTCTCTCTTAATTTGCAATCTCTGCCAATTTGTTTCTACCCCATTGTTTGTACGCCTCTTCAAGCTACCCTCCCCTCCCCCTTAAAAAAAAACAACAAAAAAAACTCTCTCTTTCTCTCCTCTTCCATTCTCTCCCTAAACCTTGCTTTTACTGCCTATTTGTTTGCTTCTACCTCCCTAAGATCGTCTCTTTCACTCCCGATCTCTCTCTCTCTCACACACACACACACAAACACATTCACGGTCTCATTAAAATTTTCTATCTTTTTTTTTTTCTTTTTGTTTGTTTCTTTCTTCCTCTCTGTCTAAGTGCGACTCTCTTCAACAACCCCTCCCCCTCTAAGTATCTCTCTGTCCGTCTGCCTCTAACCCGCTCCTCCCACCCTCAAATTCTATTTGCCATTGGAGACGGCGTCAACAGCGTTATCTAATCGGCCCAGAGCTAACCACTCTAGAGTGACCAGCACCGAGGTTTTTGTTGTTTATCTCACCGGTGCTACAGACGGCAGCACAGCCTGGCGACAAGTTTGACCTGGCTTTTCTCTGAACTGACAGGCATGGCAGGAGGACAGACCGCAAGAAAACCACGGGCGGGCACAGGGCGGGGGGCGGAGGGGAGGAAGTCGGAAACACTGGGAGGAAGAGATGTTGGCGCGACCACACGCGTGAGGAGATAAAGAACGAGGGAGAGTAAAATGGGATGACAAGTACGGAGAATGGTAGAGGGTGGGTGAGGAGGATCAGAAAAAGGGGAAAAGAAAGAGTAAAAGACAAAAGGAAAGAATACAGAGGTAGAGCAAAAGTACAAGATAGAGAGGTATACAGCACGAGCGGAAAAGGAGAGAGGGAGAGGATTAAAAAAAAAGACAATTAAGATATAGAAAAAAAAAATGAAAAATAAAGACAGAGAGAGAGAGAGAGAGAGAGAGAGAGAGAGAGAGAGAGAGAGAGAGAGAGAGAGAGAGAGGGGGGGGGAGATGTGGTTACATACAGATAAAGGTCAATATATTAGTCTGAGATGAACACAGTTATCACTATCTCCAGACCTTTGATAGTTTCTACAGGAGGTGAAATACAGAGAAAGGTCCATATTTAAGTCTGAGATGAAGACAGTTATCACTATCTCCAGACCTTTGATAGTTTCTACAGGAGGTGAAATACAGAGAAAGGTCCATATTTAAGTCTGAGATGAACACAGTTATCACTATCTCCAGACATTTGATAGTTTCTACAGGAGGTGAAATACAGAGAAAGGTCCATATTTAAGTCTGAGATGAACACAATTATCACTATCTCCAGACCTTTGATAGTTTCTACAGGAGGTGAAATACCAAGATAATCCAAGAGTTTCCCAGAGTCAAACAAACAAATTTCAGTTTTGCTCCTCTCTTCCCCCCAAAAAAAAGAAAGCCACAATTGATTATTTAATCCTTGAAACATTGTTATTCTGGTGAAATTGGAGACAAGACAGGATAACAGCCTGAAGCCAATGGCTTGAAATGTTTCAGTGGTGGTGCTGGGGTTAGAACTAGTGTTAAGCCAGATGTTTTGGTTTTAACAACCTGCTGCCTCTGCATGCAGATGCAATTGCTTCAACAGGTGACTGTAGATTGAAGAGCATTTGGTCAGATATTTACAATCTACAGTTTATCTCACTGTTAACATATTTCTGTCAAGTGCTGATGAGGAGGTTTCGTTCTGAAGATGGTCTGAGGCTTTCTATGCTTATTTTGATCTCCTTAGCTTCATCTGTAATGCTTACTCTCTACCGGTATGGATGAAGAGATGCTTCTAGGATGCAAGTAAAGGCGGAATAAAGAACAATACTCCATGATACATATATGAATCTGGCATGGACAGATTCTTCTCTGCCTTGATGTTACCTTCTCTATCTCACAACATTTACTAGAAGTTGTATCCTCTGTATTTATTTTCATACGTTAAAGTATTTCAGGTTTTCCTTCAACCGAAGCAATTTTTTACTGTGAAGAATTGAACACACATTTCAATCCTTGCTATTCCCACAAACAGCTTGCAAGCTCTATTTCCAATCCTCTTGGTCCTGTGGGTTTCAGACGATGCATTTTTGGGCTTGTAGTTATACTAGTGATGAACCTTTGACATGGAGCTTTCCCCTCTCTATGATGAAAATCTACTCAAGAGGTATTTTATCTCTATTTATATCACGGCTACAAGTGAGAGTCTGAATTCTTTTCTTAGCAGGAAAAATAAAAAACAAAACAGCAAACAAGCAAAGAAATGTTTATCTTGTAGTGGAAGTAAGAGAGCATAAGTTACAAAAGGAGATTCCTTGTGCTTCTACAGGAAAGACAAAAAACAAGAAGGACAATCGTGTCCAGTGCTGAGAACGAGACAATCAGCTAAGGGGAAGGCACTTAAAAGACAAAAACAGTATCCCTCACCTCTTCTTTCTGCCTGCGTCTCTCATCCTTCTTCCTCTGCTTCTCAGGGTCTCTCATTGTTCTAAATCGGAAGCGGCTGCCAAAGTTCCCGCTGTCATTGAGGTCAAACTCCGCTTCCTCTCCTGCACCACCCACAACATTGGTCCCCACGTGCTGCAGGAGAGAAACCAAGAGGTGAGTTGGAAACAGCAAGTGTATGACTATATCCAGTCTGCGCTAATTAGACAAATGAAACAAAGCTCAAAATTCAAATCATGGACCAGCTGCTTTAAAAGCTGAGTTTCTGTTAATGAGCGGCTAGACCAGATGAAAGCTAGGTAATATGTTATAGTGCTGTATGTAGACACACATTCCTCCTAAGCTTCTCACCTTTGGGAGTGTCTGGAAGTGATGCATCAATGGATTGTAGAAAGCCATGTCATCCATACAATGAACTGTGGAAACACAACCCAGGTTCCTAGGTTAGCGCTAGCTTATAAGGACATTTTCATACACTAAATATTAATCTTGAGTAAAATTCTTTCAAATATCACATGCTATTCTTTTTTTTTAATCCAGTTCATTTTAAGGTTAAATTTGTGGCATTCGAAAGTGCAATCCTACAGACATGAAATTAAGTGTATCTGGTGAAACACAAACCAAACTGGGCTGAGAAATGCCCCATTTTGTGTATTGCAATAGTTCTTAATGTTGATCATTAAGTGGATACACCATAATGGTGTGATGACATATCTTTAAATGTTATACAAGTGAATAAACCATGAGTATACAACATGCCTGTAGGTGTAATACAGATAAATTCACTATAAGTACATTCCGAGCTGTGGCATGTCTGTGGATGTTATCAAAGTAAATTCACCATAAAGACATTCTAAAATTAGACATGCCTGTGGGTGTTATCGGAGTAAATTCACTATTAGGACGTTCTGTGATCAGGTATCCCTGTGGGTGTTATCAGAGTAAATTCACTATAAGGACGTTTTGTGATCAGGTATGCCTGTGGGTGTTATCGGAGTAAATTCACTATAAGGATGTTCTATAATCAGGTATGCCTGTGGGTGTTATCTGAGTAAATTCAATATAAGGACGTTCTGTGATCAGGTATGCCTGTGGGTTTTAAAGTAAATTCACTATAAAGACATTCTGTAATCAGGTATGCCTGTGGATGTTATCTGAGTAAATTCACTATAAGGACGTTCTGTGATCAGATATGCATGTGGGTGTTAATGGAGTAAATTCACTATAAGGACGTTCTGTGATCAGGTATGCCTGTGGCTGTTATCTGAGTAAATTCACTAAAAGGACGTTCTATAATCAGGTATGCCTCTGGGTGTTATCTGAGTAATTTCACTATAAGGACGTTCTGTGATCAGGTATGCCTGTGGGTGTTATCTGAGTAAATTCACTAAAAGGACGTTCTGTGATCAGGTATGCCTGTGGGTGATATCTGAGTAAATTCACTAAAAGGACATTCTGTGATCAGATATGCATGTGGGTGTTAATGGAGTAAATTTACTACAAAGACGCTCTGTGACCAGGCATGAAGGAGCAAGAGATAAAATGTGTCCATTTGGAATAATAGAGAGTGATCTATTTAGTCTGGAACTGGAAACCTTTTTACGTAAATATAAGGTTGAAACATCAAAAAAGTGAGAATGCTATTATCTCTCTGTACAGGGACTGCAACATGTTAATACAGGTAAAAGGAAACCTGTTTCATAGAACATGAACTTGATATGAAAGTTAAGCTGGCAATAATATAGGAGAATGTGGCTCTTACCTCCACCAGACAAAAGCAACTGGTCACTTTCTGAGATCGTTGGACTTGCAGGAACATGAGATTCCCACATGCCCTTCCCTGGTGTGGATGATGGCGTCCGCCACTTACGATGGTTGAATGATCGCCGTCTTGGCTCTTTCTTGTTACTCTTGCTTGGGGTTAGGAGAGTTTCATCCCCTGTCCCGTCACTACCGTCCTCTGAGGGTGAATGGCTGCGACCTGTTTCCAAGAAGAGAAAATGATTTGAGTTTTGAAACTCTTTCAACTGATGCATCAACCTTTAACTATTTAACAATGTATGATAGTGGAAACAATAATAGTAACAATAATAATTACAATATTAAAAAAAGTAATACTACCACTACTGCTACTACTACAACTACTACTAATACGTTCTCCATCCCTTCAAATCACCTCTGCTTTAAACCTGGTAAACAAAGATTTGGATGAAATTTTTTCCTTAAATCTTAATTGTTTCAACTAAACCACTAAGAAAGATGCTATGATGACTATTTATATTTTGTGTAGCTCATCTGCAGTGTTTTATGAATTTGGATAAGATCTAATCTAGATTTATAAGGCAACACTGGGAAGACCAAAGGAATACTCTGCTTTGAGCATATGTTGTTTCTGTCTCCTCTCCACTGTCAGAAAATGGAGGAGCCAGTCGTGTCAGTGAGAGATTATTTGGGAGGTTTTCTTGACTTCCAAACTGAGATTAACTAGAGCGAGGAGCAACTGAATGAAAAGCTAGTCATTGGAAATTCAAGTCACTTAGTTTTGAGCTATGTTCTGTGGCAGGAGCTTAGATCTATTCCTGTTTTAATTTTTTTGTAGACCCTATTATTCGGACAGGAACTTATTCTTGATTTTTCTCAGATTCCTACAAAACAACCCAGCTTGTAGGCCTACATCTAGGAGACCAGACACTCTGGACTGTTAGCCCAGAAAGGGAAATGTGAGGTATAGTCTCACACAGTCTATCTTCTATAGAAACAATGGAAGAAAACCCAGCCTTTTACCTTGGCTAATTGTTAATTCATATCAATGTCGTTATTGTACAAGACTAGAATTATGAATTTCACAGAGGAAGTAGGGTTTTAATCCAAAAGCAGTCAAATTATTTTCTATTGTAATAATCATGTATTAATTCTATTGAGAAGGTTATGTTGAGTCCTTGTCCCATAACTAACACTCTATTATTGAGTCTTCAATAAACTGGTCTACAAAGTGTTGTGTTATGAAAATTTCCCAAATTCACTCAAACTCAAATCTTTTTCGCAAGAAGGGAATGACAGCAATATGGCAAGTCTTTTTGTGCTTTATTACATGATATGTGGAGTAAGCATTTGGGACCTGCCTAGCCTAGCTGTCTAGTTGGACCCTATTAAAAAATCCTATCAGGTTTCAAAAACTTCTACCACCAAAAATACAGATGCCAAGGGAGAAGTAACTAAAGATTCTATATTTTCTCTCTGCAATTTTTTTCTCCTTGCATTACTCTTTACAACTAAAGTGTGAGCTTCAATGAAGCTTTCTCAGCTTTTTCTCCCAATCGCACGCTGTTTTATTCAGTAATTCATTGTCCATTCAGTTTTCACATTCCTGCTCCTAAAATCTGTTTCAAAGCTTTATCTTCCTCCTATAAGATACCAGATTTTTGGGATCAGTTTCCTTTTTTCCTATTTCCCTGCACACTCAATAATGAGTCTCATAGATGTCATAAAAAAATAAATTTTTTTCCCCACTGTCACACACAGTTCTGAGCAGTGTGTCTGGTTGCACAATAAAAAAAAAAAAAAACAGGCCTACACATTCCCAGTAAGATAGAACTAGGCCTTGGTATAAAAGCAGCACACTGTTTATATAAATTATTCCAGATTAGTAGATCTATCCCACTCATAAAGATCTTCTAATGCACATGCTCATCCATGGGTAAATTTAATTCTTTATTATGAGGTATGACAGTTGGATATTGTTTTGTTTTCATGATCATAACAGTTGCGATTTTTATTGATACAATATACAAGGATAATTTTTAGCGATAATATTTTTCATGTTAGATCTTCAATTAGTTATAATCATATAATTATGCTTAATTTTTTAGCACAACTCACAGGGAAAAAAATAAACGCTTGTTATATGTATAAATTTTTAACTTAACTGAACAAAATACTAACATTAAATCAGAGCATCAGATCAATTTAAAACAACCAAACTACTGGGCAAAAATACATATATGTAGAATGACTAGACCAAAATATCAGAATATTGGTAGCTCTATTTGTGAGCATGAACAGTTCTTTAAAATAGCATTGAATTTAACAGTTCTTTAAAACAGGGTCTAATTAGACCATTGTCAAAACGTAGTGCTCTCAGGTCTGTAGCATGTAGCCGCAGTGCCATACTCATCAAATAGATGCGCTGGATCTGTTTGAAATTGTAAAGGCTTCTCAGAGGAAACAAAAAATATTTCATGTCTGTGTATTGTGAACACTGCTTTTTTTCTACTGCTTATATGTCTTGCTTTGTGTCAACCTAACTCTCTTAGGTACATGAAGCTATTGGAAACCTTCACAGAAAAGCTCACCTCCTTTGGCCTGCTTGTGGGTGTTTAAGCTGTACTGCCTGGGACTTGCCCCTGACGGCATGGGACTAGAATAGATGGCACTGCTGTTGCTGTTGTTATTGTTGTTGTTATTGACCCCAGAGGCCTCCTGCCTTGGCTTCCCTTTGCGCCTGTGTGGTAGACCACGCTTGTTGGACTTTGGATGTTTGATAAGTCTCTCAAGGGAAGAGAACTCTGAATCCTCTGAGTCTGTGTGACCTTCTGTGGGAGAAATAAGCTGAGTTGGTGATGCGTAACATGATGCAAGTCATGGATTCAGTAAAATCAGATTTCTAGCTGTATTAGTGCAATGAACATACACACTTGTGATGGGAAAGCTTGGCTGGCCTAGGACATATTCCACAAACTTTTTTTTTTTTCAATTTACTCTGATTTACATATAGATGAAAAGCATTCTAGAGTTGATCTCTAAGATCACAGAGCATCCAGAACGGTTCCCTGAGACTGAAAACGCTATGAGTTGATATCTAACATTAAAGAGCACCTTACGTTGATCTATGAAATAACAGAGCCCCCTAAACTGATCTTTCGTGTTCGAAAGCATCCTAAGTTGATCTCTCTGTTTAGAGTGCACTGTGATATTAAAGAGCACCCAGAGTTGATCTCTGACCTTAAAGAGCATCCTGATGAGGTCCCTTAGATCTGAATGCACTGTGAGTTGATTACTGACAAGTCATAGCATAGCATAACATATGCGGGAAAAGGGTATTACATGTCTGGCTTTCTTTTTTATTTGAGAGGTATCACAGATGAAACTGACAGGTTCTTAGCTTGACTAGGTCAGTATATTTTTAAGAATGGCTTAAATTATCTGCATTAAGTCCTCTACCTTGTAGTATGTAATGTAATTGCTTTTCGCAAAAATGCTAGCCTGTCAGAGAGAATGTGACCGTTATGCAAGAGTTACAGGATGAGTGTTGGCGATGTTTGGATCCTACTTAGTACTATCCGGGTGCCAGTGTGTTGTTGGTAGGTGTATCAACTGTAAGCTCACACTTACATTATGCAAGTCAGTTTTAGCGAAGTCTGGGTAGCTTACATATTTTCCTGCCTAAAGCACCCTTGCAATGCAAACAAAGGTGAACAATTTGCACCTTAGCACTTAAGAAACCACATGCTGGTTACATTATGCCTCTTGATTAGCGATACATACATAGTGTGCGAAACCTTAAATGCTATGGGCAAAAATAAAAGTCAGTTATTTTTATTTCAATACAAAACTTGTTTCATTTATGGAAAAAAAATACTATCTGAAAGAATATGTTTTGGCATAACTTGAATCATTTGTCTCCAGCAAGCTTGACCTGCTGCTGTGAAGTGCAACTGCTACTTCTTTCTTTCAATTTCTTTTCAGTCTCGTCAAGCTATACTAATTTTCTATGGATTGACACAGAGTTTGTCTACCAGTTATGACATTGACACTCTTATCATTTGGGAGGCACTTTGAAAGAATATTGAAAGCTTTAACTAAATCCAATCATACCATTGGTTCTGAGTGGGGATTTTGTGGATCGGATACGCTGCAGCTGACCAGGCGGAAGAGCATCCCCAACAGTCTGGTAATCATTGTCACCGATCGGAAATGGTGGTACTGCGTCCTGGGTGGAAGTGTTGGCATTGAAAAAGTCAGATGACATATTAGTATCAAGAATTTTTACAAAGCCTCTATTAGCTTATCTTTGACTAAAGCTGTGTAGGTTTTAAAACTTAGCTGATTGTGCAAAAGCTTCCAATATTTGTTATGTAAACACCTAAATCTATAACAGTTAATATCACAAACAAATGATCCTCAATTTATCCATTTTCAGGCTGTTTTATTACTAAATATTGACTCCTTATAGTCATTCATACCAATTGAAGCCCAATTCAATTTATACAAAAATCAATACCTTATTATGCTTTACCAATCTGTATGAGGCAAACTTTCTTAAATTTAAAGAAGGCCTTTAAAAAAGTATTCCATGTGCTGAATGAATGAAATACTGAGAAGTGTCATTTCACTCTATTAATTTTGAGCAAATACTGGTTGTCCTCATACGTCCACGTCACCCCTGGGCCTTACCTTGACACTGCTATAGTCTGCAATCTCAATGGGCTCTGGCTTGGCCAGTGGAGCAGTAACCTGACTCCTCAACATAGCCACTGTCTGGGACTGCCGGCACAAGAAATATCAAGGTGGTACAATTAATGACAACACCTTCCTCTTTGCTGTGGTCTTCAAGTATTTACAACACACAAACAGAACTGGCATTCCAAGATTTAAAACAAAAATGGTTTTAAGTCGTTTAACATGAAAAAAAAAAAGAGAGAGAGAGAGAGAGAGAGAGAGAGAGAGAGAGAGAGAGAGAGAGAGAGAGAGAGAGAGAGAGAGAGAGAGAGAGAGAGAGAGAGAGAGAGAGAGAAAGAGAGAGAAAGAGAGAGAGAGAGAGAGAGAGAGAGAGAGAGAGAGAGAGAGAGAGAGAGAGAGAGAGAGAGAGAGAGAGAGAGATGAATTGCTTTACCTATCTGCTTGCAATTACACCAGAACAAATGAAAACTTGTGTTTGAGCGCAGCAGATGAGCAAATGAAGCACAAACAATATAAGTCTCAATCTTAGACAAACTTATGAAATCCACAGCATTAGGAGAAGAACAGAAGTGCAAACTTTAGAGCTCAGAGCATTGGAATCAACCCAGGTACCTGTGAGCGAGAGG
Source organism: Elysia crispata (assembly GCA_033675545.1). Classification (NCBI taxonomy): domain Eukaryota; kingdom Metazoa; phylum Mollusca; class Gastropoda; family Plakobranchidae; genus Elysia; species Elysia crispata. Next base: position 71,253 of record JAWDGP010006115.1, read on the forward strand.
ACATCATCTTTCTTCTATTGGATATTACCCTCTGGTTGTCGTCATTCTCTGACCACAAGACGTCGGAAGACTTGCTGCCCCCTGCAGGGAGTGCCTCCATCCTGCTTGGCTGTGCGCTGCTCGCGTCTGGCCACACTGGCGGGGTTGAGAGACATAATGGGTTTGTACTAAATCTTACAGCATGGTACAATAAGGACTTTGGGAAAACAAAACTGATGTGAGGAAAGGAATAAGCCGCATGTGGCTGCCAGAATTTGTGAAAAGCGATAAGTTATCATAGAGGCACCAACCAATCAGGTTTTATGGTTGTGTCGCATCACTATAACGCGCAAGAGAAAGCAATAATTTGCTTTTTTTAACTTGTTTGACAAGCAATTTTTTTTACAACCCTAGCTACCCACTTTAAGAGATGAGAAATGATAATGACTGATTCACAGAGGTTTAAAAAATATAAATAAACATTTTGCCTCGTTCAAGTTTTCCCTAACAAGGTAACCAGATTTGACTCTTACCATAATTGTTTTTGATATTTTGCTATATAGGAATTAAAGATTAAGAAACAAGCTAAGTGTGTATGGTTAAAAAAAAAAAAGTTTGATAACTGTTAAAGAAAAAATAATTGCAAAATATGTAGAATGACTATCAAATAAAAAGTAATGACCTAGTACACTATTTTATTATCTAAAAAAAAATGCAATAAGTTGCCATACAGTGCAACATTTCTGACAACTTTTAGAGCAAAAAACATGGTTACACATGCAAAATATTTCACTGCCCAACTTGAAGAAACAGAACAATAACCTTCACTTTTGTTTGGACAAAAATACATGCAAATCTTCACAACAACTTGTTTGCTTAGTCAGAAAACCAACAACAGAGATTGAGAAATAGAACAAACTATATCTTGGTCAACATTTTTCTACCTCCATTCCGAAAACCTGTTTAGAGTCAAATATCTGAGTATTTTATGTTACATATAATTTAAAAAAGGGCATTAAATTATAAAACAAAGTAAAAGCCATATGGTATTTTTTCTCCTTTGATTGTTTGTATAAAAATTCTCAAAAAGCAAGTTTGACTGTTTTTCCCCCAGGACTTTCTTGTAGCCAGTAGCTCAAATGAGAAAAATATATGATAGACTGGATTTTGGGAAATTTGTGTCTCATTAAAAAAAAATGTAAATTTACTCATTGTGTACAGTAAATCTGGAAAAAAAAGGATCCAAGGTACTGATTGTAGGAAGCTTTGACCTGCATGAGTCGAACTTTATCAGGCCTGGTTTTGTTAATAAGTCTTACTTCAGATATGCACACAGGCCTTCTTGAGATGAAAAAAATGTAAGGTGACCTATCTTAAGAATGCTAAGTTATTTTGCCTGCAAAATTTTTTTTCACTTTTTAAAGAAATAAACAAGAACAAAAAGATAAATACAGGCATGGCAGGCATGTACTTCATTCTCTAATGAGTGTGACATGCCTCCACAAATATTCATACACTTTGGAAAAGTGACATAAAAAGCATGCCAAACTTATTGATATGTATGTAGCACAAAAACACATCTAGAGAAGTAATGCTGTTAGATTAACAGCATCACTGGCCCAGAATCATTGCTGAGACCAATCGATAGATGGATGCTGCGATAAGCTGGCCATGTGTGGTGCATCAGTGGTTTGAACAGACTCACTGACTGTTTGATGGAGGGACGTGCTCAATCAACATTTAATGGGGATTTTAAGGTCCCAAGAGGTTGGCTTAAAGAGAGTGACAGATCAGTAGGAGAGGATACAAATAATGCATAGAAATAGGAATTGTGGACAAGTCCTGCCCTTTATGTAGGTTTTTTTTAACCACAGGTAGGTAGACAGGTATCACTCACATAAATGACAGAGGATTTCAGCAGAGAAATTCATCATGAAGGTAAGTGACAAGACAGCGGTAAAGATCCAATAATGTGGCTAGAGGACATTAGGAGGCTTGCAGAGACACATTCTCTTGGTGTTAGGTCAATAAATACATCCAAATGGAGAGAGATGAAATGGGATAGGAAGTCAACATCCCGCTACTTTGTGGTGCAGTACATACAGATGTTAGTTGCAGCTAAAAAATAGCTATGTCTTTAAAGCAATTCTTTCTCATTAACTGAGCATATAATAAAAAAAATAATATAGCCTTCTTTAGTATTCACTTGCATGTAAACACATTTCTCAAACCATGTTACCGTAATTTCAATTTTGCGTGTCAGGTCCAGTGTAAAAAAACTGACAATAAATTCATGCACAATCTTTCAATTTAGAGACAAACAGATGTGAATTTCATGACAGTAAGAAAAAAAAAATTAATATTCACATTGTATAAAAATACCACAACAAAAAGGCTTTACCACAAAGGCCAGTGAACTACACAACAATGAATACAGAATTATTTGTTAAAAATAAATTAAGTACAGTTATGATAAATAAACAACAGCGCCATACAACAAAGCTGCAAATGTAGAAGAGCTCTAAATACTATCACAAGCACGTTTGCAGCAGCATTCTGAGGCAGGCAGTGATTAGTCAATAGCTTTGAACCACAACAGCAACACAGACACAGCCAGGCAGATACAGAGAGAGAGAGGTCATTTGAGTCACCATCGTCTCCACTTGAGCTGCGCCTCAGAGCTGGAGGGAAAGTCTCCCCTTTCTTACGCCGGCGCTCATTCAAAGCCCAAGCTGACACGTAGAAAAATAGACAGGAAGAAAAAAAAAATAAAAACAAACCAAAAATGCAATGTAGCTTACATCGAGAGTGAGCAGCACATTCTAGTGGAGAATGGCTTTCATAAGCAAAGACTGGAACAAAGATATCTTGTGCTTCAACTGGATTACTGCAAATCGTATAACCAGTTCAACATTAAAGAAAAATAATGTTGACCCCAATTGTGAGCCAGTTTGTGCAATGTGTGCCTTGTTCCTGTTACTTTTATCTACAATTTCTTATGAAAAAATGTCTTAACCTCATTTTTTTCATCAGTTTTGTGTGATTTCCTTAATCATAATTTAGCACTAGTTTTCGACCAGCTCAAAATACAGCCCAAGTGTGAAAAATATCTTTTGGAAGGAATAATTCACGATGTGTGCATACCTCTTAACAAAACATGGGAATGACAATGGCCTGAAAAACTGTCCACTCAAAAAACTTATACCTACTTAGCCTTATAAATTTCAATACTCTTTGATTAATACCCACATCAATGATGGCAGAAAAATTACACTCAAAGTGACATCCGTTTCACTCAGGATAGATTTTAACATACCAATTCAATAAAAATTTATTCAAGAGTCACGCACAAGAGGATATTTTCACACTCCAAACAGCCTTGGTCAATTCCATGAAGATTTTTTTTCCCCCTATTTTTCATACAAACCCCCATTAAAAAACATTCACAACAACCCAGGGTTCACTACTGCCGAGTGCTTCATTTTCATAATCAAAGGGGTAATTTTATTAATTCTTGTTCCATTCATTTTTGCTCAACTCTCTTGCTTGAAAATAAAGATCTAAAAACCTCCGTTCATTATTTTAATTAAATTTTGCCAATTTGTGAGAATAAAGATTTATTGCATAATTTTTATCGCGTTCATTCTTAAAAACTTTTTTTCTTTTGCAGCGTTAAAAATAACTCAGGAATAAAAAATTTTGTGATTTACAGAAAAGAAAAAGAAAAAAAAAAAAAAAAAAATCCCCAACAAACCATGCCTGAAAAGATAGGTACTTAAGGGCAGTTCTGCACATTTTTAGCCAGCCTTTTTTGGTACACTAAGACATACAATAATAGCACAATATATCAGGATCAAGCAGTTCAATACTTTTACATTACATTCTGTGCCTCACATAAAATACACTGCAAATCTATCACTAGGGCAGGCTTGACCTAGTAATTAGTCATAAGCACAAAGCGCACTAATATTTTTTCTGATCATTTGTCGGGATACATTACACTCTTCCATGACTTAAAGCATATATCATTTATACAATTAAAAAAAAAAACAACTCTTGTAGACTTTTACAATAATGTGTGATCTGATGCATGTAAAAAAAAAAAATAAACTTTGAGAAAGGGAAATTGATAAGGTGGCATCAGCAATAAACAAAAGCAAAGAGAGTTTGGTGTTCATAAATCAACAAAATAAGAAAAGGTTAACAGATTCTACATGCTGTTCATTACAATAAATAAAGGTGAAAAGGGTAAACGTTGATGATGTAAGAATGTGATGATGGTTTCAGTGGCTGATTACTGTCCGGTTCCCCTTAAACCTAAGGACAAGGAAAAACAACTGGTGAAGGCAAGAACAACAGATACAAGGACTACAGAAGGTTTTCATTTACATTTCTAAAGCAAAGATTTTTTTACTGCCTCCTTTTAATGTTCAATTCAAAAGAAAAACCCATGTCAGCCATGGAAAATTAGCTCTACATCCATATCAATAGACTAAGGAATTTTGCAGCTATTTTATGAAGCATACATCAAATTATATGAGCTTCATATTATAAAGCACAGAACAACAATTGCGTGGTTCAGTTAACTGAAACATTCAAGTTCCTCATCACTGATACCTAACTCTGGCAAGTTTTCATGAACGTAAATTTTTTATGCTTGGTGTCTAATGCCAAGCTGTTGACATTCAAAAGATTTTCTTCAAAATACTCATGGCTACATCTAACTCTGAGATGCTTAAAATCAAGTAATATGTCAAAAAACTGGATTTTTCTGACCACAGAGCTAGACATTCAAATATGTACAGGCTGTGATTCCAGTCCTGTTCTCAATACTATTTTATCTAGGTGAATTGAGTCAAGATCGTATGATTCCCTTAAAAGTTGTATGCAGTTGTATCTATGTTCTATTGTTTGGCCTTTCCTAAAATAATAATAAATATAATAAATAACAAAAAAAAAATATATTAAAGCTATTTTAGACTAAAGTATAAAGCCAGATATATATAAATAAGCCCACAAATTAGAAAATGCTTGGGTCACTTCATCTTCACCTTGGTCTACTTATGTCTGAGATACTGTCCACGCTAATTATTTTGAACACTTCATGAATGCATAGAGGATTACCTGATCATATTTTTTTATATTTTTCTTTGCATTTCAAATTTGGCTCTCAACATTCCCAGATCAATAATTAAAGGTAGAAAATTAGTGGGAAGCTTCAGTTGTCACACTTTTGCTATAGCTACACGCTCAAGGAGGTTGGGTGGTGGACTCTGTCAATAACGGAAACTACAAAGCTCTGAATGACTGTTGAAAAACAAGTAGAAATAATAACCTAATGAGCCGGTTAACTAAAGTGATACAAGTTTGAGAGGGCATCTCAGTCCTGTGTTCCAGAAGATTACATGTTATGAAGCGAACATCAAGGTCCTAGATTCACATTAAAACATTCATGAACATCAAAAGCTCTCAGGGACCAGGATCTGTATCCCTCTTCAGAAAATGCTAATAAGCTAAAATGCTGAAAGGAGAGAACAGAATCTTTACACAGGTGGGAGAAAAAAAAAGAAATAAAAGAAAAAATCAAATTCACTGCAAGGTGCTCAGAAAACAAACGGAAAAGTTAAATGCTCAGGCCAGCAAACAACAAAAGGTTAAACAAGATCAAATAGTGGCTGGAACACTCAGGTCACCTCGGGCAGTTTTCCTCGCGCCTGACTTTATCTCTCCACCGTGAGCACCATTGTCTGTGTCCTCTTCTTCTTCATCGTCATCTTCCTCAGCCTCATCACCTGCTTCCACAGCCTCCTCAGCAGCTATCTTCATACTGCATGACTTTCGGAAAAGCTCGTGCGGATCTTTTGGGGCTGCTGGCCTGCTTGGGTAGTCACCCAGAGAGCTGCTTTGGTGCTGCAGCTGCTGTCTGTAGAGGAAGGCCTGAGGCTGGGGCACAGGGCTGTATGACCTTTGAGGCGCCTGCTGCCTCTTTTTCTGGTGCTGTAACACAGGGGAATACTGGCCATGCTGCTGGGTTAAACTTTGATAATTGAAGTTGGTCATGCTACCACCACTGCTGCTAGTCGTGCTACTGCTGGTATTGGCTTTTGAGCAGATGGCAGCGAGCTGGGGCTGGTGCTGAATGTGGTAATGCTGCTGCTGCTGGTAAGTCTGTCCACTGATGCTGTTACTGATCCCGGCAGTGTCAAGCCCCAGTGATGGCCCAAGAGGCATGATGGGCAGGGATCTGCGATGCTCCCACTTGCTCCCTGTCATTATAGCCATTCATGACGTTTCATACATTTTAACAGACTGAGCCATGATGTTTCACACATTTTAACATTGTGAGCTCACCAATATATATGTCAACCCCAAAACACAAAAGCCTTTCAATACACTATTTCCCTGCAACAAGCTTTCATATTGCTCCAAACATCTGTAATTACTTTTGACATTATAAAAAATTTAAGAAACATAAACACATTCAGCAGAGCTTTTATTGATAAGGTATCTATCTTACTTCCTAACTTGATGATATGAAACAATTGTGTGGGCGCACCTGAAAAACCCTTAGGATGTCGCTAAGTCTAGTTTTTCACTAGACCTTTTTTAAGTCGATGTTCCAAGTTCAAGTTCGCAAAGAAAATACAATTTCTTTAGAAACTCCATTCATTTAGTTAGTTTTATTTGTTTCAGAAATATCTAGCCTTTAGAATTAAACACATTTTGTAAAACCAGGTCAGATCAGATTTGTGGCGTTAAAAGTTTCAGTGAAAAACAGGATGTTCAACTTTAATGTCTATTTCCTCAAAACAACACTTTCAAACCACTGATTTTATAATGCAATAACTTTTGATCTAAAGAAGATAAAACCTTCAAATAAAAAGCAAAATGCTCGGGGATTGTTTGCAAAATCTAAAATTGAGCTCATCTAATTTTTCTCTTTAATCTGGACCCATGAGAAGGGCTTTCCCCTTAACAGCAAAATACATACCTGCGTATACATTTTTGCGAGCTTTCACAACGCTGGGCTTAACAAGCTGATCACCTCCACCTCCATTGATCGTACCAGGCATGATGACTTCGCTGTATATCTCCTCATCTCCTGGCCTCACATGCTGCCCTCTCCCCATGGCCAGGTGCGGCGGAGGAGGGGAAACACTTGACCCTCGGTCTGCCTCATGGTCTGAGTCAGAGTAGAGGGTGTGGAACAAGTTTGGCTGATCATACACTGGTTCCGAGTCAGTGCTGAAATAAAAAGAGATAAGTGGGGAGGGGAAAAATGATAAAGACAGTGGACAGTTCTACAAATCTTCATCCCCCATCTTTAAATATTGGATAGGCTTTTTTTTTTACACATTCTGTCTATTTATGGCATAAATCAGTTCAAGAATGATTCTTTCTCGAGTTAAACAAACACCCTCCTTGCTGTCTTCTTCAAGCCTCTGCCATGGCTAAATGGGAATTTCTTAAACACGTTATTTTTTTTTTTTATCCAAAATCAATGCATGAACTATTTCAGCATTGCCTTGGTTAAATAAAAAAAAAAGTTTAGGGAGTCTTTAGTTTTTAATTTCTTTAAGAGGTGTGTGTTACTATCCAATGATCAGACCCACTGAAAGCTTCTAGTGTTTGGTGTTACAAAACATTCCATAAAAACGTGTGAGCATGGACTAAATCTTTATTACCATACCATTTCTCCCCTCCCATGTTTTAAAACTATTTGCGCGGAACCCTCATGAGATAAGCAACAACCAACTTAAAGAAAAGATAAGATTCAGACAACACTCAGCCTCATTCAAACAAGCAGACCTGACATGTGCATTAAAAAAAAAGCTTTCAAAAGAAGTCAAAATGCATTCTAAAAAAATGTGGGCTTATTATATCTGCAGCGACAGCTCTCAGCATCATGTTGCTGCCCAACTTTTATCTATGCTGTATAAAACATCTTTAAGGACAAATAAATTTATTGTAGAAAATAGGCAAATTTATCTCTCTGTGGTAATTAGACCCTATTATGTCTCTGTGGACCACAGCCATGCCTGCAGGAGAAAATAAATGGCTCAAAGTATTAGTTGTTGGAATTCTGATATTCACTAGCAATAACATACATGATACTAGGCTATGATGTACATCAAACTGATGATTTAATGAAATCCAGTGTTGATGAACAAATGCTGGAAAGTATCTCCACATTTGCTCTAATTGAAATCAAAATATGATTTCATCTGCATTGAACTCTACAATTAAAAAAGAGCTGAGAAAATTTTATATCTTGAAACTTTTTTTTTCTTGGCAATACCTTATTAAGATCAATTTAATTCAGTAAGAAAGCTAAAGGTGGGAATTTCATTGTGACATCAAGTGATCTCTCCTTCATCTAAAAATTATTGATCTGCCTCTTCCAGGCTCAATTTTCAATGACAGCTCAATTGGTAAATGGTCTGGACATACGTTTCACGAAAAGATCATATGTCCATCTATTGATCAACTGGTTAAGATGGACAATGCATACAATTCTTGGAATGTCCTTCATCAGCACTTTTAGACACAGCTATAGTGAATAAAAATGTTAAGTTTGTTCTAAAGAACACAGGCTTGCTAGGAGAGAGGCTTGGGTTTGCTGGTCACTTCATAATACAAACACCATATCTATATACAAGACGCCAGCAACTGTATCCCCCTCACCTATTGCTGGTGCTTGACTTATGGGTCTGGTACATGTAAGGTTTAGGCAGCGGAGCAGGAGGCCGACTAAAGTACAGCTTGTCTGCATACAATGGTGGACACGGCTCCTCAGGTGGTTCGTGGTACAGTGCCTCAGACTCTTCCCTCCTCTCCCACACTTGCTTGAAGAATGGCTCGTACACAGTGGCTACACATAGGATGGGCAAGAAAGTGAACATGTTAAAAAAAGAGGAAAAATTTGGCGACTAATTTACTTCTTTTCCAACCCAATTTGATTCAGTTTAACAGTAGATAACTTTTACTGTTTACAACACCTGCAATCCTATCCATATCCTCTCTGTCTATTACCTACTAATGCCAACGTTTTAACCAAAGAGCAAGTTTACCAGGAACTCCACTCACTGGTTAAAAATATCTTTCTTTTCCAAATCTGCCCATAACTCAATTTTTATCAAAAACAAAGTTTTCATGAATTTTTTTTGATCAGTAAATTCCTTGCCTTAGTTTTAAACATTTTTCTGTGAGATTCAACTGCTATATTCGAAAATATTGTAAAGGAGCCATTAAAGACAGCAAATGCAGTTATCAACCATATCTTTATAGACTATAGAGACTGAAAGATAATTGGAAAATTCTGGAGAGGGAGAAATGGAAAAAAATCAGACACAATTGAGTGTCCCATTTAATACAGTGGAAATAAAGGTGTATAATTATGTTTGACAGCCTCTGTTTGTTCTGGAAAAATGGTATGTACAGATCTTGAATTCCTCAATTTAAGCATCTATGAAATGAAATATATGGTTTGCACATTCAAGGTGAGCTGTGTTATAGCTTCATGCTGGGCAATACAAGTTAAGTCTCTACTTGGGTAGAGACATAGAGAAGAAAAAATACACTATTGAATTTATATTCATTGCAAACACTTGCCACCACACAAAATAAACTAAATTTTATTTAAATCTTGCTTTCAAAAAATATAATTTCTGTATATGAATTCATATACAAATTAGACAAACAAAAAAGAAAACCTGAATCTAAATTTTGACTGAATAGAGATATTACTTTGCTGTGTGAAGTTTGCTGTGGTTGTCATGAAGTCAGCACCGATGCTGTGTGCCAGCTGTTGCCCCTCATGGGTAAGACTTTGGCACATATCACTGGAGAAGAAGCTGGAGGCCGGAGCTCCACCAGAATCTGACACAGCCAGCACCAGTTTGGGCACCTCCAGCAAGTTCTCCGTGAAAGCTCTGTAAACATGAGTGGGAAAAAAGTTGTAATAAAAAAATAAATGTATAAGTAAACAATGAGTTTTATGCACCCCTTTTTATACCAAGTTGAGCAAAGCACTTTGCAAAGGTTCCCAGACACCATTACCAATCAATATATCTTTCTGAACTCACAGAGGAGCAGCTGTAAGGAAGAGCTTATCATCCAAACAAACTGACTTAATATCTCACTATCAATAGCCTGATACACATTTAAAACCTTAGGTCACCCACAGAAAAAAAAAAAATTTAGACCCAGTGATCCCACAGTCTACATGACTTTAATGCTTTGGACTAAATGAAAGAATGTTTCAATGTAAGTTGAATATGAAAAAGAATGCTATGTCTGTATTTCATTGCTCTACCTCAATAAATGGCAAGTTCTCTATCTTAATATATTCTCAAGCTTAACTAAAAGCAGTCATATGGCCACAAATGACAAATAAATGACACTGAATTGTCTACAGCAATAAACTAAATCTGACTCAACTCAGGATGATAGTAATCTAGAGCATTTAAAACTCATCTGTGATAATGAATTTTGTATAAAGCAAAATTTATCCTGTGGTGCAACATGCAAAATTGATTTTTAAAATTCCAACAACTAAAAGAAAATATGAAAACATCAACAGCAAAATCAAAAAACACTGTAATGGCCCCTCAAAAATCTAAGAAGATGAAAATGTAGTATCAAGGTACATCCAAATCCACCAGAATCAAACTCTCAAGAACTTGTATATTCGCCATTGTCACATCATGGCTCTGAAGCCTGGACCATAAACAAAAATGTGGAGAAAATTTCAAATTGTTTTGAAATGAAATGCTACAGAAACATTCTCAAAATAGTATGGATCGAAAAATAAGAATTGAGCCTGTTCTAACTGAACTTGGCATAACAAAAGAAAAGGCTTGTTGATGTAAAGAAAAGGAGACTGAAATACTTTGATCACATCTACAGAACGGCTATCATGAAGGCGACATTTTCTGAAGGAGCGGGGGACAAGAAGATGAAAAGAAAATGTGCTAAGAGAGAATAAGGTGGCCATCATATTTTGTTTATTTTCATTACCTTTCACTATTAGACTATCAGCTTCTTTTGAGTGGACCTTCTCAGCTTTTTCCGCTATGCCATAAGTTGATTAAGAAAGTAATTCACTGTCCAGTGTTCAATCTACTCTTTCCTGATTTCAAGATCTAACAGGATTTTATGCTTTCAGAAAATTGCTTTTTACAACGAATTTCTTCCTCGTACTTCCGCTGATACCCTGTCCTATACTGATACAAAAATTTAATAAGTAGGTATGACCACGACAAAACAGAAATCAGAAAATACAAAACGCATAAAACTGAATAGAGAGAATTTATCTGGGCAGGTTCTGACCTGAGGGTTGCTAGCGAGGCCTTGCGCTTAGCAGAGTACACCAGCATTTGTCCATGGAAGAGGCCCTGGTGGAGCAGTGGTCCGCCATGGTATGAGGATACTTCCACCTCAACCTTCTGTTTACAGACGCCTTCAGTGGCCAAGTAGAGGTCCAGCGTAATGCAGTATGGAGTGTCTGCCAACACCCGGCACATGTTGTGGTTGAGCAGTGGACCCAGAGGCAGTTCTAGGGGAAAAGGATCCCCACACATCAGACACATGGATAACCTGTGGATGGTACCCAACACAGAGATATGTTAGTAACTGTTGATCATAGCAGACAAATGGTGTGGCCTAAAGTATGGGTACTTTGATAATCTGAACTTAATATGGGCCGCTTGTAGATTATGGGACAAGTGAAACACATAAAAAAAAAACAAAATCAGATATTTGGATGTGTAAACAGTAATACAAGAAAGATCCAAAGGTTTGTAAAGATATTCCTGGTCATATACAAGTTGTTTATCCTAAGCTTATTTCACCATCAGAACTCATCTCAGACACCTCAACACAATGCAACCATGTCTATGTTAACTTTCAGCTCAGTGTGCCAACTTGATAAGAACCGTTATGTGATATCTTGTAAAATAAGATTTGTAGCACAATTTGGAGTTTTTGGGATTCAACTAGCCACTTGCTGTAAGAAGGAAACACTGGAGAAGAGAGGTGAAAGAATGAGTCAAGGGATAAGCTCTTTACTTGAGTTTATCTTTTTTTTATGGAAAATAAAAAAAGACCATAAAGTCAAAATTCCCTTCAGCTCTGATCTCTTAGATTCATGGGCAACACAAAATCAGAACAATTCCCTCATATTTCTCCCGCTATAGCCTAGATTTGTACCAGGAGACATCTATGTATCAAGGCTTTCTGAAAGACAGCTTTGCTCCAAAAATCTTTATAAGCATTACATAAATTATTCAAAATGTTAACTTTGGGAAATTCAAAACAATCTTACTCAAGCCAAGCACAAAATATTTCAAAAGAGATTCCTTGGTGCTTCAAAGTTAATATCTTGAATTATGAGCCGTTCAAAACATACGTGCAGTATGAAAGACATGCATACCGGATGTCTGGTTCAAACTGTTCCGAGAGGTACCAGCTGTTCAGGCCAGGGCTGCAGCCTCGCACAATAGTCTGCAGAGCGGCATGGATCTGACAGTCTACAAACTGAGCTCCATCTTTTATCTCATCATAATCCACAACAAATTCTCCATGCAGTCTGCACAATAAAGGGAAAGGAGAAGCAAAGTAAGGACTCAAACTCATCTCAGCCTCCCTCATTGTCAAATCAAGAAGAACTTGATTTTCACAATTTTATTGCATATAAAGTGAGGGAGGAAAAAGCATGAAAGGAAGCAAAAATTTAAAGGATCTAACCATTCAATAACCATTATGAAAAGATTGTGGGGGAAGGGGAGAGAGAGAGAGAGATAGAGACAGAGAGAGAGAGAGAGAGAGAGAGAGAGAGAGAGAGAGAGAGAGAGACAGACAGACAGACAGACAGACAGACAGACAGAGACAGAGACAGACAGACAGACAAAGAGATTAGGAAGGGATAGAGGAAAAAGAAAAAAAGGGACATAAAAATACCTTGCAGAGAGACTTCTGCCCCTCTCTCGTAATCTCTCATTTTCTTTCTCGCTCTGACTAGAGTTGGAAGCCTGGATAATAGCAATGGGCATCCCACTAAGGGTTGCCTCCCCTTCTTTGACCACGTCATCCTTCAGTGACCGTTCCAGACTAGTTTGCACATAATTCAAGGTATCCTCAGAATCATACACACAAAGACAGCCTGTAAGGACAAACAAGGAGTTGTGTAGATATTGCAGAAGTTAACTCAACAGCCTATGTTCGTGCAACAATAGTTTGAATTTCCTCCTATGACAGACTGAATCCTCTTTATCTTACTATAATGTTGAAATTTAAATTAAAATCAATTTTTGGGGACTCCTGCATTTAGCAAGCTAATTCTTTGGACTTTAAGCTTAAATGACTAAAAGATGTGCAATAATAAGCATTTATTAAGCTAAACAAAATTCTTCATTGAAAGAAAAAAAAAGGACCACAAATGGGAAAAGAAAGGGAAAAAATAAAGTCATAAAGACACTTTATTGTTTTCCATCTAATTTTCAATTTAGTTCACAAAAATATACTTCTATAAATTTATATCTGGGAAACAAAGGAAAATGTGTGCAGTATTTTTCAGAATCACTCTTCATTTTGAAACCCTTGCAGATTACATATACAATATAAGAAAAAGCAGAATGAATTCCCATGAGTTAAGAATCAAACTTCATTATCAGACATGAAAAGAAACGAATGATAAAAAAAAATGTGCAAAATAGCACGGCCTCAACCATATGAATAAAGGAATAAGAAAAGAAAATCTTGACAACAAAAAATAAATACATAAAAAAAAAAAGTAAATGAAATATTTCAAAACTACTTTCCCCACTAAATAAAATAGATATTAAGAAATAAAAATAAATTCAATTCAATTTTTTTTAAATAAAAAAAAAAAGAATCAAGGTAACTAGGGCTAAATTGAGTTTTAGTTCTATGATATTTTAGTTGCATTCTAAGGAGGCCCACCAGAGAAAAATGTGAGAAAGTGGCTTATCAAAACTTGAATGTATCTTTGTCAAGAATGAAAAACATGTTAAATAATGTTGCCCTTCGCCGTCAGTAACTGTTTTACCTTTGAATCCTATTTGCTTGTTGCTTCAGCATGGACAAGAAAATTTCTCATCAGTGTTCAACATTTCAAACATTGATCAAAATAGCAAAAAAATTTTTGGGAAGTGAGCTATGAGAAGGACCATTCTTCTTTTAGAAAGTGTAGAAACAGTGATGAAAGTTTTGTGATGGATAGGATTGGTTTTTTTTTCCTGATCGACAAGTTGCTCTGTGTGTGAACTCAGGATAACTTAATTTGGTATTCTTCAATAATTTTTGCTAAGAATCATTTGGCATTCTCATGAAAGCAAACTATATGAGTTAACTACAACTAAAAGAGGATGCGATAATGGTGACAAAAAGTTTGTTTTTAGGACCTGAAAGAAAATAAATTACAAATTGATGTTTACATTCTAGAAAAAAAAGAATAAACAGTGGGATACTTATGATTTCTATTTTTAACCCTCATATAGTTCAGCTGTACCTCGACCGTTTTTGTGTTTGATGTGCTTTATATAAGCCTGAGAACTATCAAACAGCATATGTTTATTAACCTAAAGAAAAAAATCATTAACTTGTCACATCCAACAGATATGTTTTAAAAAGTATTTTACTGATTAAATAATACAATCACAATTAAGAGGCCAGAAATGTAGCAATCAGCTCAACATTCCAGCAAAAATATATTTGTTTTGATCTGCTCACCATGAGGCTTGAAGTTGGCTGTTGCTAGGGCATTCTGTTCACGACTAACATCCCCATCTATTGGTCGATAGTCTAAGCTGTAGGTTATATTTTCTAATCTGTATTCATCATCTGTACAAAGATTCTGCGGAAAAAAATCAGCGGTTATTAAAAACCAAATCATTTTAAGAATTAGATACAAATTTTTTTTAAAATTGCAAATTAATTTAAAAGAGCTCATAAACCACAAAATTGCAGAGATGTTATTTTCAAATTACAGTTAGAATATCTGAGCAACAACAAATTGAAGCCAACAAAAGAAGGTTGAAAATAACTAAATAACTCATTAGACTGACAAATACAATTTTTACTAAATCAAAATGAGTGCATCCACATTTATTCCCAATAAAACTTTAGTCAAATTTGTGTCAGTATTGTTGTATATCTTGCAAAAGGATGATTACCATAATATCTCTCAATGTAAACTCCAGCACATTTCAGCTTGGTAAGAAGTGAGAGAAGAAAAAAATAGCCTGGCACTTACCCTAATTTCTCTATTAAGTGATATGGCCAACCCGTCCTTCCCTAACAGCACCAAGTTTAAAGTTTTACTGCCTGAGTCTACAGAATCTGAGGAACTCTTGAGTTCAGGCCTGCCACAAGAGATAGAAATAATTCTTCTGATCACCATGGTGAGGTAAAAACACATTTCCAAACACAAGATATAAAGTAACCTTTACTCTATTGAGAAATCTCTTAAAACTTTCTTACATTTCGATTTTTTTAATACTTAAGGCACTGTTTTTAAATCATTTATAAGTATGAAAAAAAAGTTAGCCAATGGAAAAAAAAAATTTGGATCAAAAGTAAAAGCTGACTTTTAATGCTTATGAAGAAAGTTGTTATTAAACAAACGAATTTTACACCCATTTTCTATACCAGATGAATTGAAAGTGTGCAAAGTTCCTGCTTATATACACAAAAATAAATGCATGGGTAAAAACTGCAAGATTAGGCCAAAAATTTTTTTGCAAGCAATGATATTTTTGCATCTTTATCTCTATGTCAATGTTGTTTTATGGGAAGTGTCCACACCATCTTCTACAAATTAAAACTACACTGTATTTGTTGATCACTCATTATCTTAATTTTGATAAATTCTATACAGAGGGCATAACGGAATGTTTTAATTTCAATGGTGGCAGCTAAAAAAAGAAATAATAACAAAAGGTTTTCACACCACTTATTTAATATTTCAAATAGGTTATGTCTACAGTATGTTTTATTCTCTTTGTGATAATTTAAGGTCCAGGCCTCCACGGTTTACCAGTACTCTTTTAAAACATTATTAATACAATAAATTCATCAAATAGCCAAACATGTCACAGATCTGGCATAAGCTATCTACCATTTCTTGTGTATAATTATTAACATTAAAAAGATATTAGGCTGCGTGGGCCTATTCTTAATCTGAACCCATTCACATCGAAGAAAGTGTTTCCTTTGTGCCATTGAGAAAGAGAAATTATATACTTAACATTGCACTTGGTAGAGTGATTGGCACCAATACTGACCAATATATATACTGTAATGCTGACTGCTAAACCAAGTTTTCTCTATAAAATCTCCGTAAAATAAAATGTTTTCAAATCTTAAATCCAATTAAGGAGATTTTTCCTAATTTTTTTTTAATTCCTCTTTATGTATAAGGCAATTTTTATGTTTTTCAACCAGCAAAAAGATAAAAAAAAAGAGAGATGGTGAAAAATGGTGAAAGTCTTGTTTGTTCAGGTTAGAGAAAAGTGAAGGAAAAGAGAGAGAAAAAAATGACAATGATGATGTTGATCATGAAAATAACATTTTAGAAAAAGAAAATTTTCAGTTCATACATCCGATGATCTTGTCGATTTTAGTGGGTTAAAAACTAAATCTAGGTCTTGATGAAATAATAAAACGGCGGAAAAGGCCCCATAGCTAGCCTCAATTTGACGGCATACTGGCCACAGATAGCTATTTTGCATCCATGTCAATGCTTGAGATTACTAAACAGTCTACTCTGAGCTTACTTGATTGCACGTGATTCTAGCAAGCGTTCCACCTGCATGTCTATACAGAAGCCACCAAAACCGCACCGCTCAGGTGATGGTGCCTGCATGAAGCCCAGATGGTTCAGTATCATGGCTTCCCTGTCTTCCTCAAGTCGATGAAGGGCCTTGTATCTTAGTAGTTTCGAACAAATGATAGAGATATACATATATATAAGAAATCTTCATTTTCGACCTACATGTCTAAAGAAGAAAAAATTTAAATAATTGGTCTCCTATGTCTTTGCACTGACTCCGTAGTGCACTTAAATTGTTTTTTCTCCTAAGCTCTTTAAGCACTATTTAATCTGGGTAGAGGGCTACACAAACACACACGTCTTTTTTACATTTTATTTCTATAATATGTAGTGAAACCACAAATTAAGACATTCTGCGGTAGACGACTACTTGAGAAAATGTCATTTGAAAGTTAGAAATTGAAGCAAAATGAAAAGCGGATATATCAGACTTTCTTTAGGAAAATTGTACTCATCCCTAAATTTCTCTCTCTCAAAACCTCTCATTTCATGGTACTGCTACACGTATACTAAAAATGTTCTAAAATTCCCTGTACCATTTCTATGAGTAAATTCCTGAAAACACTGCTTTAAAAATTTCAGAAATTTAAATATCAAATATATAAAAACAGGCTTGGAAATTTCTCCACATCTTCAGATCTGACACTTTATGTCCAAAAAATTCTTTTGAATATTTAACAAATGGACATCGAAGCATTACACTATTGTACGATGTAACTTATGTTTCGTTCATTAAATTTTTCAATACATTGATGTGAAAGATGGTCTGTACCTCTTGTCATCCTGCAGAGCAGCGATGATGCTGGTCAGTCTCTCTGAGGTTTTCCAGTCCAGGAAGACATGTGACTTTTCCCACAGCAGCTCCTGGAACTGTGCCCTAGCTGCAGCCCGCAACTGGGCCATGTGTTGATCATAAACAGCCATTCTCTCATGGTCTTCCAAGCTGATGTAACATTCCTGGGAGTTAGCAGGGGTGAGAAATTACTTGCCAGAAGTGGTGACCAAAGCAGTAAAAGCCATAATAGTAGCATTTATAGCAGTAGCATCAGTAGTAGTTTGAACAGAAGTAGCAGTGCTAGCAATTGTTTCAACAGCAATAGCAGTAGTAGCAGTAACAGCAGTATTAGTGGTAGTGGAGGAAGTGGTGGTGGTTGACAAAGTAGCAATAGTAGTAGCTGCAGCAGCAGCAGTTGTAGTAGTAAATATAGTCAGTGTCATAGTGGTAGTGTAGTAATAACAATAGTGGTAGAAGTAATAGAATTATAAGAATTATAGATTTTAAGTTTCAGGCAATATTCAGTAGTTGCTAAAAATATGCTTTGATGAAAATGATTAACAAAATGCTTGCTCTATGCAGGATTCATACACTCGATATATAACTGTGTTAGCATCAGAAGCCTTGCCACGCAGTGTGAGTATGGCTTAAATCATATCACCAGTATTCTTCCCCAAAAAATGTTTCACAGTGAAGTTATTTATGAAAACTCCTGAAGTGACATGAAGCACTAACATTGGATAAACAAACATCTAGGCTCAGCTATAACAATACGTATATCTGATAGTTACTATCATTTGTAAATCAGATTCAGATGAGGTAGGCCACTGGTATTATCTTGAATAATTAAAAGTAAGAATTATATAGAGCTTCAGTTTTAGATAATGCTCTGCAATGCCACCCTACAACACAGATTATAGATCTTTTTGATGACTACTGCACCAAAAGAAAATTTGAAACACTCTGATCATAGTTTCTGATGATAAAGGTTTTCAAAAACATTCCCATGGGTACAACAAGATTAGTAGTGGAAGCTTCAACGGAAGTAAAGACAGACTTTACCTTGAGGCACTCATCTTATCTGTGAGGCACACAAGGGAAAAAAGGAAAAGAACTTTTTAAAATAATTTAAATCTATAACAATGAATTAAAAATTAATAAATTAAAATAAAAAAAAAAAAGGCAGACAGTCACACCTGTTGAAAACCGAATATGGGAGTGGAAATATTTTATCGAAATACCAAAAGGAGTTGTTACCTTTCCTAGGAAGAACACATAGGTTTCCGACAAAGGCTTGCCAGGTGTGATCTGAGGGTTTTCTTCCAGAACTTTCTTGAACTGAAGCTGCAATCTGCAGATTTTAATAAGTTTTCTATAGGTTTAATATTGTGCTTGAGGTGGACCTCCACAACCTTTCCATTTTCATCTCACAATAGCAACCTGGTGTCTACTTAATATGTTACATCATCAAACGCTAAACCCAGCTCCGAGAAAAAATCAAGAACTTCGATCTATAATATGACATGGATTTCACAGCTGACACCATATATTTAGAATCATAAGAATTTCTTTGAACGATCATCGCAAAAACAACTGTACATGAGCTTTAAAGATCTCGACTTGCTCAGATCTACATAAAAGAAACATATTAGTTGGCAATATTTTAACTAGGTAACTGGTTGTGAGCAGCATATCAAAATAAACAGTCTAATATGCAAACTGCTGTAATAATTTGCTTGTGTTAGGCCTATCCAGGTTGAAAAAATACACTAATGCTAAATATTTACGGAAATTAAGTCTTCAACTTTCTCATAAGAGTCCCCAAAGAAGAGACCCAAGCAAGACTTACTCTTTCTTCCTGTGCTGGGCCTGCAGCTCGTTCAAGTGGTTTCTGAAGCACATCTCTGCTTCTGCCGAGTTCAGGAGATCATAAGGGATGCGGTGCTCTGTGTTATTGTCCAGAAATCCGTCTGCAAGCTTCCAAGAGCTGCAATCTTCCTCGTCTAGAACAACAAAGTGGCGTTCAAAATCCTGATGCTCTTTTATCAACCTCCGTATCGTGTTCCATCCCCTGCAGGTACAACCATTTTGTATAAAAAGAACATTAATAAGTCTTCCACAATTAATATATTTACAAATTGGGGCAGTATTATTTTCACAAAAGTCCTATTCTCAAAGCAAGAATGATCTAAAAAACTTGCCATTTAAAGCTTGTAAAAGGTAAATAGAAATGAAAAACCAAAATTAATGTTCACTGATTATATCATAGGACCAGTGAATGCACTAGCATATACCATATCCTTATACGCTTATCCCTCGAAGACCAGCGCAAGTAAAGTGCTAAACTGATTTGCCGGGGGGGGTAGTGCATAGCCAGTAACAGTTGCAAGAGTGTGTGCTTGGCGCACTAACAGGTTCAGTTGTGTGAAAATCAAATATCTAGGAGTTGATACGCTGTTTTTACACTCTAAAGTTTTTTGACACCTATAACTGTATATATTTTCTGAAACTTTACTGTTTAATCTTTGTGCTCCTGTTATTTTTTAAACTTTTTTCTTTCATTTAGGACATATAGTAAGAATTAGATTAAATGACGCACATAAAATTGTGTCAAGAAGAAAATTAAGAAGACAAATTTTATGGATAAAGCTAATAATAAGTTTCCCCAGTTTGCTAGTATATTTCAAGCTTTGCACAATGACAGATCCAATCACTATGTGCCATTTCACACCAATTATGATCCATAACACAAAGCTCTTAAACTAATCACGACTGCCAATCCAGTCAATTTCATAAGTGTCTTTCATCTTATACAAATGTAACGGAACCACTTGAGATTGAACTTGAAGTTGACTGTAGAATCATTGGTTTCAAATCTCAAATGAACACCAGGCATCGTTTATCACGTCAATATTTGGCTCCTCTCTAGAGTGGCTTTATTACGTTTATTTCTTGAGAACATACGTGCTCTTACAGGCGGGCTTAACTGAGTGTATGACATTACAAAATGTAAATAAGCCAATGAGGACCATTAGACATGAGGCTTATATCTTATTTCACTGATGCTCTGATTCGTCCATTTAGATTATTGTTTCAACTGACTGGCCAAGTGCAACGCTCTTGACTCAGCCAGTGGGAAAAGTAATGTAGAGTTCATAGTGAATAGTGTTTGCTTATTCATAACTTCGCTTACAGTAAAGCTAGGAACTTCAAATAAACTTCAAAATTATTGACCATTATCGCAATATCACATGAATTCAATCATTACGGTCCCATGAAAAACAGAGCAGAGAATATTTTTTATATAAGAGAGTCATAGTTAATGCTGATGATCAACAAGTCATAGTTGATATTTAACTTCAATTCTTAACTCTGCTCTCTGTGAAGCTAGAAACATCAAATAAAGTGCAAAATTATCGAATTTTATTGCAAAATTATATCAGATTAATACTGATGGTTTCATTATAGACCGCTAAGTGATTTTCTCTCAAGAAGAGAGACATAAATCATAGTGATAATCTGCAATTGTAAACCAGTGGCCAAAAAATGCACAAGCATAACTTATTTCTTCATAACTTTCTCATCGTGAAGCTATAAACTTAAAAAATAAAATGCAGTTACAAGCTAATTTTGCAGATTCACAAAAAATCAAAAGATACAGCCTCACAGTAGACAGCTTAAGAATTTTGAAAAAGAAAATACATGTATGCAGGGTGTTACATATTTACAACCGTCAACTTCCCGCAGGTAACTGTGTGAGTTGCATATAACTGCCGCCCTGTGACAAAGTTCCAAAAATGTTGTATCTGAACAACTCTTGCTTTTCACGGGTTAAAGAACTCCCTGACAATGGATTCTTCTTGCAAAATAAGGGAAGGGAATTGGATTTTGCTTTGAAACTGCTATACTATATTCTTTAAGTAACACATCACTTGTTTGATATAGACTGAAAACTAGCATACCAGACTAGTCTATGTCAGGCAAGCAGGGTAGGAAACAAGATGTTTTAAAACTGACGATATATCTAACTTTGAAATGAAGCTTTTCTTTTAGCTCCCACAAAAGCAATCTGATGTCCACTTTACATGCTGGCATTCAGATCCTAAACTCAGCTTTTGAGATTGACCAGAAGCTTTAATTTGTAATCTGACAGGTTTCACAACAAACATCTAACTGCTTCAAATTGTAAAAAAATTCTTTCTCCTGAATAATAAAGGGAGAATTTAGCACATATCAAGGATTCTGGACAAAAACATCTTACAATTGGAATTATGGTATGATCTAAGACTAGAAATGAATATAATGGGATGAAGAAGACTAAACTTTGATGGGAGGCACATACACAGACCTTTCAGTAATACACTCCATGGTGGGTAGGAACAGCTTGAGAAGAGCTGGCAGAAGGGAAAGGTAGCGCTGTTCTCTCAGCCGCACCTGCTCATCTCGCAGACGCTTTGTATGGGCACGGAATTCTTTTCTTGCTTGTTCCGTACCAAACAAGTCCACATAGTGACCAAAGTCGGATTCTGCCTCAAGTCTTTTCCGCCAAGTGGGCCAGGCTGCTTTTGGATCACTTACACATGTCCGAAGCAGGTGGATATATGCCTTCTTGGCCACTTCAAATCGCTCGTGCCGCTGGCGGCGAGCATCAGCAAATGGCAGAATCTTGTGCCGTGGTTTTGTTTTTCCAATCAAGTGGGCTAACAGAAGGAACGCAGCTTCCACATTAATATTCTCATGGGCTGAGGTTTCTACTAGTGACACATTTCCCTTGAACTCTTTGCGATTGAGCAGACGCTCAACCTCCTTAATATACTCCGGGCAGGAGCTATCTCCCTTGGTGGTGGCCAGCACCACAGGCTTTTTGGTCTTAGAGGCATTATTGAGCAGGGCTGCGACAAACTCCACTTGTTTCTCTATAGAGCGCTGTGGCACTCGGCTCACATCAAAACAGCACAGAAAGCCATCAATGTTTAGTTTACCCTCAGGCATAAGCACTTGAGAGTAGGCACTGTCTGTTTCCATACCTGAAAAAATATATGTTAGACAAGTGAGTAGAAGAAAAAAAAATGAAGTGTTTCAAAAAAATCTCTAGAAAGAGACTAATTGATTGATTATTATTGACTGGAAATTTCTTCAACCATACTGCCTTCACACTATTTTTCACTCTACAACTAAACAAGCCTCCACCACGAAGAGCACAACTAAGCAAGCTTAAACCCACACCATCCTCATAATATCAACCCTTAACAAAAACTTTAGGTCTAAAAAGGGCCACTTTGTCGTATGTTCATTAGTTTTCTAAAAGTTTTGAAAATCTTTCCACCAAAGTCCTTTACTCTGATTATGAATTTCAAAGTATTATACATGATCAAGCTTCTGAAACTGAAGTTTATTTATATTAAAAAAAAAATGAAATGATCCAAAGAGACTATGATGAGATGAAAGGAACACAGAAATATAGTGAACGAACCTAGTTGGTCCTTGCAGATATACATGAGTTTCTCTGCGCTCTGCAGCTTCCCGCTCACTGCCCTCTTCACATAGGCCTCAGTACGAGCAGACTTGAATGGGGAAAAGCTGACATCATCAATGAATTCTGTCTGCTCAACCTACAGGGAGAGGGAGAGAATACAATTAAACAAAGCAAAGACAAAAGTAGAAACTCCACATAAGTATCAGCTCAATATAGCTTATCTGTGTACCAAATAGTGTTTATCACAAACCACATGTACTTCCATCTATTTTCCGATTGCATGTGTACCTGATGGTTTACTGTCCATTTGTCCGCACAGCAACAATGTCCCACTATATTAAAAAGTTAGGAAAATAAAACTTTTCTTTTAATTGCAAAAGCCTGAGAGAGAGCAAGACAGAAAACTGGGAGGACCTAAAATTAAATAAGGCTGAGAAATGAGGATTCCTAAAATATCATTTTGCTTACTGCGTGAAAAATTCCTACAATAACATTTAGCCTTCCACATGAAAAATTCCTAAAAATATTGTTCTGTCCACCACATGAAAGATTCTTAAAATATCGTTTTGTCTACCACATGAAGGAATCCTAAAATTATAGTTTTGCCTACCACATGAAAGGTGAAGTTATTTCCATCGTCTGTCTTGATGACCGATCCCCAGTATAAGAAATGGTCATTGTTGATGACGCGGCCAGCGAAGTCAATCTGACTGAGCACTGAGATGTGTTCCTGGTGGTATTGGTCAGCAACCTAGGGAGGCAGGACAGGTCATGTTACCAGAACTTAAGGAAAACTGATAATACTGAACAACACACACTCCATAAAAACTTGATAGATAAGATGATTTGGACCATCGTGCATTTTTCATGGCAGGGCTAATTTCATGGTTCAAATTGGGTCAACATGATCCAACACTATTTCACATATAAAAAAGAAATTACGTGTTTTACAAGGAAGTATTGACAAAAAAATGGGAAAACATCAGTGTTGCCATTTTTTTTTATTATTACTATTTAGCTGGGTGATCTCAGACCTTTTTTACCATAATCCTCTGCTGTAAATTAGGGTAGGTGAAGCCCTCACTCATCAACAGCTGAGATGGTAATTAAGACTTATAATACATTCTTTCCATTACCATCTCATTTCTTATTAAATTCATAATCATACATTTGCTATCATTATATACCATTATCGTGATTTTAGCAGTCGTGATATTATTATAAGTGCAATATTTGTTCGGCAGAAAAGGTCAAGTGGGGCAAGACTCACCTGTTTCAGAAACCTGTTACACAGGCAGGACTTGCCAACTCCATACTGACCCTTCTCCCTCTCTGTGCCGGACAAGCCGATGACACTCACGTTGAATGTGCGGCCTTCCGCCCTCCGCGCCATTCCCCACCCCTGCTACATCTTCATGGGAACTCTTGTGGAGATAAAGAGAAGGTGGACAGTTAGGCAAACAGATATAAATGACAATAATATCAACAAATTAATATGAGTGCAACTTAATTACTCAATGAGACCTCTACACATGGGACCAGGGCCATGGTTGAGGCAGGAGTGCAGACCAGCTTGAAACCAATGCCTGTTTAGCTCACTGTGACTGGCCAGAGTCTGGACTCAACACTAGTTGTGTAACGGATTGTGAGAATTTAAAGTAATCAAATTTGTAGATCAAAGACATATGTGAAAATTAACTTCAAACCCCAATGTCAGTTTGCTTTGATACATGCATATTAGTAGATGTAGACATAATACTTTGGGTGATGTCTTCCAACCTGAACTGTGCACACTAAACCCAGAATGCTCTATTTTTGATACCATGGATACTTCATCATCTATGATTATGAGTAAGATATTTTTTTTTCCAAAGTTCAAATAATTTTTCTTTACATTGGTTGGTATTCCTTGTTATGATTTGTTTTCCATTTGAAATCCTCCAAAACTCCAGTATACTGCCCCTGTAAACTTTGCAGAGCTTGGTCTCTAGTGAGGTTAAAGCTTGCCTTTTTCCATTCTAAAGGAGTATACCACTGGATCACAAGTGGATTGTACCACTGGACTACATCTACTATGTTCAATAAGTATTTTGTGACGGAAATGTGTATGCAATTGTACAACTGGGAAGAGGAGAGGAACGGAAAGGGGAAGGGGGTGTGTTGATTAGCCTGAATGTCCATTGGTTGTTTTGGAAATAAAGATGTGGCACACCAGAAATGAGTGAAGATGTTTCCTACATTAGTAGTATAGTTTTGATAAAATCCCCCCCCCCACCCCCCTCACTTCACAAGTTCTCAAGGCCGAGTACCCCATGCCAGATAAAGGCGGTACAGGTTGACTATGTTTGCTACATCTTTCCCCAAAAAATGAGAAGTGTAGCCAAAACAGATTTAAAAACCTGTCAGTCCTGTACATCTTTCCTCCTTAAGTTGTTGGTTGTAGATGTTGCCATAAAAAAGGACTGTCCATTTATAGTTATGTCATTAACATGGCTAACTTTATTTATTTAAGTGGGAGAGAAAATGGTTTTGAATTAGTGGTGATCAAAAGTATCACGGCAATGGGAGGAGGGTTGTGAACCAAGCAACAGAAAATAATAGGATAGAGATATTGCAGGAAGGTGAGCTGAAAGAGAAAGAAGACAGGAGAAAGATATAAAAGCATAGAGGGAATAAGGAAGGGAGGAAGGATCCTGCAAAAAGAAAAACAAGGCATCAAACAGAAATGATGTAGAAACAGGTCAGAAAGTAACAACGGGAAAAATACAGGCCAACATGAACTATCTTGAAGTGGGAACAAGAGAGACAATGGCCGGCCGCCTAAAATACGCTGCTGACAGCCGGCGTGATGAGGGCTCTGGTATGAAGAAATACACTTCGGGCCAACATAATAGAATACCCGTGATACACGAAAACAAAAATAAAACACGGAGGGAAAATCGATATCCCCCAGGCCATCAAGCGTGGTCGGGAACTCTGCGCTCTCAGCTCTAAACTATGTGGGCGGGAAGAGGAAAAAAAAAAACCAAGAGGCTTTAGAAGATGGCCAAGATGGCTTGTACAAATCCCGGCTGTGTTTTCTTTCACTTTGGGCGAAAGAGAGAGAAAATATGCTGAGTCTGGGGTCTTTACGGTGCATCAATTTTGTTCCTTTTTATTTAGTATT
>JAWDGP010006115.1:107500-170000 GCA_033675545.1 Elysia crispata
TTGGTAATTCTTAAGGATCCAAAAAGGACGCGTGTGTGTCTGTAAATAGTGTGAAACAGGGTCTAAAAAGAGACAGCCACACAATTTTATAACTACGGGACTAAAAAAAGAAACAAAACAAGTATAGATTTAACATATAAACGTTTCACCTTTATTGTGGCTTCATCAGATTGATGAAGCCACAATAAAGGCGAAACGTCCCATACTTATAAAGTTGTGTGCCTGTCTCTTTTTAGACCCAGAGAGAGAGAGTTAGAGAGAGAGAGAGGGAGAGAGAGAGAGAGAGAGAGAGAGAGAGAGAGAGAGAGAGAGAGAGAGAGAGAGAGAGAGAGAGAGAGAGATCGGAATGTTGAAACCACCCCCCCCCCCCCCCCATTTCCCCAAAAGGGAGACGCCAGGTGGCTGTTACATTATGTGATGAGAATTTTACTGAGTTAATTCTACAAATCTCTAAATTTAGTCTTGAAATAGAGTCCCACACTGCCTCGTGGGGCCACCTACGCAATGGATGCATTTTAAGCAGAACTGTGTCCCAGAAATTAGCTGCTCCCTGCTGATTGAACATAACCGAGGAACATTCACTGTAATAGTGGCTGCTTAGTGGTTGCTATAATTAAAGTATAAAGTGTAACCACTTTTCCTGGCTGGAAGGCTCACTAGAATAATCTTGCCTTTGACTGGTAAAGTGTTATTTTGCTGTCTGAGTGCATACCATATGATATGGAGTGTGAAAAGAAAATTTTCGGCTCTAACTTAGGTGTTAATGAGTATGTGAGAAAGATAGAATGAAGGTGGGACACGGGTAGAAAAGAAAAAAAAAAGTAAAAGAGACTGAGAAGGGGGGAGGCAGAAAAGTGACAAAAGTAGAAAGCAGACAAATGTGGGAAAATAAAACAGTTGGGAAAAATATAAGTGAGGGGAAGATTTTTATCGTTGAAGGATATGAGTCTTTAAAAAATAATCATCAATATTTATGTTGCTTTTTTTAAATATTATTTTTTGCAAAAATTCATAACCAGCAATTATCTCCATGCTATAAATCAAACTTACAACCAACTGCCATCCTCTACTGCTGATTTGGAATCATTAATCTCAAGTTGATATTAGCTTGGAAAGACTCAGCGAGCCAGGAGCTTGTTAAAATAAAAAATTGTTATGATTACGAGTACTAATTAAACTTAAAGCTGTCTACTGCTACAATCATTAAAGAGGTTATGTAATACATCTGGTACAACATTTCAATGTATATCCCATAGTGTTTTAATACATTGATCCTAATAATAACATCCAATATATGCTGTATCATATAATATGAACATCTAAATCATAATGTAGCAGGTGTTGAAAATAACAAAATTTGAACCATGCTCTATTTATACATGGCCAAAAGTGTAGAAAAATAACAAACGTTCCTCTCACAACCTAGACCAGGCTTAGGCATTTTAAATGTAAATGAGAAATTGCACTATAAATAGTTCTTGAGAAAGGGAAAAAAATGTAATGCTGACAAAACAAAAATTTGTTAATATCTATCTTAAAAATGAAAGTTAAGGAACAAAAGAAATCATCTTATTTATGTTTTATCAAAGTTGCAACAGGTTTTTCTTTTTTGGATGTCAAACTGAGGAGTTTTTTCAAGCAGAGGAAATAGGCCTAATTCATTTAACGACTGAAAAGAAAAATTCTTCAGATGTTGAGTTTAAATGGATTAAAGCCTAAACAAAGCGCACTATAGAATTTGGTGTACAGATGTAAATACGGTTTGAAACAACCTTATCTACTTGGCCACAAAAAAGCAAGGCCCTGATGACAGATGGACAAACAACTTCACACTAGACATTGTCTATCCACCTGCAACAATCAAAGGAGTATTTCCTAAAACACCAAAATATCCTCATACTGAGCAGACAGAACAACAAATGAGGCCCCGATACATCCATTGACCATTGACAAACTGCTTGCAATATACAGTTGACGGAAAAAGAAGAAAAAAAATAATGGGAAAGAGATACAGGGCAAAAAAAAGAAGAAAATCCACAACTTTCTGCTTCAATGATTAGGCAAATAAATGTCATCACTTTTCAGCACCTTTATTTCTTCCATGTGACACGGGGGACTGCTAGTGCTGGACCCATAATTTCACTACATTCGAGTTGGACAGATAGCATAATTAAATTATAAATCAATCCAGTCTACCCACATATTTTTCCCACTAGTTTTGCTAAGAGTTCAAGTCAGTCCACTTAGAAAGCAGATTATCTCCGGCGTATTCTTTGATCACAACCGGAAAAAATTTTGAGGTGTGTGGCTTCAAGAAGTATTTTTCAATACATACAATTTGAATTTTAAGTTTGTGTCACTTCCATTATGATCTAAAGCAAGAAAGATTTCTAGCTTATTCAAACAGGGTCTAAAAAGAGACAGGAACTCCAAGTGTGGTGTTTTTGCTTTTCTTTTTAGCTTATTCAAAGTAAAAATTACTTTTCTTGGTACCTCTCATTTTAACATGTTTGCTTAATGAATAGGCAACTATCACGTTCAAAATACAATACTTGTATTTGTACTTCCAATGTAAATCTCACAATCAAGATTTCACGCAGCTTGTTTATTACACACAATCATGATAAGATTTATTAGATGAATGTATTTCAAGAAAATTTAGCTTGCTTACACGTATGTCTCTTAGTCCTAACTTTTTAAATTTTATTTTATTATTATTTTCTTTCTTTTTTTTTTTGGGGGGGGGGGGGGGGAGGGCAAATGCTCATATTTTAAAATTAAATCACACTCACATAATATTGCCCTTCATACAGAGCAGTTTTCTTGCAAATTTCTTGTTCTACTACACCTATACTACATTTTTACAAAAGGCATTTACAATTGCAGACATCAGCCCACCTTACGTCGGGCTTCACAACTGAATGTTTCCTGACGAAATCTAAACTTGTAGTTTATGGGATTTTAGAGTAACACAAAAATGCTTATATCTTGAAAAGTATTTATTTGCGATGGATAAAACTTTACATTTGTATTCAGCATATCAAATTCAATAAGAAAAATACAATTTTAAAGCTTAGGGTGAGTTGGGCCGATATCTGTAATAATACCAGATAAAAATTATTTGCAAACACTTAGATTTGATAGATGTGTCTTCTCAAAAGAGCACTCCCCTGTTTCTTAGAAACCGATTCTTAAAGCAAGCACTGCAATCTGAAATGCTGTCAAATCATACCATATAGTATAACTTATCTATGCTCCAGACCTAAACTTTTAAGTATTGCAACCATCCTAAAATCCCTTTCACAGTTTAATAACATGAAACAATGCTTTTTTTTTTCTTTGCCAGTGTAAAGAATGAATCTGAAGGTTTTATATGTCACAGTATCAGCTTGCAGCCTTGCTACGTTTACATAAATTTTCAATTGGGTTCATTTTGTCTTGTGAACATACAATAAAGAACTAGACTAGATCTAGACTCTAGTATGAATACACAAATACATCTATGCCACCTAAATTGATACTTGCAGCGTTCAAAATTTTACATACCACCTATTTCTTGATTCCAGATCGTCTATCTAATCTAGATCTAGACTAGATCTAGGCCTACATCTACTAAACTAATACTAGATCTATCTAGATTCTAGATCTAGATCTACATAAATTAGGCTATGCATTCAGGATAGCCTTTAGAAGCCTAACCGTAAAGTAAATCTACTACTGGATATAGTACTACTAGAAGTAGATTTAGAGTCTAGATCTAGATTCTGGAAGCTGAACTTCGATTAAAAATCGAGCTCTTAGATCTAATCAAGATCTAGATCTAGATCTAGAACTGAAACATACCTGGATACCAGAGCGTATGTAGGCCTACTCCCTATCAAGATTAGTTAGGTCTGCTATATAGATATTGTTCACAAGAATGTTCTAAATGTTGTCTTCATCGGAAGATTAGATACAGTATCAATATTAGATGTAGAATCTAGAGCTAATCTAGATCCACATCTAGATATAGGCCTAGAGATCTAGAATCTAGATTAGATGGTGCTGGCAACGAAATCTTGGCAATATGGGGTAACGTTGAATTTCAGGATTTATTCCACTAAAGATACAAACACATATGGTTTAATAAATCTATGTTACAGTAAGCATGTAATGAGAAAAAACTTACGTAAATTACAAAATCACTTTCTCCGCACTGATAATACTCCGTAAATCCACAAGTGGGTTTGACTTGAAGCTCAGAACGAGTAATACATCATCGCCATGTTGAATGTTTGACAAAATCATATATGCCAGGAGTTGTAGCTGTTCATCATAAGAAGTTAAAGTTTCTAAGCATCCAAGCCAAGTACTCACTAAGGTAGAGACAAAAAGAGTATTAGTATAATTTATAACAATAAAAGGAAATGAAATTGACAGTGCATGCCCACAGAATATTGACTCTGCATCAAGCTGAGCGAAAATTCTGTTTTGGGGAATCTTTATACCCACAGTAGTCACAAACATGGAAGTAATACAATGGTAAGAATTAGAATAAGTTTATATAAAATCCCCGGATCGCTAGACAACAACACAAATCAACAATAGACTTCCTTCAATGGTCATTAAAAGGCTTTTTACGATATATAATTTTGAAAGATTCTCACAGAATCGAAGAATAAACAAACAAACAAAAATGAAAAAAGAAAAGAATAGAAAAGGTTTTAGATTTTATAGAGACCTTATGAATGCCATTTTGGCATAATATAAATGAATTCTAAATTAGGAGTTGAAGCCAAAAATTATTTTCGAATTTTTTTTCTGCAAGGTCAACAGAAACGATTAACCTTTATGATGTACAGATAAGCAGACTTTTAGGTAATTTTATTATTTGCATCATATTAGGAATGCAATATTTGAATAAAATTAAACTTGTGTTTTTGTTATTTTCGCACAAGTAGGAGTTAAAAAAAAAAAGTAACGGTTATGCGATCTAATTCCATGGCCGGTCATGAAGAAAAAAATTGAAAGATAAAAATATTTATTTTCCCGAATTCTTAATTGAACTCTGAACTCGTACGTGAGGTCACAACTGGAAATGTTTATGAGTTTACTATTTTTTTTTTTCTTTTCTTTTCTTTATTTTTTCCTTCGATTTCGGACAACATAATTGCGGTATGACTTTTAGCATTATTTCTAAGACACTTTTTTTCCCCATCCAAATCGTTCGTTAAAACAAACAAACAAACAAAAGAAAAACAAAAAAAAATTGAAAAAGAAACATGTAAATTGTCTCTTGTTATATTAACAATACATTTCTTGTAGGCTAGAGGTTCTAGTTTAATTTCTCAAATAAAAACCACAATCACATTCTATGTGATTAAAAAGTGAATAACAGTTACGATTATAACTAACTTGCCCGAGGATCCTTATAAACTTTGATTACCTGCAATCTCAAACTTAATACATATCAAAATTAAGCCCGCCAGGCAGGACTTAACCGAAAGGTTGAGTCCCGAAACTCACTAACCGGCGTTGTTGAACTCAAACACGCGTAGAAAGTCCTTGTGGATACCAGAGCGGACGTTTTAACCTCACAGCCACTCTGTCTGTTGATAAGGAAATACCAGAATAAGAAATTTCCATAATTGCTCCGGAGATTGGTATTATTTTAAGATAAGGAAGGATGCAAATATTCCAAAACAGCTCCCTTGTCATATTTCGCCTATGCATGCTGCAGGCAGTTCATCCATCCGGCACGTCTGTCAAACATTGAAGATATGAGAGATATGAGCTTAAGAAAAAAAAAGCGGGACCTTTTCAAAGATTTTTTAGACATTTTCTAAGAGATAATTTTATAAGGAAGGAATCGAGGTATAGAATTGGGTCAACCACAAGAAATGAGCCACAACGCTACGTGAGTGAGCTTGTTTGTGTTTTAAAGTGCGCTAATATTAAGTATAAAATCTCTTGTTATATTGCCAAAAAGGCGCAGCTGTATTCAGAAAATGCAGAAAAATACAATATCCTCCAAACCCTCGTAAGTCTAGAGAAATTTTTTCCGTTGTGCCTCCTGCCCTGAGGAAAAATAGACATACACATACATACATACCGTACATACATACATACATACATACATACATACATACATACATACATACATACATACATACATACATACATACATAAACACTTCACACAAAATATATTAGTCACAGGGTAGATTCTTGTTGTGTGAGACACACATTACCAACCCTACTACCGGTTTTATATTTGATAAGTAAGGTTCTATACATTCCGAGGAACAAATGTTGAAAGAAATGATGGAAAGTGTCATAAGCTTGGAACTTACCAATTTATCTTTGATCATAAAAATGTTCCGCTCATAAAAAAAAAAAAAAAAGAATATTTCTTTAGAAATTTATATATGTTGTATAGATGTTTCTGGGAACATGCATGACTTGGAATAGATTTTGCAGTCAAACAAGGCAACAATATTATCAAATTTTGTAAAGACAACAAGATTATCAAATTTTGTAAAGAATCATTGAAGAGGAACATTACACAAGAACACAATATAACACATAGAACTTTGAGAGAGAGAGAGAGAGAGAGAGAGAGAGAGAGAGAGAGAGAGAGAGAGAGATGAATAGATAGATAGATAAAGAGAGAGAGATAAATAGATAGATGGAGAGAGAGAGAGAGAGAGAGAGAGAGAGAGAGAGAGAGAGAGAGAGAGAGAGAGAGAGAGAGAGAGAGAGAGAGAGAGAGAGAGAAAGTGAAAAATTGAACTTTACTTTAAAATCTATAAAAAAAAAAAATGCTAGTATATAGCGAACAGAAAACAGAAAATAGTGATTCACATCAAATGAAATATCTGCATTAAGCAGAAATTTGTATTTGCCTGGATTTTCTGTCCCAATGTCCTTTAACGTAACAAAGAGTATGAATTGGGGTACGCATGAAGCAAAGCTAAGGGTGAGGAAAAAATTAGAGTCAAGCAATCAATGTTATCAGCAAAACAACTCTTACAGAGAGAAAAAAGTATGAATGTCGAACAAGTTTTGAAGTTCTAAAAGAAAGCAACGATTTTGGAGGTCAATAAAAAGTAAAATAACGGCAATCCGAAAAGATGAGTTGAACAATTTGTCGTGAAGCCTCTATCCTCAGAAAATAATGAGAACATTGTTAAGAAAAGTGTAGGCTTAAATAAAATTAAAGAATGAACACGCGTTTGAACATTTAGAAAAAAAAAGTACTCAAATATAATAAATCCATAGCATGCCCCTACCACCACCAATTGTAAAATTTTTTTTGTCCTCTATGAACACGTGCTTTGCCATTAACGGTACAACAACAACAACAACAACAAGAACAACAACAACAACAACAACAACAATAATAATAATAATATTAATAATAATAATAATAATAATAATAATAATAATAATAATAATAATAATAATAATAATAATAATAATAATAATAATAATAATAATAATAATAATAATGGGTGAATAGAAAATGAGTTGGCATTCTGTCATGATTTTTAGTTTCTGAACTTTCACACTTTGTATGGTGAATGTTGATAAAACAAATTTCACCTCAAAATTTCTAATCCTAATCTTGAATCAAGACGGTATATATTTCGACAGCGCCTTGTCTTTAACCTCAAAAGCGTGGGTTCTCAGAACTTCTGACATTGTTGTAGCACGTTCGACTTCACATGTTTTTTTCTATAACGTTTAGATCTAGATTAAGCTGGGATGTCACAGCATACCCGTTAATTATTTCCGTGGAAAATAAAATGTTCATCGAAAAATGAGCTGAAATATCGTTTCGAATTTCTCTCTTCCTCAGAAATTTATCGAGTCCCTGTCTTCTTCTTCTTCTTCTTCTTCTTCTTCTTCTTCTTCTTCTTCTTCTTCTTCTTCTTCTTCTTCTTCTTCTTCTTCTTCTTCTTCTTCTTCTTCTTCTTCTTCTTCTTCTTCTTCTTCTTCTTCTTCTTTTTCCTCTTCTTCTTCTCCTTCCTCCTCCTCCTCCTCCTCTTCTTCTTCTTCTTCTTCTTCTTCTTCTTCTTCTTCTTCTTCTTCTTCTTCTTCTTCTTCTTCTTCTTCTTCTTCTTCTTCTTCTTCTTCTTCTTCTTCTTCTTCTTCTTCTTCTTCCTCTTCTTCCTCCTCCTCCTCCTCCTCCTCCTCCTCCTCCTCCTCCTCCTCCTCTTCTTCTTCTTCTTCTTCTTCTTCTTCTTCTTCTTCTTCTTCTTCTTCTTCTTCTTCTTCTTCTTCTTCTTCTTCTTCTTCTTCTTCTTCTCTTCTTCTTCCTCCTTCCTCCTCCTTCTCTTCCTCCTCCTCTTCTTCTTCTTCTTCTTCTTCTTCTTCTTCTTCTTCTTCTTCTTCTTCTTCTACTACTTCTACTACTTCTTCTTCATCATCATCTTCTTCTTCTTCTTCTTCTTCTTCTCTTCTTCTTCTCCTTCCTCCTCCTCCTCCTCTTCTTCTTCTTCCTCTTCTTCTTCCTCCTCCTCCTCCTCCTCCTCCTCCTCCTCCTCTTCTTCTTCTTCTTCTTCTTTTTCTTCTACTGCTACTACTACTACCACTACTACCACTACTACTACTACTACTACTACTACTACTACTACTACTACTACTACTACTACTACTACTACTACTACTACTACTACTACTACTGCTGCTGCTGCTGCTGCTGCTGCTACTACTACTACTACTGCTGGTGCTGATGCAATAGCAAGGGTTGAAATATATATAGTATTCATCACTACTGTCTTCTGCAACAACTCCAACTGCTGTCGCTTTTGCTACCGATACAAGCACCACCATCACCACCACCACCACCACCACCACTACTACTACTACTACTACTACTACTACTACTACTACTACTACTACTACTACTACTACTACTACTACTACTACTACTACTACTACTACTACTACTACTACTACTACTACTACTACTACTACTACTACTACTACTACTACTACTACTACTACTACTACTACCACTATTAATGCTGCTGCTTCTGCTGCTGCTGATGCTGCTGATGATGATGATGATGATGGTGATGATGCTGCTGCTGCTAACTGACGAATGCACCATCATTAAAAATTTACGACGACGAACAACCATGAAAACTTAAAATGATAAGATCTACTTTACAGTTGTCCAAGCACCTTGTAATTATATTATGTGGGTGCACGTAAGTAACTTTGTTTTCATCTCACTGTATAGGTCTCACGCTAGACTAAGGACTAAGTAACTTTGTTTTCATCTTACTGTATAGGTCTCACGCTAGACTAAGGACTCAGTAACTTTGTTTTCATCTTACTGTATAGGTCTCACGCTAGACTAAGGACTAAGTAACTTTGTTTTCATCTCACTGTATAGGTCTCACGCTAGACTAAGGACTCAGTGACTTTGTTTTCATCTCACTGTATAGGTCTCACGCTAGACTAAGGACTAAGTAACTTTGTTTTCATCTCACTGTATAGGTCTCACGCTAGACTAAGGACTAAGTAACATTGTTTTCATCTTACTGTATAGGTCTCACGCTAGACTAAGGACTCAGTAACTTTGTTTTCATCTCACTGTATAGGTCTCACGCTAGACTAAGGACTAAGTAACTTTGTTTTCATCTCACTGTATAGGTCTCACGCTAGACTAAGGACTAAGTAACTTTGTTTTCATCTTACTGTATAGGTCTCACGCTAGACTAAGGATTAAGTAACTTTGTTTTCATCTTACTGTATAGGTCTCACGCTAGACTAAGGAATAAGTAACTTTGTTTTCATCTCACTGTATAGGTCTCACGCTAGACTAAGGATTAAGTAACATTGTTTTCATCTTACTGTATAGGTCTCACGCTAGACTAAGGACTCAGTAACTTTGTTTTCATCTTACTGTATAGGTCTCACGCTAGACTAAGGACTCAGTAACTTTGTTTTCATCTCACTGTATAGGTCTCACGCTAGACTAAGGACTAAGTAACTTTGTTTTCATCTTACTGTATAGGTCTCACGCTAGACTAAGGATTAAGTAACATTGTTTTCATCTTACTGTATAGGTCTCACGCTAGACTAAGGACTCAGTAACTTTGTTTTCATCTGACTGTATAGGTCTCACGCTAGACTAAGGACTAAGTAACTTTGTTTTCATCTTACTGTATAGGTCTCACGCTAGACTAAGGACTCAGTAACTTTGTTTTCATCTCACTGTATAGGTCTCACGCTAGACTAAGGACTAAGTAACTTTGTTTTCATCTTACTGTATAGGTCTCACGCTAGACTAAGGACTCAGTAACTTTGTTTTCATCTCACTGTATAGGTCTCACGCTAGACTAAGGACTCAGTAACTTTGTTTTCATCTGACTGTATAGGTCTCACGCTAGACTAAGGATTAAGTAACATTGTTTTCATCTCACTGTATAGGTCTCACGCTAGACTAAGGACTAAGTAACTTTGTTTTCATCTCACTGTATAGGTCTCACGCTAGACTAAGGACTAAGTAACTTTGTTTTCATCTTACTGTATAGGTCTCACGCTAGACTAAGGACTAAGTAACTTTGTTTTCATCTTACTGTATAGGTCTCACGCTAGACTAAGGACTAAGTAACTTTGTTTTCATCTTACTGTATAGGTCTCACGCTAGACTAAGGACTAAGTAACTTTGTTTTCATCTCACTGTATAGGTCTCACGCTAGACTAAGGACTCAGTAACTTTGTTTTCATCTCACTGTATAGGTCTCACGCTGATTAAGGACTCAGTAACTTTGTTTTCATCTCACTGTATAGGTCTCACGCTAGACTAAGGACTAAGTAACTTTGTTTTTATCTTACTGTATAGGTCTCACGCTAGACTAAGGACTAAGTAACATTGTTTTTATCTCACTGTATAGGTCTCACGCTAGACTAAGGACTCAGTAACTTTGTTTTCATCTTACTGTATAGGTCTCACGCTAGACTAAGGTCTAAGTAACTTTGTTTTCATCTCACTGTATAGGTCTCACGCTAGACTAAGGACTAAGTAACTTTGTTTTCATCTCACTGTATAGGTCTCACGCTAGACTAAGGACAGCTGGAGACGTGAAGTAGCCGATGCTCGGAATGAAACGATCCGTTCTGAAAATATGGCGGCCCCAAGAGACTGCACAACCTTTTTTTTACTCTGCAACTGCCTTATAGAAGCTAAATTCTCTACTACAATCATAATTATCATATTGATTTTAATTACAATTTTGCAATATTTTGGCACCATGAATATATTCATATTATCGTCTTTCGTAAAGAGAGTAGACCGATTGCTTCAACTCATCAGTGTCTCAGCTGATCTTATTTTTATTTCTTTCTTTGCTCACCGCATTAAGGTAGTATTGATATTGAGCACTTGTTAGTTTGACATCTTGAACTGAGGGTATATAGAACTTCGGTTTTTGGTCTCGCACCACTCCTCGTCGATCTTTATCCTTAACACTCTCCTACCTTCGAATTAAAATCTTTTATTTTAAATTTCCAAACTTGATTTGATTTTGTGAGCATCACATATATGAAGTCAACGCTTATCGAAGTTTACACTCTTTTAACGTTTAACTTTGCGACTGAAACGTGAAATAATTTAATAGATTATATTATAGTTTGATTTTATGTAAGTTTCGGCTGTTTGCAAAGCATATGTTATCTAGATTAAGTTTTATCTGCTATGATAAATTTGGAAAGCATGAGCTCTTCTGGGTTTTTTTTCTGGTAAACCAAGCAAAATATAGGCGACGAATTTTAATAATTTATATAGGCACTAGCGTTCAACATACCACTGCTCAGAGATGCATTAATAAAGAAAAAAATAATTATATTAAAGTGCAAAATTATGGGTTGTGCTGACGCCATGCGATATTGGAAATCTTTTATGACAGCCTGCACGTCATCACATTCATGAGTGTAAAGAATATAATACAAACCACAGGAATAAAACAAGCGATGAAAAAAGAAGATAGTAAGAGGACGGATAGGTATGTTTCTGGCTTTCTACTCGAAAAGAACAGAAATGATTAGTCGCTAAATTTTTATGAAAGAATCTGTGTACAAAATTAACGGATAAATTTACCGCCGCCTTTCAGAAAAAAAAAAATCCATCCTCTGTTACAGCGTTGTGGATTAACTTGGTTTTGATCAATTCCTAGCCTGGAGCTAGAAGGAAGATGGGCATTAATGAACACTGCTTTGAGAAAAATTCGTACATTGAACTCCTACATCTATCGTAATGGGTCACAACTCCCATGTTTCATTTAAAAAGGAAATTTGTCTCCATATTTGCAGCTAACATTTTAAAGATTTTTTTTTTTTAGTTTTTTGCCTCTGGTTTATTGTGCTGAATTGTTGGGTCTCTGCTTTGCTGTTTGATTCAGGTTTTCTCTCTTCCGTTTTACACGATACGTACCTCACCAAACTGTTTGAACCAAATCATCGTGTTTCTCTGCTATTTCTCCTCTATCATATTTAACACGAGTTCTTGGAACATTCCTATACACTGAACGTATCCCCGTATCCACTCGTCTTTTCATTTTTAAACCAGTATTGTATCTTTCCATCCCTCAAATCTCTGACAACCAGTCACCAAAGGCATTGCTGCTTATAATTTCATTTGTTCCATTTTTCTTCGATTTCCATCTCTTTTTTTCAATGCTTCCAGCAAAACCTTTTCTCTTTTCTATTCCCTCGTTACGTTCTTAGATCTTAACTCATATCGACTTCTTTCCCATTTTCCGTTATCTTTCATCTCGTATTCCCCGCCCCCCTCCCCCTCCCCCAACTCCCAATCCATCAGTTTCAAGAACCTCTCTTGCCCTCTTCCATTTCTTTGATTCCAATTCCACTTTTCTCTATTTTCAAATTTTACTGGCCCTTATCTTTTCTTTACCTCTTTCCTCATATTTATTGGTATCCAATAATTTTCTTTTACTTTCTTTACAATCTTTTGCTTTCCTTTTTTTTTCTTCTTCCTTATATCATTGGTTTCCAGATTTTTTTCTCTCTTCCTCCCCTCCAGCGGCTTCATTTCCTTCTCTCTCTATCTCTTCTCCTATCCGAGGCGCAAGATAGATCAGCGGGTAAAGTGTCGAGCTTACAAAACAGAGGTACGGCGTTTCAGTCCCTCTCTGAGCGATCTTGCGGTGGTGGCTTTACAGTTTGTAGAGGTTACTGTGGCATTGCGCTTAGTCATTGCCTCCAGGTCTGAGAATAAACAGAGGTTACAATGGCATTGCGCTTAGTCATTGCCTCCAGGTCTGAGAATAAACAGAGGTTACAATGGCATTGCGCTTAGTCATTGCCTCCAGGTCTGAGAATAAGCAGAGGTTACAATGGCATTGCACTTAGCCATTGCCTCTGGATCTGAGAATAAACAGAGGTTACAATGGCATTGCACTTAGCCATTGCCTCTGGATCTGAGAATAAACAGAGGTTACAATGGCATTGCACTTAGCCATTGCCTCTGGGTCTGAGAATAAGCAGAGGTTACAATGGCATTGCACTTAGCCATTGCCTCTGGATCTGAGAATAAGCAGAGGTTACAATGGCATTGCACTTAGCCATTGCCTCTGTGTCTGAGAATAAGCAGAGGTTACAATAGTATTGCACTTAGCCATTGCCTCTGGATCTGAGAATAAACAGAGGTTACAATGGCATTGCACTTAGCCATTGCCTCTGGGTCTGGAAACAGGCAACTGCTGTAATGGCATTGCAGTCATTGCCTTTGATTCTGCAGCTGAACTCACAAGTTGAGGCCCTACGAGGCTGGTCGCCTGAAGAGGGCGAAGGATCACAACCACCATCCTGCGGCTTCCAACCCTTTCCCTCCTTTTTCATCCTGTTATTTTCAGCATCTCTCTTCTCTTTCTCTCCTATCCGGCATTTCCGTTCTGCCTTTCTTTTTTCCTTCCTTCCTGTTACTTCCAGCCCTCTTCTTGCCTTTTACTTCTTATTCTTTGATTTTCAGCCTCTGCTTCTTTCCCTCATCCATCATGTGTGGCTCAAACTTGGAGACCCACAATCAGAGTGGCACAATAAACTGTTGCAACGGCCACTTTTTTCACGAGGAATCAAATGACTGTGTCCGTCTGTCTGCAAAACTGGACAGATATAATTCTCCTCGCTCTCTGCTAACTTAAACGCTTAGCTTTCTAATCATTATTAACTAGTTTTATTTCTAGTTTCTCAGGTTCCCCAGAATAGCGGGACAAAATTTAGAAATCGAGAAGTTTAGAGTTTATACTCATAGCTCATTGATGAGGTAGTCACCTCGTGTCCAATATTGGTATTGCGCGGAACATGGCGTTAAAAACATGAAGACAGTCGTGTCAAAGGTCAGGGCTCTCCATCTGTGTTTCAGCTGATTTTCTCATAAACAAGCTCGTCTTGCAAGAAAACGAGGACACAAAATCCATGACGTATCACAAGTAGCAGAGATCCTGCTAAGTCTGAGGAAAAATACTTGCATCAAACAGTGAAGACAACTACATTGAAGAAATACAAACTTCACAAAAATAACAAAATTATCCTCCTGAGCATATAACTGCATTGAAGAAAATCAAACTTTATAACAATGCACTGATGGGACAGGCTACTACAATAAAGAAATGCCAATTTTACAACAGATATGTCTTCTTCGAAGCTATACAAGTTTTACAACATTTAAAAAGGCAAATTTTACGACAATAACAGACAACATAATATCTCCTCCACAACCATTCAGTACAGTTTTAAAATATAAAGAACCTTGAGACATTGAAATTTTTCTCACGTTGTTATAAGACATTCTTTGAAAAAAAAAAAAAAAAGGAGAAATCCCAGGCAAAATTAAAAAAAACCGAAAAAAAAACAAACAACTAAACTTTGGTGCAACATTTTAAGCATCCCTCTCTTCACTTGATCTCTCCTTAAAAATTTAATTTGCTGATGACCCATCGCAAATGCAATGTAGTGCTCGATACATAGTAAAAACATGCAGCTGTTGAGAAAATATTATAGAGGAAAACATTTTAAGAGTTGGGATTTTTACAAATTTATTGGTTACCCTGGATTACTAAAGTTTATAATTTTTTACTAGATCTAGATCTAGTAACAATTCATTCAAGACAAGTTAAGAGTGACAAGTTAATAAATTGGCTTAACTTGAATAACTCTACGGTTCTTTGTTGACGATTAGTGACTCTGGTCAACGTCTATATCTTAGATTCAAAACTGTATAGAAGGAAGAAACGTGAATAAAAGAAACAGAAGTGACGTTTACATTCACAACCGCCGCCCCGGAAGAAAAGGCGACAGTGACATCTGTTCTTTAAACACTGACCAATCAAATCACTGCTACTTTCCTGTACAGGACAACATGTTTTCTCATGGCGCTTTTTTTTGTCTTTACACCGAAGGAGGTCAAATTTCAGTTAATTTTTAGCTTTTTAACCTTTTCACTCCATTTAAGAAGAATATGATTTTTTTTTTAAATATATTAATTTGAAAATTGGACAACACTGAGAACCGTCTTTTAAATGTTATTTGATTCATTATTACAAATTTCGCAAAAAATTGATTAAATTAATTACAATAGATTATACATAATGAATTTTTTAAAAAGCATTATAAGCCTAAATCCATAACTATTCTTTAACTGTATTGCACTGCCTGGAACAGTGATCTTGGCAGATCAAAATTCAGTAAACGTCATCACTGTACATTGAGTGATTTCGAAGGAAAAAGCGGAGAAAGAAATGTAGCTTGCCTTTTATAATATAATATAGATATAACTCTAATATCATAATTTTTCCCTTTTATCTTTTTCCTCTCTCTATTATTCTTCTCTTCTACCCGTCTCTCTCTCTCTCTCTCTCTCTCTCTCTCTCTCTCTCTCTCTCTCTCTCTCTCTCGGATTGACAGTTCTTTTGTGCGCTCTTTTTTTCCGAATATCCTGAATTTTACTGACCGCCCTTTCTTTAAAGAAATATATTTTATTTCCTCCCTCCTCTTTTGTTTACTATCCCACCCCCCACCCCCATAAAAAAAACAAAAAAACCCAGCTTTCTCTCTCTCTCTCTCTCTCTCTCTCTCTCTCTCTCTCTCTCTCTCTCTCTCTCTCTCTCTCTCTCTCTCTCTCTTCTGCTATCTATCCATATGACTCTCTCTCCTTCTCTTTCTTTCGGCTTTAATACTTTGCCATTACATTAGAATGCCTATGCGCGTTTTTTCTAAATAATATTCTCAAATACATAAACAAGCTGATAATTCCGTTCTATGAAATGGGCCTAGATGCCAGTTTGCCGGGGCTGGGGTGTCTGTGTGTTATAAATGGGCTTATAAATTAATGGTCTTAATATGATATCCCTTTACTTGCAGGATCCAGATATATGCATCCACCAATGTATCCATACCTAAAATCTAGATATCTTTCTAAAGCAGAATCTTTATCACGATCATATTAAATCCTTTTGAAATTCTAAGTCTAAAAGAACAATCTAGATGTAGATCTTAGGCCTAACCTTTTGGGTTGAGTCTGACTACTCTAAATGCTCGATTAGACGATCCTCATTTTTGGCCTAACTCGATTATTACTTTCAATAATTTTAC
Source organism: Elysia crispata (assembly GCA_033675545.1). Taxonomy (NCBI): domain Eukaryota; kingdom Metazoa; phylum Mollusca; class Gastropoda; family Plakobranchidae; genus Elysia; species Elysia crispata. The sequence continues at coordinate 124,105 of JAWDGP010006115.1, forward strand.
TATCCTTGCGCTCTCTGTCTGTCTGTCTGTTTCTTTCTCTCTCTCTCTCTCTCTCTCTCTCTCTCTCTCTCTCTCTCTCTCTCTCTCTCTCTCTCTCTCTCTGTTTCTGTCTATCTGTCTGTTTCTCTGTGTGTGTGTGTGTGTTTCTGTCTATCTGTCTGTCTGTCTGTCTGTCTGTCTGTCTCTCTCTCTCTCTCTCTCTCTCTCTCTCTCTCTCTCTCTCTCTCTCTCTCCCTCTCTCTCTATTGTCCTTACTCTGCCCCTCTATCTCTACTCTTTTGCTCTGACGCTCCTCAGTCTTTCTTCCTCCACCTCCTCCAACTCGCCTCTTTATCTATTTGTCTCTATTCCTTCTCAATGATGCTTTCATGGCCATTATGCGCTTTTTTAATTAATTAATTAATTAATTTTTTTTGTTTTGCTTTTTCAAACATCTAGGCACTCTCGCTTTCTATGTTGTTTTTATTTCCGTACTCTCTTTCGCCTGTTTTCATCTCCCTTCTTTGAATTTGGTATTACAGCTGTTCTCATCACTATTTTTTTCTCCCCCCTCTCTCTCTCTTTCTTTCTCTCTCTCTCTCTCTCTCTCTCTCTCTCTCTCTCTCTCTCTCTCTCTCTCTCTCTCTGTCGATCTATGTACAGACTGTAAAACATAGCCAGCTTAACTTCCCTTGTCACATGACTTAATTTTAATGGTGGTTGCATAGAGTTTATAGAAAGATCTGTGATCAAACAAATTGCTGCGAGACTGGCTAGCCTAAGAGCCTTACATCTTTTTTTATACCTTAGTGAATTTTCTTGGTTTACTTAAAGTCGCAAAAGTGAATCAAACAAAATGATGTATTGTGAGGGCAACTTTTCGACAAGCCCAGATGAGCCTTGGAGAGATCAAAGCTGACATCTCTTTTCATTTTGTTTCTTTTTTTTTTGTAGTAGAATCTAACAAAGCAAGAAAACCTACTTTGTAAATCAGAGTATAACAAAGTGAAGAAAAAAATGATATTAATGCAAAGGAAATAAACGAAAGACTGCAAAAAATCATTGAATAAATTTAGAAATGACAAGATGAAATCAAAGTAAAGAAGTAATGATTGGTGGCAGATAATAATAGAGACAAGTGGTTGTGCATGACTGAACTGCTATCTTTTAAATAATTTATTTCTATAAAAGTAAGTTTTTTTTTCTATATCTTTAATTATAGCTATTGAAGTTAACAACTTTACTTTGTATTTGTTGGATCTACTGGGTTTTTTTTTTTTAAATCAGTCAAAGGTGCGCAGGTTGTTCTAAACATAACGAATTAGCAGAAGGTTTGTCTGGAGTTAGAATTAGGAAATTAAGATTTAAGCCGTTTTTCTTTATGTATAATGGACATAATTATGATAATAGATTTTCATTATATTGCTGTACCAATAGAGGCCTAGGACTTGTAAGTCACTGAAACGAATGTTTGAATATAATTGAGTTTGATCAGATCAGCTGTGCTGGAAAAGCTCTGTTAGGAAGAGACAACTCTCGCACGACCGTTTCTGCCAGCTTCTTTACTGGCAAGTTGTGATAATCAGAGACGTTCTATTTTTGAAGCTTTGTACTATTCACTTCGATTGTTCCATCACAGTCTGAATATTTTGAGAAAAGAGAAATTTTGTTCTGACTACCTATCGTGACCTGAGTTTGCTGAAAGGGTTTATGTGGAGACGGCGGTGTTCTAATGAGCCAAAGACGGGGCTGGTAAAAATGAGATTCCATCATACCACAAGGTATCCCAGAAATCAAACCCAGGACTGTCACTAGTCAGTGCGACGATTGAACCACCGAGCTATCGGGCGACCCTTTGGACAGAATTCTTGAATGTCAGCTCTTAAATCTCATCACTCTTTGTATTCGACTAGACTTGTAAAAGAGGATCACGATCTAGGAAAACTGGAAACGTGGCAGTGGCAATGATGGCCGCGCTATTAACTCACCTATACTGAAGTCTGCGGGAAGTTGTTTCGTTTGCTTTCATCAGGGCTTATAAGAATTTTGTCCGCTATGGAAAAATAGTCCATTGTAAATTGGGCCCAAGTGTTTGACATCTTCAGTTTGTCAGTATACTTGACGAAGTCTGGGAACTAGAAGGATAACCCAAACTAGTGATATCTAAACCTTTTTGCAACAATGAATTTTAGCAAACCAAACCCCTTGCTCTTGTCTTCAGGTTTTGAAGCTAACTATAATATAAAAACAGAAGTAGGCTCTACAATCCCTGAGATACTTTTAGCATAGATGGTCTACAGATACACTCTTTGGAATAGAATAAGTACAAGCACTTTTTTATTCTTAGGGGGTATTCAAGTTCTATGGACTACATAAGAAAGCTTAGATATGATATTGTGAGATTCTTTCTCTCTACTATTCTGATTCACTTTATAAGACTTAAGATTTCAAACAAGAAGGAAGTAGGCTACTGGTGCTTAATGGGTCTTCTATCGTATCTAGGTATTTTATCAATAATCAATAATTTTACAAACACGATCGACACGTTAAAATCTTAAAAACTTTATCTTACAAAACCAACCAACAGGCGTCCAGAAAGCTCCCACAGAGTGAGGGTTGTCTGATCTGTGGCAGGTCGACCCCAGCTGGTGGACAGAGGAAGATTCTACTGGCGGGACTGGAGAGAAAGTCAGAGGTGATGAGCCAATCAGCAGTGAAGTTGCTGTAACTGTGTGGGTTAAAATGGAGTCGATCAGGGTTGTATTAGCTCAACTCTTCAACTCATAGGTAAAAGAAAAAGTTAGGGCTTATATATTAACTATTTCTTTACTGGCAAATGATAATTGTTTTTGGAAAGAGGTGATAAGATTGTAAATTACACAACATGATTTAGTTATCTTTTTTATTTTTGTAATTTCACTCTTCTAAATTAAAAAAAAAAGCTTTGGTGATGAAATAACATACATTTTTCTTTTACCTTATTGCCTTTCTCGACCAGCCTTCTCTCTCTCTCTCTCTCTCTCTCTCTCTCTCTCTCTCTCTCTCTCTCTCTCTATCTATCTCAATCTCTTTTTCTTCTCTTTTTCCTTTTTATGCTGCATTTACTATCTTTTAGAAGATACTGGTCATGACTGATCTAAAGCACCTTGACACAGAAAATTCTCAACAACCCAAGAGGGACATCTGGAGCTAGAGTTTTAGAATGATCAAATGAAGGCAGCTGACAACAGACGGAAATAGTTAATATTCAGGTAATGGTTCTCTTGTATTAGACTAGATGGGTCAGTTTATGGCTATATTATTTTTTTTTATTGTAAACTTCAATAAATAACGAATTTTTTTAGCTCCAGAATTAATTTTTAGACAGCTATGTTAAATGTCAATGCTGATTTGAAATGCTCCAGAGAAATATAACAACAAATATTTGGTATTGAAAGTTCTATTAAGCAATAAAATGTAGATATATAAATTTTGCTTCATACACCCAGCGCATATGTTTTAACCTACCCATTAATAGTAGTAACCTGATTTTCTTACCTCTTACCTACCTTCTGATCATATCCTTATTTTTGTGTCTCTCATACCCTTCTTCAATTGGACATTTCAACTTGATTTTGCCCAAGAAAAGAAGGGGGGGGGGGGGGGGGAATAGCCTTGGATTACCAGTGGCAACACTCATCACCCAAAATGGTGCAGAGAACGGCGTTCACAGGCAGGCCTCAATGGAGAGAGAGAGAGAGAGAGAGAGAGAGAGAGAGAGAGAGAGAGAGAGAGAGAGAGAGAGAGAGAGAGAGAGAGAGAGAGAGAGAGAGAGAGAGAGAGAGAGAGGGAGGGAGAGAGAGAGAGAGAGATAGAGAGAGAGAGAGAGAGAGAGAGAGAGAGAGAGAGAGAGAGAGAGAGAGAGAGAGAGAGAGAGAGAGAGAGAGAGAGAGAGAAGATGTAAGCGAAACCATTGGATCATTGCAAGATTATGTCCTAGAATTCAACACAAAAAACAATCGTTTAGCTGGAAGGGCATATTAAGTATTTTCAAACAATGATTTTATGAATCAAATGATTTTGTTACTTCTGCTGTGGTCTTAGTTTTTGTAATATTTAGAGGCTTGTACCAATAAAGGCAAGGCAATATTAATATAGCTATTCAAATTCCATAACAAGGTTCAACTTGAATCATGAATTTAATCAGACTTATTAATACAATTTTTTTTTATAAATGTTTTAACTTTCCAGCAAGTTAAGTTCTGCTATAAATAAACCATTTCCCCCCATTTTCCATTGAGTAATATATCTTTCTTTTCCTTTATTTCCTTCACCAAGACCATCGTGGACTTCTAGTTCAAAGACTTAACCAGAAAGAGCACCATGGCGTACCAAATTTTATATAATAGACGCTCTGACAGTAGTAAGTTGACACAAACATTGTTCTCCCGTCTTTCCCTTTCTTTCTTCTCTTGATCCTTTTCTTTCTTTGTCTCGTTTTCTCTCCTCTTTTCTTTACACTGTTTATACTTTCTTGTAACATGCATTGGACATTTACTGATCTATCTGGCTTTGTAAATATCGGTTCTAAACTTGTAAGGTAACATTAGAACTCCAGAATAGAATGAGTATGGGTTCTAACCTTGTAAGGTAACATTAGAACTCCAGAATAGAATGAGTATGGGGTCTCACTTTGTGAGGTAACTTTAGAACTCCAGAATAGAATGAGTATGGGGTCTAACCTTGTAAAGTAACTTTATATCTACAGAATATAATGAGTATGGGTCTCACCTTATAAGGTAACTTTAGAACTCCAGAATAAAATGAGTATGGGGTCTAACCTTGTAAGGTAACTTTAGAACTCCAGAATAAAATGAGTATGGGGTCTAATCTTGTAAGGTAACTTTAGATCTCCAGAATAGAATGAGTTTTGAGTCTAACCTTGTAAGGTTACCTTAGCGCGCCAGAACAGAATGAGTAGTGGGTCTCATCTTGTAAAATAACTTTAGAACTCCAGAATAGAATGAGTATAGGGTCTCATCTTGCAAGGTAACTTTAGAACGCCAGAATAGAATGAGTATGGGGTCTTACCTTGTAAAGTAACTTTAGAACTCCAGAATAAAATGAGTATGGGGTCTCATCTTGTAAGGTTACCTTAGCGCGCCAGAATAGAATGAGTATGGGGTCTTACCTTGTAAAGTAACTTTAGATCTCCAGAATAGAATGAGTATGGGGTCTAATCTTGTAAAGTAACTTTAGATCTCCAGAATAGAATGAGTATGGGGTCTAATCTTGTAAAGTAACTTTAGATCTCCAGAATAGAATGAGTATGGGGTCTTACCTTGTAAAGTAACTTTAGATCTCCAGAATAGAATGAGTATGGGGTCTTATCTTGTAAAGTAACTTTAGAACTCCAGAATAGGATGAGTATGGGGTCTTATCTTGTAAAGTAACTTTAGAACTCCAGAATAGAATGAGTATGGGGTCTCACCTTGTAAAGTAACTTTGGAACTCCAGAATAGAATGAGTATGGGGTCTTATCTTGTAAAGTAACTTAAATTCTCCAGAATAGAATGAGTATGGGGTCTCACCTTAAAAGGTAACTTAATATCTCCAGAATAGAAGGAGTATTAAGTCTTACCTTATAAGGTAAGTTTAGAACTCCAGAATAAAATGAGTTTGGGGTCTCACCTTATAAGGTAACTTAATATCTCCAGAATAGAAGGAGTATGGGGTCTCACCTTATAAGGTTACCTAAGCGCGCCAGAATAGAATGAGTATGGGGTCTAACCTTATAAGGTTACCTTAGCGCGCCAGAATAGAATGAGTATGGGGTCTAACCTTATAAGGTTACCTTAGCGCGCCAGAATAGAATGAGTATGGTGTCTAACCTTATAAGGTTACCTTAGCGCGCCAGAATAGAATGAGTTTGGGGTCTAACCTTATAAGGTTACCTAAGCGCGCCAGAATAGAATGAGTATGGTGTCTAACCTTATAAGGTTACCTAAGCGCGCCAGAATAGAATGAGTATGGTGTCTAACCTTATAAGGTTACCTTAGCGCGCCAGAATAGAATGAGTTTGGGGTCTAACCTTATAAGGTTACCTAAGCGCGCCAGAATAGAATGAGTATGGTGTCTAACCTTATAAGGTTACCTTAGCGCGCCAGAATAGAATGAGTTTGGGGTCTAACCTTATAAGGTTACCTAAGCGCGCCAGAATAGAATGAGTTTGGGGTCTAACCTTATAAGGTTACCTAAGCGCGCCAGAATAGAATGAGTTTGGGGTCTAACCTTATAAGGTTACCTAAGCGCGCCAGAATAGAATGAGTATGGGGTCTAACCTTATAAGGTTACCTAAGCGCGCCAGAATAGAATGAGTTTGGGGTCTAACCTTATAAGGTTACCTAAGCGCGCCAGAATAGAATGAGTATGGGGTCTAACCTTATAAGGTTACCTAAGCGCGCCAGAATAGAATGAGTATGGGGTCTAGCCTTATAAGGTTACCTAAGCGCGCCAGAATAGAATGAGTATGGGGTCTAACCTTATAAGGTTACCTAAGCGCGCCAGAATAGAATGAGTATGGTGTCTAACCTTATAAGGTTACCTAAGCGCGCCAGAATAGAATGAGTATGGGGTCTAACCTTATAAGGTTACCTAAGCGCGCCAGAATAGAATGAGTATGGGGTCTAACCTTATAAGGTTACCTAAGCGCGCCAGAATAGAATGAGTATGGTGTCTAACCTTATAAGGTTACCTAAGCGCGCCAGAATAGAATGAGTATGGTGTCTAACCTTATAAGGTTATCTTAGCGCGCCAGAATAGAATGAGTATGGGGTCTAGCCTTATAAGGTTATCTTAGCGCGCCAGAATAGAATGAGTATGGTGTCTAACCTTATAAGGTTACCTTAGCGCGCCAGAATAGAATGAGTATGGGGTCTAGCCTTATAAGGTTACCTAAGCGCGCCAGAATAGAATGAGTATGGGGTCTAGCCTTATAAGGTTACCTTAGCGCGCCAGAATAGAATGAGTATGGGGTCTAACCTTATAAGGTTACCTAAGCGCGCCAGAATAGAATGAGTATGGGGTCTAACCTTATAAGGTTACCTTAGCGCGCCAGAATAGAATGAGTATGGGGTCTTATCTTGTAAGGTTACCTTACCGCACCAGAATAGAATGAGTATGGGGTCTAACCTTATAAGGTTACCTTAGCACGCCAGAATAGAATGAGTATAGGGTCTAACCTTATAAGGTTACCTAAGCGCGCCAGAATAGAATGAGTATGGGGTCTAACCTTATAAGGTTACCTAAGCGCGCCAGAATAGAATGAGTATGGTGTCTAACCTTATAAGGTTACCTTAGCGCGCCAGAATAGAATGAGTATGGGGTCTAACCTTATAAGGTTACCTTAGCGCGCCAGAATAGAATGAGTATGGTGTCTAACCTTATAAGGTTACCTTAGCGCGCCAGAATAGAATGAGTATGGGGTCTAACCTTATAAGGTTACCTAAGCGCGCCAGAATAGAATGAGTATGGTGTCTAACCTTATAAGGTTACCTAAGCGCGCCAGAATAGAATGAGTATGGTGTCTAACCTTATAAGGTTACCTTAGCGCGCCAGAATAGAATGAGAATGGGGTCTAACCTTATAAGGTTACCTAAGCGCGCCAGAATAGAATGAGTATGGTGTCTAACCTTATAAGGTTACCTAAGCGCGCCAGAATAGAATGAGTATGGTGTCTAACCTTATAAGGTTACCTAAGCGCGCCAGAATAGAATGAGTATGGGGTCTAGCCTTATAAGGTTACCTAAGCGCGCCAGAATAGAATGAGTATGGTGTCTAACCTTATAAGGTTACCTAAGCGCGCCAGAATAGAATGAGTATGGTGTCTAACCTTATAAGGTTACCTAAGCGCGCCAGAATAGAATGAGTATGGGGTCTAGCCTTATAAGGTTACCTTAGCGCGCCAGAATAGAATGAGTATGGGGTCTAACCTTTTAAGGTTACCTTAGCGCGCCAGAATAGAATGAGTATGGGGCCTCACCTTGTAAAGTAACTTTAAAACTCCAGGTTTTTTTTGCCAGGTGACTTTTGCACTTAGAAGGATGAGTCTAAGGTTCTCACCTTGTAAGGTGTCTTTAACATGCCAGAGTAGGATGAGATCCCATTCTTCTCTCTTTGAACCCAACCAGATAGGTCAATCAGGAAAAGTTGGACTGATAATTTTCAAGTTTGATTTCCACCTGGACCATATGATAACTATCGAACCTTTCCTTAGCATGATAGAAAGCCACCGTTTTCGTGAGGTCTTCATGGGAAAATAAACGACAGGTAGGCCTAGATAAAGCTAAGTAGAAAGCCAGAACAGAAATAAGAATATCTAACCTTCTATGAATCCCTGTCAATGCATTCATCTTTTAAACTGACCAGCTACGCGGCAGCTTGTGATTCTTATGTTGATTATCCTTGGTCTACAGAACAATGTGTGCTAAAGTTTACTGATTTTAATGTAGTTATTTGATCTATCTATTATGTGTTTTTTTTTGTTGTTTTTTTTTCATTTTAAATAAGTTACATGCTTGATCGATTTATCAATTAATTTCGTATATCACTCTGTTGTTTATGGACTATATGAAACAAATAACCAAATATTATATTTTCTTCATGTACATTTTGACAATGTCCAATATATTTTCAAGCAAATGTACGTGAATCTTTAGATAATGTTGATTTTTTTTTTGAACATATAGATGCATTTTTATTAAAGTATCAAAATTATTTTACTTGAACCGTCGTGGCTTCTTGGATAGCGTTTTAGTTCCTGAAGCAAAGTTAGTGATTGCAGCCATAGTTGAAAAGTTTTAAAAAAGTATTTTGTCTTTCGTTTCGAATTTCTTATGACCATCCCATGGATTCACAAAGGCTGAGGTGGTTGTGGGGTTAGAGCATCTGGTCTAGTACCACACGGCAAGGACCTTCTTTACAGGTTCGAGACTCCACACCGTGAGTAAATGAGTACAGAGCCTTGAATTTTTTGTCACATTTTACTTGACTGGGGATTTATGTTTGACATGCAAACTGTTGTGATAAGGCTATAACAATAAATCAATAAAGAAATTTAAAAAACAAAACAAAATGCATCTTACCCCAATCAATATCATAGTATTTAAAAAATTTTTTGTTTATAGGAAAGGGCATAACAGAGTACAAGGAAAAACTGAAGGAATGAGTGTGGAGTGGGTTATAGGAGTATTGGATTTCCGATAATCTTGGTTGGTCTAGAAAGTTCTCCCATAACCTATATGGGAGAACTTTCCAGTAATTGTAGTTTTCCTCGAGCCAGACATTCCTGTCCCTCTAAGCTTATTGTCTGGCATAAGTTAAATTGCTTTACAATGTACGTAACTGCTGTGAAGGCGTCTCTTAGATGTTGGCACCAACATCTTCTTGTCATTTTATATCAAGATTCTCTAAATGATGATTGATTAGTCGTTTATCACTTAATTTCTTACTCATGCACTCATGTCAATTCGACAGCATTTTTCTTTTTCAGTTCTTTTCACCTTGCACTAGAGGGCCCAGTCGTTAGAGCTCTAGTCTCACAATATGGCCCAGTCTGGCTGAATCTCGGCGCCACGTCCCTTCAAGTTAATTCCATTTCCGACCTGATAGGAAGCTTTTGTCTCAGGGAAACTTAGTGGATACAAACTTATCCCACCTCGTATAGTGAAAGTGACTTGAAAAGAAAACGGTCGTTTAATAGGGTTCTCAACCCAAGTCACATTATCTTTCGATCTCCTGATGTGGTAGCTGATTCATGCTCAACATTCTGTCGCCCGACGGAGGCTAATTATGTCAGGAAAGTCACCGTATGGAATGCCAGACCCCACATCAACGGCCACAGCATCGACGATCATAGAGATGTGCACGTGCAAGTTTTCAAGAATATTTTCTTGACAGAATCTTTGCCGTTGATTTTAATTGCGAGTTCCTGGTACAAAGTAACTTTGAAGTGTCTCACCCAGCCAGCGCTACTTTGTCTGACAGTGGTAAAAACCGAGTTGCTGAGTCCAATATTCGGATATTTTGCAAATTGTTTACATCATACCAGTCAATACACTTATACTCCAAAGCTGAATTCGTAGAACTCATTTGTTGATATCACCACGTGACTTTATTTACAACTTGTCTTTTGTTGTTGTTTTTTTTTTCAGTTCTGTTTTGCATTTTTTTGTTGTTCTGTTCTTTATTCTTCAAATTCTTTTGTAAACATGATGATATTAAAACAAAGTGCCAGATTTTTATCTGAATGCAAAATTTATACTTCACATTTTGCAATAAAACACTGATTTTATTTCTCCATCCTCTTTTTTGTAATCATCAAATATTGAGAGATAGAATACTCGGCGCAGAGTGTAAAAAATGTGCAGCTACAATTATACTAAACAGGTTATCGTTAACGAGATTTATTTTATGTTCTTATGTAGGTTTACTTAGTTTAAAAAATTGAATTCCTTATTATTTGAATAAACTACAGAGCCCAAACTATGTAAATTAGTGTTTCTAGATGCGGTTTATTGACTAAATATAATTGTTGTGTTTACAACTGTTTTAAATATTTTTGTTTCCTCAACTCAAGGATAAAGAGTTTTAAGCCTACGTAGATTGAAAACCCAGGTAGGGCAGTGTGGTTTGGATAAACCGGGTTTTTTTTTACGCTTAGTGAACTATAACTTTATTAGTGGGTATACAGCTACGAATAGGAATAAGGGGAGAGAGAGAGAGAGAAAGAGAGAGAGAGAGAGAGAGAGAGAGAGAGAGAGAGAGAGAGAGAGAGAGAGAGAGAGAGAGAGAGAGAGAGAGAGAGAGAGAGAGAGAGAGAGAGAGAGAGAGAGAGAAAGGGAGCGTGAGAGCGAGAAAAAGAAATAGGGAGAGGAAGAGAGAGGGAGTGGATACATTTACTCTTAATAATTATCATTTTATTGAAAGAAAAAAAAATTGGAATGTGAACAGATGTACCTCAATTAAAATGATACAACTCTTTAAGATTTGTGTGGTTATGTCCCTTTGACCGTGCACAGAAACGGAGTGGGTTCAGTGAATGTCGACGGTGAAAGAGATGAAAAGAAGAACATGAGAGAGAGAGAGAGAGAGAGAGAGAGAGAGAGAGAGAGAGAGAGAGAGAGAGAGAGAGAGAGAGAGAGAGAGAGAGAGAGAGAGAGAGAGAGAGAGAGAGAGAGAGAGGGACGTAGGGAGGACATGATATTATAATTTCGCAACCACAAAAAAAAATTTGAAAAGTAAAACTTGCCGTTCACTATTGATTCAATACACCATGTCTAATATTTGTTCACAGCCCAATTTGTCCCCGGTGTGTGATACAAAACAGTTATCAGCAGTTGAAGAAGTTGATAAGAACGAAAAATCTCCAAGCCCCTTTTTATTTCGATTCTATTTTTTTTTTCGTATTAAAGTGATTCATTAGTTATATTCTGTTAAAATAATGTGTACAAAATACGGACACTTTTACAATTGTTGTTTTATCAACCCATTAAAAGAAATTCATTTATTGAACTATAGTCTTCTCTCTCTCTCTCTCTCTCTCTCTCTCTCTCTCTCTCTCTCTCCCTCTCTCTCTTTCATTCACACACTCTTACTCTCTTTCACTCATAAACACACACACACACACACACACACTCTCTCTCTCTCTATCTTTCTCTATCTCTATTTCTCCTCTTTCCCCGTGTGCCATATTTTTTAAAATACTAATCAGTTGTGTAGATATGTGAATTTAATGTTTTTTTTAAAGAAAACTGTTTTCTGCTATTGTGACGAAAGAGCTGAAAATGTTTCTTGGCAGCAGTGTACCGCCAGTATTATTCTCGCTGAAAGTAGCCCAGTGAGGGACTCGTCATGCTTTTAGATTTCCTCTGACCGACTCGAGTTGCTTGACCTGGAACCATCTTACCCAGAGCTGTCTGTCGTTTGATATCAGCCCCCAGAGCAATTCTTGGCGCCGAGCATCACCTGGGAACTTATCAACGGTCTATATTTGCTACAGAGAGGGAGCTGAGCATCACCTGGGAACTCATCAACGGTCTATATTTGCTACAGAGAGGGCGCCGAGCATCACCTGGGAACTTATCTACGGTCTATATTTGCTACAGAGAGGGAGCTGAGCATCACCTGGGAACTTATCTACGGTCTATATTTGCTACAGAGAGGGCGCCGAGCATCACCTGGGAACTCATCAACGGTCTATATTTGCTACAGAGAGGGCGCCGAGCATCACCTGGGAACTTATCTACGGTCTATATTTGCTACAGAGAGGGAGCTGAGCATCACCTGGGAACTTATCAACGTTCTATATTTGCTACAGAGAGGGAGCTGAGCATCACCTGGGAACTTATCAACGTTCTATATTTGCTACAGAGAGGGAGCTGAGCATCACCTGGGAACTTATCAACGTTCTATATTTGCTACAGAGAGGGAGCTGAGCATCACCTGGGAACTCATCAACGGTCTATATTTGCTACAGAGAGGGCGCCGAGCATCACCTGGGAACTTATCTACGGTCTATATTTGCTACAGAGAGGGAGCTGAGCATCACCTGGGAACTCATCAACGGTCTATATTTGCTACAGAGAGGGAGCTGAGCATCACCTGGGAACTTATCTACGGTCTATATTTGCTACAGAGAGGGCGCCGAGCATCACCTGGGAACTCATCAACGGTCTATATTTGCTACAGAGAGGGCGCCGAGCATCACCTGGGAACTTATCAACGGTCTATATTTGCTACAGAGAGGGAGCTGAGCATCACATGGGAACTTATCAACGTTCTATATTTGCTACAGAGAGGGAGCTGAGCATCACATGGGAACTTATCAACGTTCTATATTTGCTACAGAGAGGGAGCTGAGCATCACATGGGAACTTATCAACGTTCTATATTTGCTACAGAGAGGGAGCTGAGCATCACCTGGGAACTCATCAACGGTCTATATTTGCTACAGAGAGGGCGCCGAGCATCACCTGGGAACTTATCTACGGTCTATATTTGCTACAGAGAGGGCGCTGAGCATCACCTGGGAACTCATCAACGGTCTATATTTGCTACAGAGAGGGCGCCGAGCATCACCTGGGAACTCATCAACGGTCTATATTTGCTACAGAGAGGGAGCTGAGCATCACCTGGGAACTCATCAACGGTCTATATTTGCTACAGAGAGGGCGCCGAGCATCACCTGGGAACTTATCTACGGTCTATATTTGCTACAGAGAGGGAGTTCATTTGGTTCGGCTCTATCATCTCGTGGTTTGTCCTGCACTTTAAAACCTGAAAGGAAGATGTGAAATCTTTCATATCCCGGAACATAATTTGTCGTCTGATCTTAAAATGTCTGCATTTTTCTTTTAATGAATATTATGTTCCATTTATTTCCTGAACTAGGTGGAAAGCTTTAACTGGGAATAATTGTTCTCGGTTTTGATGTAAATGAGTCTATTGGGACATATTGAGCAAGAAATGTTGGAATCCTAACAGGCAAGGCGAATGAAAAATAATGTAAATTAACCCGCTAAGATTAATGCGTTTATGTCCCTTTCACCGTGCAGACAAACTAGGTTCTCGAGTGAATGTCTATGATGAGTAAAAAGATGACCAGAAAACACACTGAAATAGAAATAGAAAAAGAAAGAGAAAGAGAAAGAGAGAGAGAGAGAGAGAGAGAGAGAGAGAGAGAGAGAGAGAGAGAGAGAGAGAGAGAGAGAGAGAGAGAGAGAGAGAGCAGGCAGACAGACAGACAGACAGATAGACAGATAGAGAGACGGTCAGAGAGACAGAGAGAGAGAGAAAAGAGAGAGATAGAGTGTCAGTTAGACATAGAAAGAGAGACAATCCGACAGATAGATAGACAGAAAGACAAACAGCCAGGTAAACAAAGTAAGAGCAAAAGATTGAGAGAGAGAGAGAGAGAGAAAGAGAGGGAGAGAGAGAGGGAGAGAGAGAAATGGGGTGGGGCTCATATACATGCAGGCAGAGAGAGAAACATACAAAGATGAAGCCAAAATGAAAAACAAAGAAAATGAAAGCCAAAACTTAAAAAAAATGACAAAAAAAGAATGGGACAAAGTATTTTCCGTTTATCAGAGCTGAAAGAGAAAGGCACAAATAATTATACAGATGGACAAACAGACACAGAGGCAAAAAAAGAGGATAGAGAAAAAAGAGACAAAAATTGAAAAAAATGAGAAGGCGAAAGAAGAGAGAAAGAAATACAGAGAGAGAGAGAGAGAGAGAGAGAGAGAGAGAGAGAGAGAGAGAGAGAGAGAGAGAGAGAGAGAGAGAGAGAGAGAGAGAGAGAGAGAGAGAGAAAGGTGTAAGAGTCAGGTTTGACAAGCATAAAAAAGATTCATAGATGCATGAGTTTTCACGGATATAACCCATTCACTAGGCATATCAAATTTTTGGAAAACAAATAGGTGATCTCCCATATTAGTGCCCGGAGACATTCTAGTCTAAACTAATGTTATCGCTGTCCCGTCTCGTTCAACATCACATCCACTAATATTCGTATCTGAGGTGAGATCACGACACTAACTACTAATAGAATGGTTCGAGAGGAAAGTCCAACATCACAGCCACCAATATTCCTATCTGAGGTGAGATCCCGACACTAACCACTAATATAATGGTTCGAGAGGAAAGTCTATTATCCTTACCAATAGGGCTGCCTTAGCAGAGAACTGGTAGAGAGAGCCGCTCAAGAAAGTTTCGAGGAGAGTCTCACACTTGCAAGTCACATGATCTTAGATCAGAAGGCGAGAGTACCTCCAATGTTCTGTACTCGATGGACCTCAAGATGGCAACACGGCAACCAGTACACCAAGAGAGTGTTATAACCAACGCTAATCACGTGACTCAAACATTCTACGCTACTTCAAGGTATCCTAAACTAGTGTGACCACCAGTACTATTCTTGAAAGTGATCTTTGACCAGAGGACCACAATAAATCTTTCCTAAATGACCATTGACCTATAAAAGCAGGATCCAAACTTACTGAAGTGACCTTTGACCAGAATATGACAATCACTGCTCCTTTTGTGACCACATACTAATGACTGCCTACGGCCTGCTCTATTGTAAAACATTGAACAAGTGGGTAAGAAATGGATTCTTTTTCACCGCTGGATGTAAACTGTTTGCTTTCGGGTGAAGAAATACTCCTCTTGCGCCAGTCATATTTATCTTTCTGCGCGAGAAGATCTATGTTCAAGCTCTTTCTACATCATACTCAAATACCTGGTCATGGCCTTGACTTTGTTTCCAACATCCCAGGCTCTAAGAAATTTGTTGTCCAGTCTAAGACTTAATATGGATCTGTGGAGTCCATCCAGAGGTAAAGCCTCGAAGGCTGCAACGAGGTTTTATAAAGAACATGGATCTAGAACTGAACTTTTGATTCATGACATTATCTCCGATTGTTTCGCTCATCAAATAAAGCTCATCTTCCAAGGAAGAGTCAAGGTTAAACCTCAAACTCATGATGCATTACACAATCTGCAGCCCCAAATTTGTTTCGGGGATTTTCAGCGGAAAGCAATGAAAAATAATAAATGATAAAAACTTTTTTAGTTCTAGAAAATCAGAGACTCTTACTTCTTCTTTTCATGTGAAAGCTCATTTCCGAGTGTTCAGCGACCCTCTGTTTGAAGAGATTGAGATATGATATTTGGGCTTTAGACTCTCAACATTACCAACTATTTTCTGTATTAAAGGGTAAAAAAATCTGCTAAAGTAAGTGAGGGCAGTGAGCAAACACAAACAACAAAAACAAGAACAACAACAACAACAACAACAACAACAACAACAACAACAACAACAACAACAACAACAACAAAACAATCAACCCCCTCAAAAAAAAAAAAACAACAAAAAAACAAAAAAAAAAAACAAAAAAAAAACGCTAACAGTACTGTGCCTTGTCAGAGCTTCTCTAAGGACTCTTCCAACAAAACTGTCTTTGAAAAAAAATATTTTGATTGGACAGAGAGCATCATTATTGCTGCTCTACACATTTAGATTTGAGCGATGTAGAATGTGGATCGGTTATTGGTTTAGTCACCGAGATCACACTTCATACGCACTACAAGTATACTATATAAACCTTGACAATTTATTGCATCCAGCGTAAAAGAGTTCCTGTAAGTAATTTTAGATCACGTGTCTCTTAGCAGTTCAGAAATCTTATCGCGCCAAGGGGATACCAAGGTCCATGAAGGAGGATGTTCAGGATCTTTCAACATCGATAGTTTTGTGTTCACATCAAACAAGGTCATTTTTCCAAGCACCGTGTATTCAAAACTGAACAATTTAACTCTTGGTTGAGGCACTGATTGAATGGTTCATTTCAAATACCATCTGGTGTAGATAAACACACTGCTGTCTACTGTGGACTTTTCTGACACAAATTGTATCTCAAAATAGGAAGTAAAAAAGTGTTTAAATAAATCTATTACTGTTCTACAAAACTGCAACAGATCATAATAATATGTCAATAGCCCGAAATAATGAGTGACATGATGTAAAACACAACAGCTAACTTATCAAAAGAATAACAGATGATGTATGATGATGTTCTAGATTTGGTGAATCCCTTAAAAACACCTACTGGCAGCGCCTCCTTAAGTCTTTCAAATTTGAAAGGTATAAGCTGAAAACAGTCTATCTACAAGCGATATTGCATCAATAGTCGCATTTGTTTCATCTTAATAGACTTTTTTTTGACGAGGTATTAAAGAAACGAAGATTATAGCGAGAAACCAAAAACCAAACATAACAATAAACAAATCATTCCCAGAAAATTTGAGTATTTTGAATCAGATAGCAATTCTTTCAAATTGACATTTTATGTTTTCTATGTTAATGGTTTTAAAATTGAAGGCTACAATCAGGAAAATGTGCTAAAGCTCTTTTCTCCAGCGTTTCTAATGTCCTGTATTGAACTTAGATTAGTCCGTTACAGAATCAAGCAGGCTGTAAAACCAACAGCCGTGACAGAGCAACTGTGAAAACAAACCTAGAGCCACTGTCCTGGCGTTATCGAGCAGAACCCAGAAGCTGAAGGATACCAAGACCTGTAACTTTTCGATCTGAAAGTTCATCTTTGATTTTTCCAAAAGCTCGCAACAATCCGAGTAAATGGCTATGACTATTCTGTCGCTCTTCTGTATTGTATCAGGTTGCACAGAAGCGCTTGCTCTCAGGTTTGGCTTTCCTATCCCCCCTTTTAGTTTTCGAAATAGTGTGAATTGTGCGTCTCCTTAAACCTTCTTTACAGTAAAGTTCTCGAAGACAATTTTAAGCCAAATCTCGTCTGCTCGGATTCAGCCGTTGCTTCTTGCAGATGCCATCAGAGCCGTGAGAATCTGACAGTCTGGCTTTGCCGTTGAAATAAGGGGCGGTCACCCGAGCAGAGCAAGCCGGGATAATCCTCGGCAGGCGGTCGGCAGGGGGCGCCGGCTCTTGGAAGATGAGCCTCTGTCTGAGGGGCAAAGCGGAGGGATACAGCCCAGGCTAGAGTGCTCCCTACACTTCATCACACTCCGCGCTACAGACCTCTTGTTCTTTTCGGGGCTGGTAGTTCTAGTAGCGAGATTGACTCATTCCTTCTCTCTAAGGCTTTTCTTCGTTTTCTCTTCAACACCATAGACTTTGTTCAACCATATGTGTGCTATTGTCTGTATCTGTGTTTATCTCTCTTTCTCTGCCTTCATCTTTACACATCTCTCTCTCTCTCTCTCTCTCTCTCTCTCTCTCTCTCTCTCTCTCTCTCTCTCTCTCTCTCTCTCTCTCCCTCATTCCGTCCTCCCTTAAGTATTTTCTCTAGGATAAAGTCCCATGTGTTAAAAACATACTCACAAAAAAACCCCTCCATGTTCATTACGTTTTCACTGTACGCCACAAGGGCACGGAGCTGAAAAATTGCTCAAGATTGCAGAAAGAGAAAGAGAGAGAGAGAGAGAGAGAGAGAGAGAGAGAGAGAGAGAGAGAGAGAGAGAGAGAGAGAGAGAGAGAGAGAGAGAGAGATATGGCAGGGGAAAATAAATGCAGTCCAAGTTAGTAGATACATTGTCCCATCACATGACTTGTTCACAAGTGGTTTATATAGAACCCGTGAATCGAATCACTTTTGCCTCCCATTTTTTCTTTCCAATCAGAATCATTTGAGGATTCAGAGTTCAAAAGGTCAAGACCAGCCGCTGTTACTGATTTAATTTATTGGAAGTTTAGAATGACCGAGAAATTTGATGACTTTCTTGGAGACAAATTAATCTTTTTTGTTTTGAGATATACCAAACTTTCTATGGGGGAAAAAAATTTGCAGCCACAGTGAATATAATTTGCCTTCTAAAATTGGCTGTAGGAAAGAAAAAGCAGTCTTGGTAAGTTCTATTTGGGAAGTTGCCATGAAAGTTGAGTGACCACAGCTAATCTAACTTCCGAAATTCACTCAAACATTTCAACTTTAAGGCACAATAGAGTTCCACAAAAGGAAAGATAGAGTACAAAGAAAGTCTCTTGATCGAAGCACAATAGATAACGTCAAAAACCAAATGACATTGAAATCCTCAAAGAATACATAAACAACATCGCGTATTGTAAGGTTTTTATGTTGTTATTTCTTTCAGATACTTTCTGATTTCTCGTATCTATTTTGCTTCATGCACACACAGACATTATATATATATATATATATATATTGTATATATGCACACACATACCTATTTACAGTTTTTTTCAGTCTTGCTCAAACATTCTCGAACCAGTAGCTTCGGTCCATTTCAAGATCATTGATCTCAAGAGTAAAATAATTGTATTGTTTATTAAGATGAAAGAAGACCTGGGTCACAGTGGGTGCAGCTTGAAAATAAAGGAATCACAGCTTAGGTGATAACAATTGAGAAAAGCATGAGAATGCGAAAGTTCTACATTCATTATACGTTCTTTTATCTTTTCTACTTTGAGGAAGAAAAAAGACAAGGAAAGGAAAAAAAAGCACACTAATTCCCTTCTCTCTTCATCTTAATGAGTGTTGTGCGTTCATGAATTAACGGAAGTGACCCCGACGCATTTGCATTTTCAGCCCGTCTTGACTTCACTTCCGTTTTCCGGTATTGCTGTTGCTGCTACAATCAGTGTCGAGAGTCGCTCAGATATCTACCGCTTCCGTTCCGATACAAAGACGCGCATGCGTGGAAACCTTCCATTGTTACTGCCCATAAAATGGACCTTAAAAAGAAATGTCGTTAACTTTCTCAACCAATTCCGAGGCTTTTTAGAGGCTCTAAACAACTGGAGAGGAAGTGGAAACTGTCAGCTCTGTTATATACGTGTGATTTGGCCTAAGAAAGGCACTAATGTATTGAAAGGCGAGTTCAGAAAAATGAAAAAAAGATTTAAAAAAATTATGTTCTTCCAACTTAAACTCCACAACAATACCATTAATGCAGAAAGATGAACTGAGTCCGCAGGTACAGAGAAATAAGGAAAGAAGGAGGGGAAAGCTGAGCTATAGAGTGGAGAGATATTTAGATAGATAGGTAGATAGAGATACATGTAGATAGATAGAGCGAGAGAGAGGGAGAGAGAGAGAGGGAGAGAGAGAGGGAGAGGAGGGGTTGCAGTGGAAGCTAATTTAAAATGCGTCAGTGAACGTTGGCAAAGGTAAGAGTCAGATATGAGCTATGAAGAACGTAAACCCATAATCTTCTATACTAACGGTAACATCTATTCCGGTTTTATGAATTAGATAAGAAGCAATGGAAATAATTTGAAACAGAAAAAAAAAGAACCGAAACAAAACTGAACATGTAAACTAAATCTGAAAAATGTTTCCACATATGCCTTGCAAGACCCAACAGAAAGAAAGTAGCCGGTATTCTAGTCATCGTGTACAGGACCGGGTGGTCTAGGCACATCAAGGAAGCGGTACAAAGAGGGAGCATCAGAGATGGGACACTGACACTGAGAGCATATAATAATAAAAAACAAAAAACAAACAAAACAAAACAAAACAAAAAAGCAACAGGCAGACGAGAATACTGCGGAGCCAGGAGTTGGTGAGAGGCCCGAGTGAAGGTTGAGGGTTCATTACAAGATCTCCAGTCAAAGGTGCTCAGTCTCAGTCACGAGTTCACTCCCTTTCAGTGCAGCCAAATTAAAACCCTTAGTGGTGCCCTCCCTTGTCCATGTCCGTTATACTGGCACTTGAGCATGGCACAAAGTGTGAGTTTACCATAGGAATCTGCTGCAGAAGGAAACACCCAGTTGGCTCAGAGCTCAAATTTCAAACTTCCATACCTACAAGTTGTTTCAATTTAACCTCGGATTCTCATTTATTTCTGTATAGACTAAAACGGTATTTATCTGAATCAACCCGAAGCCCAGAGAGTGACATTACTTAATTTTTATTTCGTTTTCAATAATGCTTTCTGCTAATCATATTCACCGAAAATGAGAGGTCTCAAGATTAAAACGCCGAGAGGTTTTTAAACTCAGTTCCTCTCAACGAAAACTTCCAATAAACACCATGCAAACTTCACACAGCTACCACACAAACCATCGCGGGATCCGAACTGATGCAATTTATTTTTTTGCAATTTTTGTGTTCTACCAACTGAGCCAAGCTATAACAAGAATTTGAGTAGCACTACCTGCCTTGGCCCACCACCACATCCGATTTTATTCTTTCCTTCCAGTTGTGTCTGAAACCAGTAACGGTTGTCACTAAGTGGTAGCTATCGATGGTAGCCCGTCTCATTAGCGTCTTTTTAAGGGTGGGCTGGCCCGTCTTGAAAGGGCGGTAATCTAACCATATCATTACCGCCATGATCTTCAACCACAGCCGGGTGGGGCTCTAGATTGGGCTGGACTGTGCTTTTTTAGAATGTGTGTGTGTGCGTATGTGTGTGAAACTGAGGTGAAGCTTGCCAGGACGTGGATTTAGCAAGATGGTAGAAGTGGTGATTTGTGTGTCGTTTGATATGGCTAGTACACAACACGACACATCAAACTGTAGTCACTATCGGATCGGGCGAAACTAAAATAATGTCATAAGCTGAACTATTGACGATGTGGGTTTCGAACTAACGAAGAGGGTCACTGCGGGTACCATGGTGGGCGCTCTAGTCCCACTGGTCATCGCTGCAGTGGCCATATCACGTGGTACAATTTGTGTATGTGTGTGCATGTGGAGAAGCATTCTCTTTGCTTGGACTTAAAAACACGAACAAGTGAGAAAATATCTTGAAAAAGAGGCAATAAAAGAGACCAGAGAGGGTTGGAAGAGAGTGGGTGTCTCTGTGGAGACAAGAGGGAAAGCAAGGAGATAATTTAAATGGCTAATGGCATAACGACACACATTGAGAGTCGAGTGGAGAGGGGGGAACATAACACGGAACATGAAGAAGGAGTGAGGGGGGGGAGATGGAGAGAGAGAGAGAGAGAGAGAGAGAGAGAGAGAGAGAGAGAGAGAGAGAGAGAGAGAGAGAGAGAGAGAGAGAGAGAGAGAGAGAGAGAGAGAGAGAGAGAGAACAAGTATGAAATGTAATAATACATCAGGATAAGAAAAAAAACCCCAAAACAATTGTTGTTTTTAAGTCAATTTTATTCATCACATATAATGTTCCTGGTGTACAAGAAGCGCGCACAAGAAAAATAACAGTTAAGTGATCTCTCAAGAGTGAGAACAGAATAAAAAACACACTCAATTGCTGCCTTATTAAAATATCTGGACCTGGCGTCTTCTTAAAAAGAATCTTTACATGACATTCATGTTAGTAAACACAAGTACTGGCTGCAATAAACAGGTAAAGAAAAAAAAACAACAAAAAACAAATAAAAAACAGATGAAAAACTAAAGGAATCAGAATAGCCATCATTGAAATAATTATTTCTCCCCTAAGTTAAAATAATAATAATAAAAAAAGTTGATGTAATTTTTCTAACATGCGCTATATTTCTTAATTAACATTAAAATTATCTTTGAAACAATAATGCATCTACAAAAAATCATCTAAGTCAGATTGCGTTATGTATTCCACAGGAAACGCTGTACATAAAACGCTATAAGGCAACTTCAGATAGCTCATAATTCCAAGGGTTAAAAATAATCCTTAGAAACAACCCCCCACCCAACAAAAACAAGCGCAAATACCCACAGTGATTTGCTCACTGAAGTCAATATCTTTATGATGATGAATGTATGCGCTAACTAAACTGATTGCTTGTAAGTTTTGAGACACATACTCGCTAGTTCTAATATTCTGGCAGTCTGTCTATCCTATATTTCTCTGTTTTCACGGACTACTGGTATATGTATATCTCTTTCTGTCTGTCTGTTTGTCTCTCTCTCACTCCCCTCTCTCTCTCTCTCTCTCTCTCTCTCTCTCTCTCTCTCTCTCTCCCTCTCTTTCTCTCTCTCTCTCTCATCATTTAAAATACATCTATCTAATCTGTAACTCATCTCCCATTCTCTCCAATTTTTGCTTTTTTCTTGTCAAGTTCCCCCTTGCTGTCTATCTCTACCGTCTCCTTGACCTTTGACCCACGCTTGAGATTACACTGGAGTTTGAAATCCTCCTGAAAGTTCGCCTTCCACAGGAACGGCAGAAGATCCTCTGCAGCCGATTGAACTGATGGGTGGCACGAAGAAAGAAGATGAAGGAAAAAAAAAACAAGTAATAATGCTCTAGCTTTTTGTATTGCTTGCTGGATATAATTGCTATTGATGGTATATTGAACTCAGTCTAACTTAGTCGCATGTCACCCATGTCACGTTCTTATTTTAAAAAACCGCATTTTTGAGATTTTTTTCAAAGTTTTAAATTGCTTGAAACTATCAAAATTCTCTCAAAAAGTATTGAATATTCAGCTTCTCTCAATTTGCAAAAAGAAAGAAGAATCCATCCACTTTAAACTGCTTTTTTTTAAATTCCAAATTAAACTTATCACAACCAAGTCAAAAGGTCTGTTACAAAAAACATTTAGTTCATTTTTATCTTTGTAATAGATGGTGCAAATAATCACCTCTAAGGAAGCTGTTCTGTTGAGACACTGTCTTTACAATCTCAGATTCTTTGCTCTCAGAAGAAGATGGTGTTATCTGGTGTGAAAGAAAAAAAAACTAACTTCAAATGATAATCAAAACCTGAAGAAAGCAGTAAGAATATGTCTCACTTCCAGTCCAAAGTGATTTAAAAATCACATTTTTCATATTCCAAGGTCTTGATATTTATTTTATTTAATTTTTCCTACCTTGAGAAGAATAAAGATGTCTGAAAATGATCTCAATGTGTTAGAATTTTGAGTTTCGTCAACACAATTCCTGCCTGGCAAAAATATACCTTCCAATTTGACACACTGTCAACTGACAATAAAATCTAATTTCCATAAGAAGCCCATAGGGTTTAAAAAATCAAGTACTTTTCTACTTTGTACTTAACAAGATGGCAAGTGAAACCATTTATAAATATATATTATAGATATGTATATATATATATACACACAAAAAAAAGAAATTTTACAAAGTTCTTCATGTACTAAATATGGACAAACTTCTCATTCTGTTACGATAAAAACTAATGTTCCTTATTGGTTCAGCCACATTATATCCATTACAAGAACAATATGTGAAACCTGTTTATTTCGGAACACATTTTGACAAATATGGGAAAAACATCCAGAGCATGCTAACCTTGACCTCGTTGTCTTGTTCCACACAGATGGTGTAGACAGCCAGAGAGAGCTTGTCTGCTTGTTGTCTCAGCACCCAGAGTCTGTAGGCCTGGACACACAGACCAGCCACTGACCCTGGCTCTGCTGTCTCCTGTGTGACCTCCTCCACCGATCCACGCCCCCCTATGGTTGGATTTACTGGCACTGCAAGTGGGTCAGAGAATGAGTAAATTCACTTATAGCGCTGATGGAGCTAATTCAATAAAAAGCATTATAACAGTCTTTTCTTTTCTAACAAGACACATTCTCAAGACTTCAGGTTTTTCTTCTGAATGGACTGTACAACTGAATTCAAAGCTCACTTGTTGCCTCTCAGCTGCTATATCTTAGCCTGCGACGGGAGTTAAGCCCCTGATCAGCTGTCAGTTTGCTTCATTCAGAAGAGCGGATGGACAAAAGAGGAGACATCAGTATGAAATGCTTACCAGAACAGATCCAATATGCACTGCGGTTTGGACCCAACCCGCAACTTCAGGACAAGAATCACACACAGATAAACACAGCGCAATAAATCTCTCTCGAGGCCTAAGATCATTGTGGTTCATACAGGATTTATCAAACAAAGAAAACCAAACACAACACGACCTAAGATTAAAACCAGGTAAGACAGACATGTCTACACCGCCTGATATCTGATGACCTGACAAGGTTCTGCCCTATAGACTCCGGTACTAACTATTGAGAGGGATTGTTGGATGCAGCTCGTCTGCTACATACATGTATAACATCAATCAAGCTGAGTATATGAGACCTTAACCTACCTCTTCCTTCAATCATGTAACTCATTCCTTCAACAAAATACCCAAACATAATTCAAACTCAGCATCTAACTATACCGCCACTTGCTTTTGTAGAGTTTGGTTGTCAAGCAAAAAGATTTTCACAAATTAAGTTTTTCGACGAGAAACACGCTTGTGACAAGCGGTTGGATAGAATATATATCAACAAACCTGAGGCCCTGGTGTTATCACTGCCCTCTAGTGTGGTCACGTGGTGTAGAGAGCCCTCAACCATGGAGTTCTGCAGAGACCTGAGCTCCAGTCTGTAGACCAGGATTGATGGCGATCTGGATGATGAGGGAAGAGGGGAAGTAAGGGTGTTGACGGGTTCAAACAATATCACACTCTGTCATGATGCCATAAATGTTATGTATGTGATGGTGACAGATCATGCTTGCTGTAATACAACTAAAGGCAATAATAACCTATAAACTACTTAAAAATTGAATGATTGCTTGACAGATTGAGACTGTTTTTTTTTTTTTTTAAATTCATCATGAAGATCATAAGGATCAGTCTTTGCATGCAAACACACATCAACAAAGCCAATTGCAGCAGGTTGTTAGAGCTGAGTTTCTCTGTGGAGATTCCAAGATCGACCATACCCAAGCCTTGCCGTGGCAGTTTAAATATATGAGACCAGTGCAGCAGCAAATTAACAAAGTAATTTTTTTTTTCTCATTAAAAACAAAGGATTCAGGCACACCTCTCAACTGCCACGAAAAGCAGACTGCATTGCTGAAAATAAGACATTTGTCTGATGGACGGTCTGTGTCTGTTGTCTTGCATGTGGGGTTGACTGGCTTCATCTGAACCATCTGCTGGGGCAGTCGGAGAGATTGTTCTATCAGGAATATCTGGGGTAAAAAAGAGAAGGGGTGTTGCACATACAAGGTGAGGTGGGTGGGTGAGAGAGAGAGAGAGAGAGAGAGAGAGAGAGAGAGAGAGAGAGAGAGAGAGAGAGAGAGAGAGAGAGAGAGAGAGAGAGAGAAAGAGAGAGAGAGAGGGAAAGGGAGACAGACAGAGATTTTAATAATACAAGTAAAGAAGTAGAAGTAAAGTGTGTTTTCCCTATTGGCGACGAAATCTTAGAACTGAAGGAAAGAAGAGAACCAAAAATGATTCTGAACGATCGTGTCCTCGAGGGGATCCCATGGCTTACTCCGCAACCATAGGATAGATTATGATCAACACAGGAATAAAACGTTGGTAGAAATTAAATTTCTGGAAAGCATATATTCGCTCATTTTTATTAATACGGGGTACGACAAACATTAAGACAAGAGGGCGATACAGCAGTTCCTTTTGGTCATAGACAACTGATGATATTAATGATGATGATATTGATGGTTATATTAATAATCGTAATACTGATGGCAATGATGATGATGATAATGTTGATGATGATGATGCTATCATAATGGTAATGTAGATGGTGATATTGCGACTTTTACTGGTATTATTTATCATCATCATAATAATACCGACAAAGATGACGCTAATAATGGAATGTGAAAGACGCAAACTACTTCACAGACCACACAGAGAGATCAACCAGAAGGCAAGTTTTATATCTCACCGTTGGGCAGGTCTTCTAGAACATTCCCGGAACAGATCTCTCTTCCTTCCAAACTCCATGCTCGCACCGTGCAGTCCTGGGGAAGACATGGTTAACATTTGCACACAGCTGTACCATGTTGTGCAGAGAGCTTGTAAATTCTAGGGGCACATAATGGATGTGAACCAATTGTCACGTTACAGGGTTGGCAATGTACCTAGTACCTTGCTTTACAGAATTAGCGGTATAAAATGAAGAATGCAGTAGTACTAGTCATGTTACAGGGTTGGCAGTGTATCTTGTATTACATATTTAAAAAAGGAAGTTAAAATCGTCTTTACACAAGCATAGTTACATACATAACGCAGGTACTGTGTGGTTAGGATAACAAGACTTAAATGAGAGGAAAGAACCAGGGATCGTTGAAACACTAACATGGTTAACTAAAGTATCATTTTAACAGCGACTGGATTTAAAAAAACAACAGCAAAAAAAAAAAATAAAACCCGAACATAACACAAAACAAAACTCACCCCTGAGGCAGACAGTAAAATCTTGTTAATATCGCAGTAGGCCAGATCGATAACAAACCTGAAATAAAATAATTAAAAAAAAAAGTAATAAAAGTCCAGACCTGACAACACCAAAAACTAGCTGTTCACTTCGGTATCCGAACTGACCGAGTGTCCTCATCTCCCGGTGAGCAAGCCAAACAACGCCCGCTTGGCGAGACAAACTCGATTCTGATCATTCTCATCTATTCACTCCTAGATGATAAAATAAGATCAAATTCATTGCGCCATGCGAGAAATATGTTTAAACTCTCAAGACAGGACAAATGACAGGACTAAAGACAACAACAACAAAAAACAAAACAAAAAAAGTACAAAAAAAAAAATTGATAAACAAATCCAAAACCCAAAACAAAACAAAACAAAACGCGATTTACACATATTTCAAGGAAAAAAAAAAGATCACCATTAAAAACTGTACAAGATTGCGCGCCCACATTATTCTTTGGGCAACCGTGCCACTTAGAAAGTAATTAGATTAACAATCAACTGTCTTTCCGGCGGCTTATCAAGAAACCTTTGTGGCGCGCCATGTTGTGAGCGCCAGGTTGGCATGTCACTAATCCTGAGCTCTCTCTCCAGTTGTTTCAAACTCCCTCCCCTCCCCCCCCCCCCACACACATTCACAAACAATAAAATATCCCAAACACTTAAGGCAGACGCGCCACTCTGATGTTGTTTATGATGCAGAAGTTGACACCAAGTCGTACCAGATTATCAAGCAATTATTTGAAAGGAGGGAGAGATGAAGGAGAAAGAGTGTGTGAGGAAAGAAAGTAAGTGAGAGAAGAGACAATAGGAGGCGGTGGGACAGAGTGATAAAAGGGGGAGGGGGAATGGTTGAATGCGTGATGGACCAGTGGGACGGGATGAGGAACAAAAAAAAAAAAAAAAGAAAAGAAAAGAAAAAAAGGAAAAAAAAGGGGGGTAGGGGTGACGCAGAGCCGCGTTTTAACGTAATTTTTTGTTTTCGTCCGGCCGTATCTGTGGTTCCGCTCAAATCACGAGTGTCAACCACAGGGCTCCTGCGGCTCTCCGTTTTATCGTCGCCCAAGCTCGGCGACGTCACCTCGAGCTGAGGCCTGAAAGCGAAAGCTGTTGCATAACCCTCACTGACTTAATTGTCGGATTCGTCAAGTCTTGCCCTGCAGACGGAGCTTTGAAGCTTTGTTTTCCTCAGGCCTTGAGGAGATCAGATTTTAGCAACTCTTTATACAAACTACACAGAGGTACGTGAAGGGTTGCCAAGACGGACAAAGGGAAAGGGGCCAAAAAAGGGAAGAGATGTGTGTGAGTGTGAGTGTGTGTATGTGGGGGTGGGGTGATTAACAATACCGTCTTCTCCAGTTCTCGCCAGGCGTCCTCTGCTGCAGCCGTTATACCGCGTGCAGACTCCGGCAATGGGGTTACCGGCTCGGGAAACCCTAAGGGACGGGTACGGCTATGGTGTGATAAATATGTGAAAAGCAGTCTGTGTAGAGGTGGGCTGCGGACCGGGGATAGATGGATAGAACAAATATTACATGGACAAACATAGAGATACAATCATGAGAGAGGGGGGAGAGAGAGAGAGAGAGAGAGAGAGAGAGAGAGAGAGAGAGAGAGAGAGAGAGAGAGAGAGAGAGAGAGAGAGAGAGAGAGAGAGAGAGAGAGAGAGAGAGAGAGATTATTTCTATTCAGACAAACCTACACAAGGGATTATTTTACAAAGAGCAGATCATATCAGCCGTAATGAGTCTCTCTCTCTCTCTCTCCCCCCTCCACACACACACACACACACGAACATTATATCCGTATATCACTTGCTCATCCCGCCCTAGTCCCCTGCCCGAACTTAACAGTCCTGGGACCAAAAAGATCATCCAGAGAGCCCACACTATCATCACGGCGCCTGCCTGAACTCTACAATCCTGGGACCAAAAAGATCATCCAGAGAGCCCACACTATCATCACGGCTCCTAGAGGCGGGCCTGCCTGAACTCCACAATCCTGGGACCAACAAGATCATCCAGAGAGCCCACACTATCATCACGGCTCCTAGAGACGGCGCCTGCCTGAACTCCACAATCCTGGGACCAACAAGATCATCCAGAGAGCCCACACTATCATCACGGCTCCTAGAGACGGCGCCTGCCTGAACTCAATAATCCTGGGACCAACAAGATCATCCAGAGAGCCCACACTATCATCACGGCTCCTAGAGACGGCGCCTGCCTGAACTCCACAATCCTGGGACCAACAAGATCATCCAGAGAGCCCACACTATCATCACGGCTCCTGGAGGCGGCGCCTGCCTGAACTCAATAATCCTGGGACCAACAAGATCATCCAGAGAGCCCACACTATCATCACGGCTCCTAGAGACGGCGCCTGCCTGAACTCAACAATCCTGGGACCAACAAGATCATCCAGAGAGCCCACACTATCATCACGGCTCCTAGAGACGGCGCCTGCCTGAACTCAACAATCCTGGGACCAACAAGATTATCCAGAGAGCCCACACTATCATTACGGCTCCTAGAGACCGCGCCTGCCTGAACTCAACAATCCTGGGACCAACAAGATGATCCATAGAGCCCACACTATCATTACGGCTCCTGGAGACGGCGCCTGCCTGAACTCAACAATCCTGGGACCAACAAGATGATCCATAGAGCCCACACTATCATCACGGCTCCTGGAGACGGCGCCTGCCTGAACTCAACAATCCTGGGACCAACAAGATCATCCAGAGAGACACACTATCATCACGGCTCCTGGAGGCGGCGCCTGCCTGACCACTCGAAGCGGCCGTTAACCCAGAGGAGAAGATTAAACATTCGGGCTAAGAAATGTTGGTTGTTGAGGTAGAATCTCACCTAACGGATGTTGCTTGTGGTCGGACAGCCGGCTGGAGGACTCTAAAACCAACAAATAACAATTTTATTAAGATTCTTCCCCTCCACCCTTACATATATCTGGTGGGACAATGAGCTGGAGGACTCTAAAACCAACAACTAACAATTTTATTAAGATTTTTCCCCTCCCCCCTTACATATATCTGGTGGGACAATGGGCTGGAGGACTCTAAAACCAACTAGTAACAATTTTATCAAGATCCTCCCCCTCCCCCTTACATATGTCTGGTCGGACAATGGGCTGGAAGACTCTAACAAAGCCTGGTCTACAAGCTGTGGAGGTTCTCGGTATGGGGTGACGACCTCCTCACGGTCACGGCACGCTTCGCCAGATGAGAAACGTGAGCGGGGGGGGGGGGGGGCAGTCACGTGAGGCTGGGTAAAGGGTCGTAACAGATTGTCAAGACGGGGATAAGAAATCCAAGCGCCTGGTTCCTCCCCTCACGTTTTGTCCCTGTTTACGGCTCTCAGTCTCAGAGACGCTGCCGAGTGGTGCGGAGGTAGGACACACGGCCTTACGACCTCTAGAGGCGCCATTCTGATGTTCCGGCTGCGGGATGATCGGCGGGTGCCGGTGGGTTTCAGCACGGAGTTTCCATTCTTCAGCATTACTCTGCCTGACGGGGGCCGTCTAATTCGATATGGAGGTAAAGGTTAAGGTCACGGGCCGAAAAATCTCAGACAGAAAGAGATAAATCACTTCGTTTTATCACAAGGAGACCCAAATGGATTTGAGTGGAGTGTGAGGGGGAGAGGGGGGGGGAGGGGGGAAGGGGGGGTAAGAGAGAGCGAGAGAGAGAATCACAGAGGAGAGAGAGAGAGAGAGAGAGAGAGAGAGAGAGAGAGAGAGAGAGAGAGAGAGAGAGAATCACAGAGAAGGAGAGAGAGAGAGAGAGAGAGAGAGAGAATCACAGAGAAGGAGAGAGAGAGAGAGAGAGAGAGAGAGAGAGAGAGAGAGAGAGAGAGAGAGAGAGAGAGAGAGAGAGAGAGAGAGAGAGAGAGACATAGAGCACGCCCCGAAGCTCAGTAGATCACTGGAACAAGTTAGTGCTCAAAGGAGGCACAAGCAATCTAGGACTAGAAGTAGACATTTATTTCAACGCGCTGCAACTGACTGCGAGACTGACACTCTCAGTTTCCTCTAAGACCTGATTTTACCACTTAAATCCGGCCCCCGTCAGGTAGCGTAGATAGAGACTCCTCGCCATATTATCACGATATTTATCTCGAGAGGAAAATCCATTCTTATCTGAAAGACACAGAGTACCAACAGGAAAAATAACTCTCTCTTTCTCTCTTCCTCTGTCTCTGTCTGTTTGTCTGTGTGTCTATGCCTGTGTGTGTCTCTCTCTTTCTCTGTTTGTCTATCTGTCTCTCTGTCTCTCTCTTCGAATGATAAGACTGTATCAAGAAACGTATAAACTCTATAAAAACAAGTTCTACGACCACTCATTCCTAACTCTCCACCAAAGCCAAGTACCCACTCTGTGTGGCCGAGACAGTAGGCATGGATGTTGAAAGCGTCCGGAAAACGGCTGATTCGAATTTTCTCGTCCCTGTCGCACGTGACCACTTTAGAGCCGTTGTCAACCAGCATCTGGGAGAAGATAGATAGGTAGATAGATATGTTTATGCACGGAGTGAGAGAGCAAAGAGGCGGACAAAGAAAACGAGAGATGAAGAGAAAGGAAAATGATGGGAGAGAGACAGATTGTGAGATAAGGATATAGATAGATAGATTGACAGATAGATAGAGAGATGGATAGATAGATAGATAGATAGATAGATAGATAGATAGATAGATAGATAGATAGAATATATATATATATATATATATAGATAGATAGATAAATAGATAGATAGACAGAGAGATAGAAAGATAGACAGATAGATTGATAGAAAGATAAAGAGATAGATAGACAGATAGAAAAAAAAATTATATATACGTTTGTTTGTGTATATATATGTATAGATAGATAGATAGATAGATTGAGAGATAGAGAGAAACTGAAAGTGAGTGTGGAAGAAAACGAAGAAGAAGGAAGTAGAGGGAAAACAAAGGGTGTACCGAAAGTAAAAAAAAAAGTCTGTTATCACAAATGGACCTTTTTTTACAGCACAAATAATATCAAAATTCTCATACCTGAAATTCATACTAGTACATGCAAACTGATAGACATATCTTCTTGTCGGTAAACTTCTATGATAACAAGGAATCACGAATTGAAAATACGCTACGCACAACACAAGCCACTGAGAGGTTGGCGAGAGAGCAATCAAGCTGCGCACTGCAGTAGCAAGGGATGAATTGTATATACAGTCCATCACTACTGTATCCTCTGCAACAGCTCCTACTGTTGTCACTGTTGCTACCGATCCTACCACCACCAGCACCACCACCACCACTACTACTACTACTACTACTACTACTACTACTACTACTACTACTACTACTACTACTACTACTACTACTACTACTACTACTACTACTACTACTACTACTACTACTACTACTACTACTACTACTACTACTACTACTACTACTACTACTACTACTACTACTACTACTACTACTACTACTACTACTACTACTACTTACTTACTTACTTACTTACTGCCCTTTTTGCCGTAGGCAATTAGGGCAGCAAACTACTACTACTACTACTACTACTACTACTACTACTACTACTACTACTACTACTACTACTACTACTACTACAACTACTACTACTACTACAACTACTACTACTAGCACTCTACTACTGCGTTTATAAAAACCACAACACCATACCCCTTTGCTACTAAAATGACCACCACAGGTAGTTTTAAAATTGCAGTTGCCTCGACTTAGTCTGCTGCGTTTAGACTTACTGTTCAGCTAGTCATACCTATACATCAACAAATGGAACAATAATTCGACAATATACCCGCCTGCGAGGACCCATAACTTACCACGCCGAGTAACATGGAAAGGTGCCCAAGGATTAAAGTTCCCTCTCCTGCGCTACCCTCCTCATCCTCGTCCCCTTCCTCCGGGGCGCCTCCCTCCTCTCCTTCTAGAGGATGACCGTCTTTTACCTCCTTCTGCCGAACAAAAGTCTCTTCTGCAGACCCAGATTCCCTCTCTTCCTCCTTTGACACCTGACCTTGGCCGTGGCCTTGACCCAGAGTTGGAAAAGAGTAGGCATCCCCAGACTTGTCTGCCACCAGAACGAGGCTATCGTCTGGGCTGAAGCAGACGTCCGTGCAGCGCCGTGCCGTGCACCTGGAGATCGGATGGAGGATTGGTTGATGAGTGAAATCATGTAGTAGTTGGATTCAGTCATTCCATTACACAGAAATCATGGGTGTCATGGCGCAGCAGCCAAGCCACCATGGGACGTACAAGAACTTCATGGCGGTCAAGTTACCTCCACCAATACAGAGCAGGTTGTAGGTTACTCCCGCAGGTCTGAGCAGATCTGGCATGTTTGCTTGAAGTTCTGGGGTGTCATTATGTCACATCCATGACACGACAAGGTATACAGGAAGACAGGTTAAAAAAAACAAAACAAAAGGTAGACAGATGCACACTTTAAAAGGTAATAGAACGGCACAAGACGTAAATGGGAGGCACAATAAAAAGTAGTAATAGGGAGCGAGAGGACTTGGGCACAAGAATAGATGGGAAGTGAGCGATTAGCCGTCAACATCACACAGATACAGAGAGAGTAGAGATAACCGCAAATCAAATGGATACAAAGAAATATTACCTGGCAAATAAATAAAGAGTAGCAGGTAGCGAATAGATAGCAGAAGGAATCACAGAGGAGGTTAGAAAGAAAAAGATATGAGGGAGCGGAATGGGGGGGAGAGAAAACAAAGGCACGTGTAAGAATGACAGAGGTCAGACAGTAGGTTGACCCAGATCTACCAATTTACAACCGCTGCACTAACGAGCCTGAGACTACGAGAGTCAATTTACCTCAAAGCAGATTGAAACCAAACATAGTACCCGGCTAATCTTGGGCAAACACCCTTCATAGATCTGTAGGAGATCTTACGGCACACAGAGAGAGAGAGAGAGAGAGAGAGAGAGAGAGAGAGAGAGAGAGAGAGAGAGAGAGAGAGAGAGAGAGAGAGAGAGAGAGAGAGAGAAGAAAGAGAAAACAAGACAGAGAGAGTGATAGAGACAAGACATTATGTTTTTGATGTAATGAGATGCTTGTGTGTATGGTGGTGGGGGGTGACACGCACAAGCATCTGATTGGCATGAACCTCGGATATCATAAGTCTTGCATTGATCCCAGACCCAAGGCTCAGATGGCGAGGATGTGCCCCACCTGGCCAATTATCGGCCAATTATCCCAGAACATCAAGCCTGATATATACAGATAATTCTTCCTAGTTATCTTCCCTTGTTATCCTCAGCTCGCACGATTCAAACGCTCCACCAATGGCTTTTGATCCTTCTAGTCTAGATTATGTTTTCGTTCTCCTCCACCAGACTCCTCTCACCCTCCCCCTTCCCTCCATCCCTACCCATCTAATTTTCTTTCGTGACCTTTGCTTTTTTCTCCTTTATCCCCTCCGCCTCCACCTCCTTCACATCCTCCTCAGTCTGTTGCTGCCTCCACCTCTACCACTGCTACCAACACTCCTCAGTTTCCTCCATCTCCCACCCACGCAATCTCCCTATGGTAAAATCTTTGAGAACTCTCTAATCCCACCATGCTTCCCTGTCTTATTTGTCGGTCCTCGAGCTAGATCTAGGTTTGTGATTGATTTTTTGAAAACTATTTGTTTCTTTATTTATAGTCACTTGCATCTTGAAATCCTTGAGTCTAGCTCTGTCTGTCTCAGCCTCTATTGTTACTGTCTGACCTCTTTATTTCTATATCATATTCTTTTCTTAATTAAGATGCGGTAGAGGCTAGCTTGTTTATGTCCCGTAACAATATAGATCTGGTCGATCTTAGCGATTCAACTTCTTAAGTCTGTTATAGACAACATGTAGATCAAAACTGTTTCCTGAAGTATAATTGTATATTAGTGCATGGCTCAGTGGCTAAGTGCCTGGTCTTTTCTCGGCAAGGTGATGAGTGCCGCATCGAGGTGCAGGTTCGATCCATGCCAATTCCATCTGCCCTTATGTTTTCACGTCTTTTGTCTCATTTGTCAGTCTCGGGATACAGTATATATATATATATATATATATATATATATGAGTTAGGGGTTGTATTTCATAAACTTTAGTCTACATCTAGCGGTTTGCAGTCGAGATTCCTCGCCAATCTGACCTTAAAGTAATGGGAATAAAGAGTGTAGTTTTTCTCCACACCACGAATATCTTCTCAACAAAATCAAGTACAGCATTGCGTGTAAAATATCTTTAACAAAAATATTACACAACATAAGAAGTAATGATTTTATACTTTATAAACTTGTACCTTAAAAAAACAACAAAACAAAACAAAAAAAACAAACAAAAAACAAACAAAACAAAACAAGAACAAAACAAAAATAAACAAAACAAAAGAAAACAACAAAAAACAACAACAAAAAAAAAACAACAAACAAACAAACAAACAAACAAGAAAAACATTTAAAAAAATTATTGCTTTCCTTTTTTAAAATATCTTTTTACACTTTCCTCTTAGTCTCCTACTCTCTCTCTCTCTCTCTCTCTCTCTCTCTCTCTCTCTCTCTCTCTCTTCCTTCTCTCTCAATATCGTGAATCGAACATACTGTGTAACCCCCTTAAACTATCAACTTTGAATTCCCTCTCAATTTTAAAGCCATTGTTTGGATGTTTCTTTCAAAACAACCTCTAGAGAAGGCTACTCATTGTTTCCTTCCAGTGAGAACCTCTCTCTCTCTCTCTCTCTCTCTCTCTCTCTCAACTTCTGCCCCCCCTTGCCACCCGCCCCTCTCTGCCGACTTCCGTGCTCAGATCGCGTAGCCAATTATGTCGTTGCGCGGCCAGAAAATGGGCGGTGACTTCCAACAAGGGGGAGGAACCGCTTCGTTAACCTATTACTTTAAGGAACGTCAACTCTTGTAGTAGATGCGGGCTAGCTCACCGCTAATAGAGTTAAGTCCCGTCTTCCCGAAAGCCTTAGGATATTTTGAGCTGAGAGGCCAAATGGTTTTTTGTGTCAAGTTATTGATGCATTAGGACGAGGATAGAAATGCATCCTCTGACGTCAGTTTTGAAGGATGTCAACAGGAGGTCCTTGCTGTTTCTCACAGACGGTCAATGTTCTCCAAATAATTTTGAGTCCCATAAGCTTTCTTAGACGTTCATCTGGATAAAGCCGAATTGTTTTCTTAAAAAAAAATTCACCTGAGGCAAAGCAATACTAACACAGCCATACACACATACAAAAAAAAAAAAAAAAGTTTAAAATTTATAGTTTGTGAACGAGTTATATCAAATGGTCGCACAATATGCCACTTCAATAGAATCGGGTTTAAAAAAAAAAATAAAATAAAATAACCAAACCTCGTATTTTACAACAAAGCCCGTTGGTGACGCCAAAATGCAAGGTTATTCTCGGCAGGTACCAGTATGCGCCAATTCCATCCGCTAGACATCTTGAAGGTAGCGTCTCGAAATAGGCTGCTCTGCCCCAAGCTCACTTGACCCGGCTTGTTGCTGGAGGACGACTCCAGAGCCTTTCGCCTGTAGGCTGATTAGCCTGCCCCGCCCACTCCGGCAACCAAATTACAGCCAGTTCCAGCAAGGGCCGCGCCGTTTATGATTAATTAATTATTGTCATTACCGCGGGCAAGACCTGAGACAAATCGATGACAATTTCCTGCTCTGCCTCTTCATCGGTTTTTAATTCTCACCACTTTGTTATTCCGCTTCATATTTCGTCTCGGTTTATCATCCAGCACATCTCCCTCTACCCCACCCTTTACCTCCCACCCCGTTTTTTCTTCCCCACCCAGGACACATTGCGGTTTTCACCTCGGAGTCATTATTCAGTACTAAACTGTGACCTGCAGAGTCATCTGATACTATGACTCGCAGTATTTCTTTCCTAAAATCAAGTTAGCCAACCCTGCGGATGCATGAAAAGCATGAGAAAACAGAGCACAGCAATCATTATTTGGTAGAAAGGGTGACAGGTTTAATTATATGCGCCACGAGTGGTGCACGTAGTATTGCTTTCTGTCGCTCGCGAAAGGTGGTACTCTTGGACATGGTTCTAAGATGTATCGCAAAGTTTCTATTTATCTTTTTAAATTCCAACAACAGAAGAGGAAAAAAAATAAGTCACGAGTTAAAAACTTTAATATGTATATGACGAGACCTATGAGTTACAGCCATCAAAATCTCATCAATCACTGAAACTCTAGAGCTTTTATCATCCCCAGCATCGCCCTAATGATCATCAACATTATTTGACCCGGTCGTCAACATCATCGTTATCTTTTTGGACGTGAACACCAGTCGGTGTCAGTGATTCAGGGCCTGAATCCTGGGCGCCCCAAAGATAATTTTGAGCTCTAACCGACACTAGCGAAACGTCTCTAATATACACAGATTACCAACCAATCATAGGGAGGTGACAGACACCGCAGAGCCTCAA
Organism: Elysia crispata; assembly: GCA_033675545.1. Taxonomy (NCBI): domain Eukaryota; kingdom Metazoa; phylum Mollusca; class Gastropoda; family Plakobranchidae; genus Elysia; species Elysia crispata. The sequence goes on from JAWDGP010006115.1 coordinate 161,246, forward strand.
GGATGGAGTTTATTCAAGGAGTTCTATTTAATGTATCGGCAATCCGGTTGTGAGTCATGACTTTACAGCCAGTCCAGTATTGACACACGATTGTGCCTTCAACCTGGGAGAAGAACATGTTTCTATCGCCAGCACCCTAGAGGCAATGGTTGCATCATCGGAGATGTACAAGGACATGGTAGTATCATCAGTGATGTACAAGGACATGATTATACCATCAGTGATGTACAAGGACATAGTTACATCATCAGTGATGTTCAAGGACACAGTTACATCATCAGTGATGTTCAAGGACATAGTTACATCATCAGTGATGTACAAGGACATAGTTGCATCATCAGTGATGTACAAGGACATGGTTGTATCATCGATGATGTACAAGGATATAGTAGCATCATCAGTGATGTACAAGGACATAGTTGTATCATCAGTGATGTACAAGGACATGGTTGTATCATCGATGATGTACAAGGACATAGTAGCATCACCAGTTATGTACAAGGACATAGTTGTATCACCAGTGATATACAAGGACATGGTTGTATCATCAGTGATGTAAAAAGACATGGTTGTATCATCAGTGATGTAAAAGGACATGGTTGTATCATCAGTGATGTACAAGGACATGATTGTGTCATCAGTGATGAAAAGGACATGGTTGTATCATCAGTGATGTACAAGTATATGCGTGTACCATCTGTGATGAAAAGGACTAGGTTTTAACTTGAGTGTGGTAGTGGACCATAGTGGGCGATCCGACTTAAACACATGCTTGAATGGTGAGTCCTGCACTTGCCATGGTAATACCATAAGTCCTGTTGTGGGTTATCGCCAGTTCAGAAGTGGATCGTGGGCCTATCAGTCGGCAGTGGTTGTATAGTAAGTCTGGTAAAGGGCCACAACTGTATTGGCAGGATGTTAGCATAATATGAATGTCCATATATGGTTCATGAATGTATGGTGAGCCTGGCAATTGGTCATGATTGTATTCTGAGTCTGGATCATGATTATGTACCGTTCGTGTGGTAGTGAGTGATGATTACAAAGTGGATCACGATCGCACCGTATAATAAGTCTGGTTATGGATCATGATTGTATTGTTAACCTGGTAATAGGTCTAGGTGGTATCGTGAACCTGGAGTTTAGTCATGATTGAATTGTGAGCATGCAGTTGATGATGATTATTTTGAAAAGTTCGCCATGATTGTGTCGTGAACCTGGAAATTGGTCATGATTCTATCGTGGGACTGAAAATGGGTCATGATTGCATCGTGAGCTCGAAATGGGTCATGATTATATCGTGGGACTGAAAATGGGTCATGATTGTATCGTGAGATTGAAAATGGGTCATGATTGTATCGTGAGCCTGAAAATGGGTCATGATTGTATCGTGAGAGTGAAAATGGGTCATGATTGCATCGTGAGAGTGAAAATGGGTCATGATTGTATCGTGAGAGTGAAAATGGGTCATGATTGCATCGTGAGCCCGAAATAGGTCATGATTGTATGCTGAGCCTGAAAATGGGTCATGATTGTATCGTGAGACCGAAAATGGGTTATGATTGTATCATGAACCTGATAACAAGTAATGATTGTATCATGAGCCTGAAAATGGGTCATGATTGTATCATGAACCTGATAACAAGTATTGATTGTATCATGAGCCTCGAAATTGGTCATAATTGTATCCTGAGCCTGAAAATGGGTCATGATTCTATCGTGAGATTGAAAATGGGTCATGCTTGCATCGTGAGTCCCAAATGGGTCATGGTTGCATCGTGAGCCTGAAAATGGGTCATGATTGTATCGTGAGACTGAAAATGGGTCATGATTGTATCATGAACCTGATAACAAGTATTGATTGTATCATGAGCCTCGAAATTCGTCATAATTGTATCGCAAACCCGAAACGGGTGATGATTGTATTTTAAATCTGTAAGTGGGTAATGATTATATCATGAGCATAGAATTTGGTCATAACTGTACCATGAGCCTGTCAGTTCATAATGATTGTATCGTCAATCACATAGTATAATATGATTGTCCACCGTGTGCGGGTAGTGTATCATAGAGTATCATAAGTTAAACTGAGGGTAATTGTATAACAATCAGTGATTTCATGGACTTGGCTGCCTCGACCATAGTGCCATATGGCAGCATCGTCATTCTAGCTCTGTACGTGGACATGTCTGCATCGGCTAACTGACCGCTGCGTCGGTCACCGGTAGTGACTAGCAGCGACCTGGCACTGGCACATGATAGCATCATGACTTTCAGTGTCAGCAAGATGGCGAATGGCGGTGGTCAGGGTGATAAAGATTGACGGGCGAGTGATAAAGATGATGGGGAAGAGGATCGGATACTGTTGATGACTACTGTTAAGTTCTTCAGAAGGAAAAATGTATTTTTGTTACATTACAGAAGCAATACATTGGTTTGCCGAAATAATAGTTCGACGCCCTCTGAAAAAAATAGCAATAAAATCAGATTAACAAACCACCATAAGAAAAAAAAAAGAATAAAACCCAAACAAAATACCATAAAATAGAGAATTTCAGAGGCAAGAATACTGCTGGAAAACAATGGAGAAAATGGACAGGAAAACAAAAACTTTCCCATCATTTCATAAAATTTTTCATATATAAAACCAAAATGTAACAGAATTTTTGTAATCATATCAACGTCTCTACACACCCTCTTTCAAATAATACTATACAACACACATAATCACCCTCAGTTAGTAATTTTTCTCCCATGCTCTGCGTTTCATCCTTTTCCATCCTCTGAGCAGCTGTTCCCAGTCTCTCACTCCTCACGACTCAAGATGATGACCGAGATGTTGCCAGGTCACGCATGGGTGAGTCGAGAAAGCCCCGTGTAGGAGAAGAGCCCGTGGAGTGCTTCCACGAGTGGTGCTCGCCACCGCCCGGAAAACCAGCTCATTATAGTCTGCTTGTCCTCACAGCCAAGTTTCCCCGGTGCTCGGGGCTCTAAGCACTGCAAGAAATTTATGCATTCGAGCTGTCACGGCGGCTGCGCAAGGTTGGACAAGGGCGGCAGTTTAGGTGCGCAAAAGGTCGCAGTGCGCAGCTCGCTAGGTCTAGGTACCACGTCTTAGTCCGTGAGCAGGACGATGCAAGTGTTCTAGCTGCGGCGGGATTTCTGGAACTGGGCGTGGCTACAAGGTAACTGGTTCACGGCATCTGGGACAATGTGGGTGATAGAAATAAAAAGAGACAGAGATAGATGGAGGGAGAAAGAGAAGAGAGACAGAGAGATAGAGATAGATAGACAGATAGAGAGAGATAGAGAGAGAGAGAGAGAGAGAGAGAGAGAGAGAGAGAGAGAGAGAGAGAGAGAGAGAGAGAGAGAGAGAGAGAGAGAGAGAGAGAGAGAGAGAGAGAGAGAGAGAGAGAGAGAGAAAGAGATGGAAACAGAGACAGATAGACCAATAAGGGCGATCATATCGAAGAGAAAGAGAGACAGATATCTATCAACAGAGAACCATAGACAGGCAGGCAGAAAAGATCCAATCCCATTCTGACGCAGCGAGGTATGAAAGCTACTTAACTGATCGCTATCTATGAACATCCGTGTTCGAACCCACATTCGCAGCTCTCGGCATATAGCGTTGTACCGTATGGCAGCAAGTCGACCTCATACAGAAGTATGGTGTCACACGTGGAATACATGCTGTCTCTTTCCCTACCTTTTTTCCGAACTAAAGTAGGTTTTCTTTCTTTTTATTTTTTTTTCTCTGAGCCTCAGCAAAGGCAAATCGAGACACGACTGTCCTAGATGGATTCACAGTTTTCTGGACACATTGGCGACTGGTGAAATATGAAATGTGGTTTCCGCTTCGCCCCGGTAAGACTCTGAGCACAGAGGCGCGGCCTGGAGTTAATGAAGCGAGAAGGAGGGAGAGAGAGGTAGAGAGAGAGGAACGGAAAGAGGATACATACACAGAGAGAAATAGAGAAGGAGAGAGAGAGAGAGAGAGTTGTGAAGAGAAGAATGATAGAAACAATCAAAAACTTATTTTTGACTCTAGAAGACGTAAAGACAGAAGAAAAGACCAGCTGAACTGAGACCCTTGTAAAACTGCATCCTTTGTACTAAAGACAGGGCGAGAAGAAAGAGATGGAGAGCGGTAAAGAGACCGAGCGAGAGTGAGAGCGAGCGGTCCTCTGTTCCAGTCCTCTGGTTGCATTGGAAACTACTCATAGCGTGAACAGAGATCGCGAGGTGAATGCATGAAAAGGTCAAGGGGTTTTCTCCCTTTGTCAAAGAGAAAAGCCCAGGTCTGAGAACAGGAAACCAGGGGTGATGTAACCTTCACGACATTAAACGATCAGCCAGGGATAACGCCGAAACAGAGCAGAATTTAAACACTTCTTCCGAGACCAAAAATATTCTCACAAGTTATTTCTTTCTTCTTTCTTTTAAATGAAACTATGAAAGGCCAAAAGTTCCAGTCTAGTGGATTTGTTGAATATTGCGTAAAATATTCGTTTTGTCGGTTTCACTGGAAGGAGATATTTCACCCCGTTACGAGGTGATTTGACATGCCCACAAAAGGAGGTGACGTGTCCACCTTAGTGGGGTCTCCTGTCCTGGCTGAGCGATGGTAATTTCACCCCTATTTTGCACGCTTCCTGTTCTGAGCGGGTACATCGGGCCTAATGTTGAGAGAGCTGCTGGGGAAGTGGTAAACTCTCGCTTTCGAGGAATTAAAAACAACAAAAACAAAACCCAAACCAAGCAAAAGCAGTGATTAAAACAAAACCAAAACACACAAAAGTATCCTATCTACTTTGGATAAACGTTGCTTTCATTTTTAACATCGAAACCAAATTAGAGCTCTGTGTCGCTCCAGTGACAAATCGGTCGTGGATTACAAGAGGACTTGTTTTGGCTGCAGGATCTCGAGGGGAGGGGGAGAGAGACAACCCGTTAGATAGGTGAGGAAAGCAGAAAGGATGTAATATGAGGGGACAGAGAGAACCCGTTAGATAGGTGAGGAAAGCAGAAAGGATGTAATATGGGGGGATAGAGACAACCCGTTAGATAGGTGAGGAAAGCAGAAAGGATGGAATATGAGGGGAGAGAGACAACCCGTTAGATAGGTGAGGAAAGCAGAAAGGATGTAATATGGGGGGATAGAGACAACCCGTTAGATAGGTGAGGAAAGCAGAAAGGATGTAATATGGGGGGATAGAGACAACCCGTTAGATAGGTGAGGAAAGCAGAAAGGATGGAACATGAGGGGATAGAGACAACCCGTTAGATAGGTGAGGAAAGCAGAAAGGATGGAACATGAGGGGATAGAGACAACCCGTTAGATAGGTGAGGAAAGCAGAAAGGATGGAACATGAGGGGATAGAGAGAACCCGTTAGATAGGTGAGGAAAGCAGAAAGGATGGAACATGAGGGGAGAGAGACAACCCGTTAGATAGGTGAGGAAAGCAGAAAGGATGGAATATGAGGGGATAGAGAGAACCCGTTAGATAGGTGAGGGAAGCAGAAAGGATGGAACATGGGGACAGAGAGAACCCGTTAGATAGGTGAGGGAAGCAGAAAGGATGGAACATGGGGACAGAGAGAACCCGTTAGATAGGTGAGGAAAGCAGAAAGGATGGAATATGAGGGGATAGAGAGAACCCGTTAGATAGGTGAGGAAAGCAGAAAGGATGGAATATGAGGGGATAGAGAGAACCCGTTAGATAGGTGAGGAAAGCAGAAAGGATGGAATATGAGGGGATAGAGAGAACCCGTTAGATAGGTGAGGAAAGCAGAAAGGATGGAACATGAGGGGATAGAGAGAACCCGTTAGATAGGTGAGGAAAGCAGAAAGGATGGAATATGAGGGGATAGAGAGAACCCGTTAGATAGGTGAGGAAAGCAGAAAGGATGGAACATGAGGGGAGAGAGAGAACCCGTTAGATAGGTGAGGGAAGCAGAAAGGATGGAATATGAGGGGATAGAGAGAACCCGTTAGATAGGTGAGGAAAGCAGAAAGGATGGAATATGAGGGGATAGAGACAACCCGTTAGATAGGTGAGGAAAGCAGAAAGGATGGAATATGAGGGGATAGAGAGAACCCGTTAGATAGGTGAGGAAAGCAGAAAGGATGGAATATGAGGGGATAGAGAGAACCCGTTAGATAGGTGAGGAAAGCAGAAAGGATGGAATATGAGGGGATAGAGAGAACCCGTTAGATAGGTGAGGAAAGCAGAAAGGATGGAATATGAGGGGATAGAGAGAACCCGTTAGATAGGTGAGGAAAGCAGAAAGGATGGAATATGAGGGGATAGAGAGAACCCGTTAGATAGGTGAGGAAAGCAGAAAGGATGGAATATGAGGGGATAGAGAGAACCCGTTAGATAGGTGAGGGAAGCAGAAAGGATGGAATATGAGGGGATAGAGAGAACCCGTTAGATAGGTGAGGAAAGCAGAAAGGATGGAATATGAGGGGATAGAGAGAACCCGTTAGATAGGTGAGGAAAGCAGAAAGGATGGAACATGAGGGGATAGAGAGAACCCGTTAGATAGGTGAGGAAAGCAGAAAGGATGGAACATGAGGGGATAGAGACAACCCGTTAGATAGGTGAGGAAAGCAGAAAGGATGGAACATGAGGGGATAGAGACAACCCGTTAGATAGGTGAGGAAAGCAGAAAGGATGGAACATGGGGACAGAGAGAACCCGTTAGATAGGTGAGGAAAGCAGAAAGGATGGAATATGAGGGGATAGAGAGAACCCGTTAGATAGGTGAGGAAAGCAGAAAGGATGGAACATGAGGGGATAGAGAGAACCCGTTAGATAGGTGAGGAAAGCAGAAAGGATGGAATATGAGGGGATAGAGAGAACCCGTTAGATAGGTGAGGAAAGCAGAAAGGATGGAATATGAGGGGATAGAGAGAACCCGTTAGATAGGTGAGGAAAGCAGAAAGGATGGAATATGAGGGGATAGAGAGAACCCGTTAGATAGGTGAGGGAAGCAGAAAGGATGGAATATGAGGGGATAGAGAGAACCCGTTAGATAGGTGAGGAAAGCAGAAAGGATGGAACATGAGGGGAGAGAGAGAACCCGTTAGATAGGTGAGGAAAGCAGAAAGGATGGAATATGAGGGGATAGAGAGAACCCGTTAGATAGGTGAGGGAAGCAGAAAGGATGGAACATGGGGACAGAGAGAACCCGTTAGATAGGTGAGGAAAGCAGAAAGGATGGAACATGGGGACAGAGAGAACCCGTTAGATAGGTGAGGGAAGCAGAAAGGATGGAATATGAGGGGATAGAGAGAACCCGTTAGATAGGTGAGGAAAGCAGAAAGGATGGACCATGAGGGGATAGAGAGAACCCGTTAGATAGGTGAGGAAAGCAGAAAGGATGGAATATGAGGGGATAGAGAGAAAACGCTAGATATGTGAGGGAAAGCAGAAAGGATGGAATATGAAGGGATAGAGAACCCGTTAGATAGGTGAGGAAAGCAGAAAGGATGGAACATGAGGGGAGAGGGGAGAGACAACCCGTTAGATAGGTGAGGAAAGCAGAAAGGATGGAATATGAGGGGATAGAGAGAACCCGTTAGATAGGTGAGGGAAGCAGAAAGGATGGAATATGAGGGGATAGAGAGAACCCGTTAGATAGGTGAGGAAAGCAGAAAGGATGTAATATGGGGGGATAGAGACAACCCGTTAGATAGGTGAGGAAAGCAGAAAGGATGGAACATGGGGACAGAGAGAACCCGTTAGATAGGTGAGGAAAGCAGAAAGGATGGAATATGAGGGGATAGAGAGAACCCGTTAGATAGGTGAGGGAAGCAGAAAGGATGGAATATGAGGGGATAGAGAGAACCCGTTAGATAGGTGAGGGAAGCAGAAAGGATGGAATATGAGGGGATAGAGAGAACCCGTTAGATAGGTGAGGGAAGCAGAAAGGATGGAATATGAGGGGATAGAGAGAACCCGTTAGATAGGTGAGGAAAGCAGAAAGGATGGAATATGAGGGGATAGAGAGAACCCGTTAGATAGGTGAGGAAAGCAGAAAGGATGGAATATGAGGGGATAGAGAGAACCCGTTAGATAGGTGAGGAAAGCAGAAAGGATGGAATATGAGGGGATAGAGAGAACCCGTTAGATAGGTGAGGAAAGCAGAAAGGATGGAATATGAGGGGATAGAGAGAACCCGTTAGATAGGTGAGGAAAGCAGAAAGGATGGAATATGAGGGGATAGAGAGAACCCGTTAGATAGGTGAGGAAAGCAGAAAGGATGGAACATGAGGGGATAGAGAGAACCCGTTAGATAGGTGAGGAAAGCAGAAAGGATGGAACATGAGGGGATAGAGAAAGCCGTTAGATAGGTGAGGAAAGCAGAAAGGATGGAACATGAGGGGAGAGAGAGAACCCGTTAGATAGGTGACAAAATGCGCTGTCGTCAGAAAAAGAAAATATATTTACCGAATGAAACAAAGGGAGGATCAGGTCACCAAGAAAAAATAAACAGATGCGATGAGGTAATATAATAGGGGGAGGAGGTGGGGAGGTAGAAAGATAGATACATACTTAGGTTTAGAGACTCAGAGACATAGAGATAGGGGAAGAGAGGGGAGGAGGAAAGAAATAAAATAATACATATGGATAAATCCAGTTATTACCAAACCACAAATATATAGAAAGAAAATAAGACTCAATCATATTTGGGAAAGAAAGCAACAGGAAGATAGGGTGAGAGAGAGAGAGAGAGAGAGAGAGAG
>JAWDGP010006115.1:172500-207500 GCA_033675545.1 Elysia crispata
CTCTTATCGGTCCCCAAATTCCAAACCCATATCACAAGGCTAGCAGTACTTTTCCTCTCCGTGCCCTCCGAATGCCCCATTTAACGTTGTCATGGGCGCTTTTTTTGTCACCAAGCACACACACAATTTAACAGAGTGGAAAAAAAAAAAGAATTCAAATAAACCGGGAGCAGGTAAAACGGATATTTGATTAGCACTTGATCCTGTTAGCGCGGCGCAGAGAGCGGCGTCTGAAACAAAAGAGGCGAAGCGGCCCGCAATACAAGCTTCTGGACTGTGACGCTGGGACGCTGGGACGCTGGGACGCTGTGACGCTGGGACGCGCCAGAATGGAACTTGTGAGCAACCAAACGGTCCGGACAGACAAAAACATAACTGCTCAGGGGAAAACAGAATATTTGGTCTGGGAAAGTTCAGAGGGGCAGAATCATTAAAAAAAAACAACTAAAAACAAACAAAGAACCACAAAACAAAACACACACACACACACACACAAAACAACATACAACCAACCAAACCCTCCCCCCCCTATTAAAAACAAAAAACAAAAAACAAAACAAAACAAAAACAAAAACATAAACAAAAAAAAAAACAGGTGGGGGGGAGGGAGGGGGAAATCTTAGATACTATTATTGTCCAATTAAAAAAAAAAAAAAAAAAAACTTATTTTGAGATCATCGAATCGGTTTAAGTAAGAAACGAGTTTCTACAGAATATGGCAGCATTCCCTGGACTATACTAGACCTATATCCTCTGGAATCTTTCCACTTCCTGCGGCTGTGGATGTGACCAGCGCAGACACCAATGATTGCAGCACTCGAGGTGCACGGTAAGACAATGGTGTTAATGTTGACGAGGCCCGGGTGTGTTGCGGACTTCCCACAACCGGGATCATTACGGTCTGGAAGTGCGTCCTCCAGGGTTCAAAGGGGTCCATCACCGCCACGGAGAATGGCGCGCTACTTCTGCGGCCCCAGAGGTGGCTGGGACAGGAGGGTCACACACCGACACGCGGATGGAGCTCATTGAAACTGCTCACTAGTTTAAGGTCGAGTTGTAGCTTTTTTTTTAAAATTTCAACTATTAACTTATTTAATTTATAATGAATAATTTTTTTAAAGATTGTCAGCTAGAGTCAGGAATGAAAGAGAAAAGCAGACCACGATGAAAAAAGGGAAATAAAAAAGCATGAAAATGAAAAGCATGTACATGAAAGAGCCTAAACACAACGGTATTTAACAGTATAAAGGGAGATGGGCATGGGAAAAAAAAATGAGATTAAAATAAGAGAAAGAAAGGCAAGAGATCGAAAAAAAAAGGGAAAAAAAAGAATAGATATATTGATAGCTAGATAGATAATTAGAAGCTGGATTACTAGACAGACAGAAAGATATATAGACTAATAGATAGAGAGGATAGATTGATTAATAGACAGGGAGAGAGAGAAAGCGAGAGAGACAGAGAGAGAGAGAGAGGGAGAGAGAGGCTGAGAGGGAATGAAAGAGGATAGAAAGAAAGAAATAAGAGAGGAGAAAAAGAGGAGGGAGAGGGGGGGGGGGGGCATAAATAGAGGAGCAGAAACCAAATAGCTCACAAATGAGAAAAAAAAAGAAAGAACCTCCAGCCTTTGATGCCAGAACAAAAGAAGAAGGAAGCAGTTTAAACAGCATCTCCTGGGCTGAGCTGCCTGGGCACACGGTGCAGCAAATACTCGCACAATGGCGGCAGGCCAGGGGCCACGGGCACCGAGTACCGCATCTCACGGCAGCCACACGTATTCACATCAGCCACATAGCAGCCACAGAAACACAGCCATACGTATTCACATCATCTCCGTGCCCAACACAGGAGGAAGTATTACTTTGACGGAGCTCAGCTAGTTCAGATCAGTACTGTATTCCAAAAATACAATTGCCTCTAGCCGGTACTATGAGCAGGACAAAATTGTCTCGAACCCTTCCAAACAACCATAAATCCATCTTAATGCTTGACCCCAATATCATAGAAGTCTTTCCAGTGGTCTAGTGATAGGGCATTCGATACATACTCCTCCAATTTCTGCTCCCCGCCAAGGCGCCAGAGACAGATTAATTGGTGATCTCTGCCTATTTACAGCCCAAAGCTTCAGAATTAAAATCACCGACTGAGCAAAATACATCTCACGATTTTAAAGAACTTGAACTGTTCGGCTGTCACTAAATCTTCGAACTAAAAGAGCGACGTTAGGTTGTTAGGTATGGTTATAGCTTGAACTTGTCCACTCCAAGATGGTCTAGTTCCTGTCTGCCTGTCATTGTGCCAAAACAAACCCCGTCGGGTGGGGCGAGCTGGTACGTTCAATAACGGTGTAGGTTCGGAAAAAGCTTGATCATATCTGATGCATGAATTATGCCCAAATTAGAGCTGGCAAAATAACATAGAAATAAACATCGAAATTCAAGAGATGAACAGAAAAACAGGATACACGTGTAAATTCTGCACACGTGGGAACACCAAAACTGACATCACCCATGTTCATTTATAGCTGTCTTTCCGGTTCTCCTGAAAGATGCTGTCTATTAAAGTCCTATGCAAAACAATTTATTTATTTATTTATTATTATTTTTTTGTCTTATTTCAACAGCCTTGTCGGAGTTCTTGTAGAGAAAGGGTCTCAAGACGTCCATTGTCAAAGTTATTATGAAGACAAGGTCTTCAGCCGTGCCAAACACGTCCACTGTCAAAATTATTGGAGAAACAAGGTATTCAGCCGTGCTAAACACGTTTAGTGTTAGAGTTATTAGAGAGAGAAGGTCTTCTGCCGTGCCAAACACGTCCAGTGTCAGAGTTATTACAGAGACAAGGTCTTCAGCCGCGCCAAACACGTCCAGTGTCAGAGTTATTAGAGAGACAAGGTCTTCAACCGCGCCAAACACATCCAGTGTCAGAGTTATTGGAGAGGCAAGGTATTCAGCCGTGCTAAACACGTTTAGTGTCAGAGTTATTTCTGAGACAAGGTCTTCAGACGTGCCAAACACGTCCAGTGTCAGAGTTATTATAAAAACAAGGTCTTCAGCCGTGCCAAACACGTCCAGTGTCAGAGTTATTATAAAAACAAGGTCTTCAGCCGCGCCAAACACGTCCAGTGTCAGAGTTATTACAGAGACAAGGTCTTCAGCCGTGCCAAACACGTCCAGTGTTGGAGTTATTACAGAGACAAGGTCTTCAGCCGTGCCAAACACGTCCAGTGTTGGAGTTATTACAGAGACAAGGTCTTCAGCCGTGCCAAACACGTCCAGTGTTGGAGTTATTACAGAGACAAGGTCTTCAGCCGTGCCAAACACGTCCAGTGTCAGAGTTATTACAGAGACAAGGTCTTCAGCCGCGCCAAACACGTCCAGTGTCAGAGTTATTACAGAGACAAGGTCTTCAGCCGCGCCAATCACGTCCAGTGTCAGAGTTATTATAAGGATAAGGTCTTCAGCCGCGCCAATCACGTCCAGTGTCAGAGTTATTATAAGGATAAGGTCTTCAGCCGCGCCAAACACGTCCAGTGTCAGAGTTATTATAAAAACAAGGTATTCAACCGTGCCAAACACGTCCAGTGTCAGAGTTATTATAAGGATAAGGTATTCAACCGTGCCAAACACGTCCAGTGTCAGAGTTATTATAAAAACAAGGTATTCAACCGTGCCAAACGCGTCCAGTGTGAGAGTTATTATAAGGATAAGGTATTCAACCGTGCCAAACACGTCCAGTGTCAGAGTTATTATAAGGATAAGGTATTCAGCCGCGCCAAACATGTCCAGTGTCAGAGTTATTATAAGGATAAGGTATTCAGCCGCGCCAAACACGTCCAGTGTCAGAGTTATTATAAGGATAAGGTCTTCAGCCGCGCCAAACACGTCCAGTGTCAGAGTTATTATAAGGATAAGGTATTCAGCCGCGCCAAACACGTCCAGTGTCAGAGTTATTATAAAAACAAGGTCTTCAGCCGCGCCAAACACGTCCAGTGTCAGAGTTATTAGAGAGATAAGATCTTCAGCCGTGCCAAACACGTCCAGTGTCAGAGTTATTATAAAAACAAGGTCTTCAGCCGCGCCAAACACGTCCAGTGTCAGAGTTATTATAAGGATAAGGTATTCAGCCGCGCCAAACACGTCCAGTGTCAGAGTTATTATAAGGATAAGGTCTTCAGCCGCGCCAAACACGTCCAGTGTCAAAGTTATTACAGAGACAAGGTCTTCAGCCGCGCCAATCACGTCCAGTGTCAAAGTTATTACAGAGACAAGGTCTTCAGCCGCGCCAAACAAGTCCAGTGTCAAAGTTATTACAGAGACAAGGTCTTCAGCCGTGCCAAACACGTCCAGTGTCAAAGTTATTATAAGGATAAGGTATTCAACCGTGCCAAACACGTCCAGTGTCAGAGTTATTATAAGGATAAGGTATTCAACCGTGCCAAACACGTCCAGTGTCAGAGTTATTATAAGGACAAGGTCTTCAGCCGTGCCAATCACGTCCAGTGTCAGAGTTATTAGAGAGATAAGATCTTCAGCCGTGCCAAAAACGTCCAGTGTTGGAGTTATTACAGAGACAAGGTCTTCAGCCGCGCCAAACACGTCCAGTGTCAGAGTTATTAGAGAGATAAGATCTTCAGCCGTGCCAAACACGTCCAGTGTCAGAGTTATTAGAGAGATAAGATCTTCAACCGTGCCAAACACGTCCAGTGTCAGAGTTATTAGAGAGATAAGATCTTCAGCCGTGCCAAACACGTCCAGTGTCAGAGTTATTATAAAAACAAGGTCTTCAGCCGCGCCAAACACGTCCAGTGTCAGAGTTATTAGAGAGATAAGATCTTCAGCCGTGCCAAACACGTCCAGTGTCAGAGTTATTAGAGAGATAAGATCTTCAACCGTGCCAAACACGTCCAGTGTCAGAGTTATTAGAGAGATAAGATCTTCAACCGTGCCAAACACGTCCAGTGACAAAGTGATTGAAGTTATAATCGGTTTGCAGGTGAAAGAAATCCCAATGGATTTGATTAGGAATGTTTTTGGCTCTTTGGCTTAAGTCAACCTTATCCTTCTAGATACAGTGTAAGCATATTTAAACGAGACATGCGATAATAACTGAAAGTCAAGTTTGCCGCATAAATGAAAATAGTCTTCCCGTCGAACACACACACACAAAAAAATCCGCCTCTTTCACTATTTGGAGACTTCCATGCACTGACATGATGATAAGTAGGGTAGAGCTATGGATGTAAGTTTTCTCTATTTATAGTGTAACAAGACAGGCAGCGCTAATATTAACTGCCTCAACAATACTTGCTATACTTCTATACGAGATCAGCCCCATAGAGCTTGCATTGAACGACCCAAAAATTCAAGCACAGAATAATAGACGTACAGAAATATGTTTTTTTTTTACCTTCTGTAAATCAACGATATCAACAACAACAACAACAACAATAACAACAACAACAACAACAACAACAACAACAACAACAACAACAACAACAACAACAACAACAACAACAACAACAACAACAACAACAACAACACCATCAAATATTTCTATTTCTATAATAGCAGCAGCAGTAGTTATAACAGTAAGACTAGCATTAGTTTTTAGAAGTAGTAGAAGTAGCAGTATAATAATAATAATAATAATAATAATAATAATAATAATAATAATAATAATAATAATAATAATAATAATTATTATTATTATTATTATTATTATTATTATTATTATTATTATACTGCTACTTCTACTACTTCTAAAAACTAATGCTAGTAATAATAATAATAATAATAATACTACTAATAATAATAATACTAATACTAGTATTATTATTAGTATTAGTATTATTATTAATATTAGTAGTGTAGTAGTAGTAGTAGTAGTAGTAGTTTAGTAGCAGCAACAGTAGTAGTGGTAGTAGTAGTAGTAGTAGTAGTAGTAGTAGTAGTAGTAGCATTAGTAGTAGTAGTAATAGTATTTAGAGTAGTAGTAATAGTAGTAATAGTAGTAGTAGTAGTAGTAGTAGTAGTAGTAGTAGTAGTAGTAGTAGTAGTAGTAGTAGTAGTAGTAGTAGCAGCAGCAGCAGCAGTAGTAGTAGTAGTGGAAATAGTAGTGGTAGTTTTAGTAGTGGTAATAGTAGTAGAAGTGGTAGCAGCAGTTATAGTATAAGTAATAGTAAAAATATCAGCAGAAGTAATAGGATTTTGTTTAAACAATAAATAAAAGATGGAGAGAGATAGATAGATAGAGAGAGAGAGAGAAAGAGAGAGATAGATAGAGATAGATAGAGACAGAGAGAAAAGGGGGAGGGGGGGTAAGAAGAAATGGTGGTAGTCTCGGGAAAGAAGAAGTCACCCATAGACTAGACAGTAAGTTGACAAACTAGACATTAACTGAGGCCAAAGTGAGCGTGAGTTTTTCAAGACACGGTGAGACACAGCTCGGGCTGTCTCAGATCTACACGTGCAGGCGGCCCGCGCGAGATCGGCGATGTCAGGCGCCCACGGACTGGATTACACCTAGGAGTGTGTGTGTGTGTGCATGTGTGTGTGGGGAGGTTTGAGAGTTGTTTTTTTCAGGGTGGAGGTGCATGCAGCGGTAAAGTGGTGTGTGGGGTGGAAGATTGTGGATTGTGTCTCCAGCCAATTGAGAAGCGTTTAACAGATCGATAAGAATAAACTAAAGATGATAATAAAAAAGCCAAGCTGGGCCACGCGCCGACACAAAGAGCTTTTATCCACTTACTAGCTGGCTGATGAGGCCGGGTCCTAGCGGGGCGGCACACCGTCTCCGAGTGTGGGGAGGTGGCGGCTGGAGGACAAGTCTTCAGGACAATCTTCTGCTATCACGATTCTTCCCTACCTGGCCCTGAAATTGTTCACATTAAACGCTCCAAATTGAACAGGTAAAAACTCGCGAACTCTGTTGGTAGGCGGGTGTCCTGAAGCTGATTGGGACGGAACGCTGGGTGACCTTTTCGAGCTCTTTCAAGTCCTCTCTCACGGGCTAGGACCTTACAAACACTATCTCCTGGCAGGACAGATCCACAGTCCACAGTCTGAAGTTTGTACGACTGGAGGATACTCGGGACCGCTTGTCCTATCTGAACATCTTCCGACAGCATCCTCTTGCTGAGATTAATAGGGCCGTCCTGTCTTATCTACAGCAATGATGCTCGAGGCTGGTTGACAATGGGTTTTGTCATCAACCACACAGCATGGGGAATTACAAGGATGTGGCAGGTTTATAGTGTCACGAGAAACAAATAAGAGAAACGCAGAGTGGGAGATAAAGAGAGAGAGAGAGATAAAGAGAGAGAGAGAGAGAGAGAGAGAGAGAGAGAGAGAGAGAGAGAGAGAGAGAGACAGTGAGACAGAGAGAGGGAAAGAACGAGAGCGGAGAAAAGCAAGAATAGAAAATGAATGAAAGCGGCCAAGCGAGTCAGAAAAACAGAGATTGATGGTAGTTAGATAAGATACATCGAGAGAGAGAGAGGGAGAGAGAGAGGAGAGAGGGAGAGAGAGGGAGAGAGAGAGAGAGAGAGGGCGGAGGGATAAAGAGAGAGAGAGACAGAGAGAGACGGAGACAAACAGAGAGTAAGAGAGTGATGTGTAGACAAATAAAACCCGAAGTAAAATGAGATTAAAGTCGATGAGGAGCGGTCATTTCCGATGTGAAATTACTTCCCCTGGCGTGAGGCCAGCCCTGGCCGGGGGAGGGGAAGACAGGGTGGAGCTGTGGCGTGTGGAGTGTGGAGAACATGAGAACCGCTGTCCTCCCCAACCTCGAGACGGAGGCACAGTCCCTGGTGTTGTCCTTCAAGTGAGGCTCTATCCCGCTCGAGCAGAGCACCGATCTAATCGGGTCTGGGTGGGACTTTTCCAAAATCTGCTACAGATTTCAATGGGGAAGGTAGGAATTTCTTGTAGCGAAGTAACAGTCATCGGAAGACTTTCAAAGAAAATATTAGAGTCTACCGGGAAACTCAAGATTTCTGAGGAAAAAAAATTACAAAAAAAAAAAAAAAAAAAAAAGGAAAAAAGAAAAAAAAAACTCTAAAGGCCATAATTATAGGTATATATTATTCTTCGGGAAAAGATTGGGAAAAGGGAGTTAGGAGGGAAGTGGGAGGAAAAGAAAAGGTGGGGAGGAGAGAGAGGAGATAACTCCGAAGTTTTGGTCTTTGGTTCCTGGCTAGGACATCTGGTGGTGAGGTCAGTTCTCAGTATATCAGCATCACTCCTGGTTATATAAAACCCGTCCGTCTCCATTAAAAATTTTCGGAAAATTAAGGGAGATAAAAACTTGGCCAAAGGACAGAGATTCGTCGGTAGACTGCCCAAATATAACAAGTGAGGAAGCGGCAGTTCACGTCCAGGACATGCTTTAAAAAAAAAAAGCTGAAACGTATGAAAATTGAAGTTATGGCGATCAAAGTTGGCCTGGTCGTGGTTTAAATATTGCATCCAAAGTTGAAAAAATAGAGTATCCTTCCCAGCGAAAACTGGTGGAGGATAAAGTCTCACTGACGAAACAATACACATATCGAAAAATGGTCACGCTTTCAGGAGATTGCTGAGGATACACGCTGCAACTTTGATCAGAAGATCAGACAGATCCAAACTGTGATTACGATATTCTCTAGATCAAAACATTTCAATTTTAATACTTTAAAATCAATGAATGATACATAGACGTAAATAGACAAGGCTTTTTGTCGGGGACCATGCACCATAAGAAGTTAAGCTATAAGTGTCAGTGTCAGTGTCACAATGATCAAGCTTCATTCCTCACCAGGCACAACCAAAATACAGTACTTGTTAACCTCAAGAAACTTACATTATGTTGATTTCTTGACATTCCAAACAACTTCATTTGCCCTCTGATTAGTTTTGAGCACACTATCCCTCAATATGGTCAAAAGCTGCTGTCCATCACCAAGAAATTTGTCAAGAACGTAGGAAAAAAAAGCTCGGAGTGAGCCGCATGTAACTCACTCGACGATTCTTGACCTCATCGACAACATTACCAGGGTACCACGGGGAGGACACAAGCCGAGAGGTCCGGGGAGCTTAACTTGACCCCCTCCTCCCGACAACTGACCGGAAGTTGAGTCGATATGAATCCAGGCCGCATTGCCTTCTGGTCGCAGCTCCACATTTGGGAGACATGCTTAATTAGTAAACTCTGTTGGCACCAACGCGCAGGCAATCGGAGATTTTCTGAACAAACGCGTCCTTGACAATCAGAGATTCCCTCTAAAAGGAGGCAGTGAACTGTTGTCACCTTGGCTACGACCCCAGTGGAGGCGGCCGCCTGAAGCTAGATTCCCTAGTAGCAGTGCGGGTAACTGGAGATGTTTGGTGTTGACGCAGCTATCTCGAGATTTCTCATGTTTGATTATATCTCTGTGATCCCACGCTAGAACGCTGGCATACAGTTCCTTGTTCGTAATACTGTACTAATAAGTCACAATTCCTGGATTGAAGTTAATAAACCAAAGGGAAAGAACCGGGTAAAGTTCCGGTGTAACGATTCTCAAGATAATGGCCGTAATTCCCTGCGTGTGCTACCGGATTAAAAAAGAAAACAAGCATAACAGAAGCAGCAGCAACAAACAACAAAAAAGAAAAAAAAAACAAAAACAAAAACTGCAACAACAGCAAACGTAACAACAATAACAAAACCAAAATCTTAACTAAAGAATGAGGGAAGGGCAACAGGAAACGGCTGGAAGGTACAAGTTCCTAACAAAAATGTTCATTACTGCTTGAGGAGAGAGAAAGATTGGTCAGGACGTGTAAATGGCCAAACTGCACATGTAATCGCCATAATTTGAAGTAGCAAAGGGCTAGCTCAAGTAAACCTCCAGCTTCACATTGATCTGTCCATATGACTGTGTTACCATACTGGGCTCCTCTTCTTAAATCTTAAATCCGGTATCACGCATGATTAAAAATTTTTTCCTTTATCGCTCACTTAATTCAAACAATTAAAAACAAATCCAACAAACACTGGGTCATTTTGAAGCGTAAAAAAGCTATACAAATTTCAAACTCCTCAATACAACCTTTCATAGTTACGTCTAGTTCTTCTCTTCCTCATATTTTTCTTCTTTGTCTGTCTGTCTGTCTGTCTCTCCCCCACCCCCTGTCCAAATTCATTTAGTTCTTCTCTTCCTCATATAATTTTCCTTTCTGTCTGTCTCTTTCTGCCTGTATCCCAATCGACCTTCATTAGTTCCTCACATATTTTTCTTCTCTGTCTGCCTGTCGTTTTGCCTGTCTGTCTGTCTGTCTGTCTGTCTGTCTGTCTGTCTCTCTCTCTCTCTCTGTCTTTCTCTCTTCCTACCGTTTGCTGCTGTCTATCTCTCTTTCACAGCAAAACGGAGCCCATTTTCGGACATTTTCCTCCAACTCCCACCGTCTGCTCAGCCATGATAGTATTGAGAGCCCCTTCATCTGATCAGCACGCAGTCTTGCGGAAAACCCCGCACGCCCAGGGACAGACCAAACTGCTCAATCTGAGACCCCATCCAGTGATACAGCCAGATGAAATCAGGCGGGCCAGATCAAAAGAAAATATTTTTGTTTCCTTTCTGGGCGCAAAAAAACTGGAGAACGTTCGCCGGGACGAGAAGCTGGCTTGTTTTCTGAGCAAGCGGGAATTTTCCTACAGATAGATTGTAGCGCAAGGCTGTCTTTAGCGAAATACAATCTCTGCTTGTACCAGCTGTGAACAGAGGGCCTTGATTAAAACACAGTCCTACTGCGCCAAGAATGGTCGGCGGAGATGTGAAACTCAACATATCGTAATAAAACACGAGTTGGATAATATGATTTTTCTTTGTAGGAGCTGAAATCATGACTTGAAAGAGAAGGCTTCGTTTTTGGTGAATATTTCACTCAAGTCGATATTATGGTGCAAAACTACTAAACATTTAATGACAAATGGAAAAGAAAGAAAAAAGAAAGAAAGAATCGCGATTTCAACGCAATAATGCCAGCGTTTACGTGCTGCAAATAGCGCAGGACTGAGATAAAAAAACTTTCACTGTGCTGATAGTTTGGTATGGCGTATCGGGCTGTGATCAATCCCCTGTATGATAGTAGTAGAAAAAAAAAGTCTGCAAAAAAACCGAGAATGGAAAAAAAAATAAAGAAAATTTAAAAAAAAAGAGGAAAGAACCTATAAGACATCATCTTTCTCAACAGTATACGGAAAATTGGACGTTCAAATTCTTTGTAAACAATAATGTCAGCGATTAAAAAAAATAAAGTTAAAACAATGGCTTAAAGATAATAGTCAATAATTTGTATTGCTGTACAATTTATTCTTTAAAGGCCATGTTAGTCAAGACATAACAAATAGTCGTCATTTAAATAAAAAAAAATGAATAAAACAAATAAATAAATCCCAAATATTTCAGTGAACCAACATTAATTCGGGTGTGTTTGCATGATTCTTTTTATACGTGTGTATGTGTATGCCTCACACCTATTCTCTTGTAATGTTTTATTGCACAATATTAATTGATAACAAAACACACTCGTCTACTACCAACAGAACCGAAACAACCCAGTACCATAAGTTACACTCCCCCTCCCCAGGAGACCCCCTCCCCGCCCCAGCAGGTCCAGATATCCCATCCGGTGTGATTACATTAGCCGCCGGCTTGCTGTAGTTAGTCGCTGCAGTCCAGCCCAGCGGTCAGTACAAGCGGCCAGCGCGGGGACAAACTAATGAACAAACTTCCTCTTCCTCGGCCTGGTCACGGCCCGAGCTTCAAGTTCGATAGCATGACTCCCCCCCCCCCCCCCTTAGTCCTCTCTGACACCGCACTATGACGCATCACGCATCGGTCTAGAGAGAAATGGAGAGAGCAGAAGGGAGAGAGAGAGGAAGAGAGAGAAAAGGGAGAGGGGGAAAAGAAGAAGGGAAAGGGCCTGGGAGGTCAGACCAAGAGACCTCTGCCCCCGGCTGACCCTGCCAGACAGAGCGGGAATATCCGAAGAGATCCACCAATCCTGTGATGTTATCTTCTCTCTCTGTAACATACAGTGGTGGTTCAGACTAGCTTACCCAGCATGAGGAAACCAAGCTCGGCAACAGTCTCTGATTCACACACAGCCACGAGACCATAAACACTTTCTGAGACAAAGTATTTCCATGGCTGAGTGTTAGAGTGTACGCCACGGGGTGAGTTTCAGACCTCAATTCTTCAGCTTGGAAGATCCCAATTTCCAATTTCTTTGACAAGCTGTAAAACAGTCTAAGTCGTGATCAACGATCCAAGAGGATGATATGCTTTATCAAACCAACAGTCTCGCAATCAACCGATTCAAGACTAGTTGAAAATAAGCAATAAAAAAATTTCATTCCTGTTTCTTTTTTGTTTGGGACAAAAGGCTGGTTGGATGAGATGTCCGATCGCAACAATACAAAAATAGTCCTAACCAGGGATCGGACACAGCGAGAGCCAGATAGATCAGTAGGTAGGGCCCAGGGCTGATAGAAAGTCGGTTCAACGACCAGATATGATGAAGATCTGGCCAGAAGATAGCTCGATGGATACCAGGGGTATTGAAAGAGTGGAGATGATACTCTACATGGGGAGGTTCAGAATCTTTCCACGCCATAATCGAAGCGTTGATAAAACCCCACAACCGACGGTTCTCTAACGAGATGCTAAGTGTAAAATCTCGTTTCATCACCTACACAGGCCCTAGCAGAAACCCCCTGAGAATCGCCAGGAATGGGACAAACACGAGGGCCAAAGGAAGTAGTGACGGTGAGTAAGAGAAAGCATAATAACCCGCAGACATAATCATTCAAGTCTTGGAGGAGCTCCTCCAGGTACGTGGCCCAATTCGTCCTCACGTGATGAACGCAGCAATGCTGAGAACAGGATCAGTCAAAACCATTGGGTATGAACGGGGATTTATTCTATAAGGTGGAGCGATTAGTCAAACTAACTTGACGAATTAAGTGATCGCCATATTTTTTACTGTGACAAACGCTGTGTGAAAAAAATGTGTAATATGATTTCCTAGTTCGACTAGCGCTCCTCCGTGTTCTCCAATGGCCAGAGGTCAGCAGGATGAGAAGGTCAGTGTGGAGTCGGGGAAAGGGAGTAGGGCATACGCAAAATATCACAGAGAATCTTGGGGAGGTGGGGTGGCGTGAAAGCGTCGGGGAGAGAGAGAAAGAGAGAGAGAGAGAGAGAGAGAGAGAGAGAGAGAGAGAGAGAGAGAGAGAGAGAGAAGAATAAGAGAAGGAAAAAAAAGTAGAGACTTAAACAGGGAGGAAAAGAAAGGTGGTCAGAGATAAGGCAAAAAAAAAAAAAAAAGAGAAAAAAGAAATTTCGAACGAGGGAGAAAAAGCACGAGACATTGAGAGAGTAAGGGACAAAGGAAGAAAATGAAGATAGAAAATGACGGAAACTAAGGTTTGTGTAATCACTCTGTGTGGGTGAGTAGCAATAATATTAATATAGAGCCTATCGTGCGATACCGGTAGGCGCAAACAGTGTTGCCAACCACTGCGCATGTCAAACCCTCGAGCCCCTGTCACTGATCCCCCCTGAGAGTGAGCATCCCATAATTTGTCTCGCTCTGATCCTTCATGCTCCACTGGTCTCAGTCTCTGGTAAGACCCTGCTCAGAGCTCCGCCACAGGACACTGGAGATACCTGGAGACGGCGGCAATAAATCCCCTCAACTACAGCATAATTATTCCTTCCTGTAGGTGTTGAGGATGAAATACGCTTGAGCTTACACACCAACAAACACACACACACATATTCGCCTTGTTTCGTTTGAGCTCCGGGAGGGTAAAAAAAAACCTGCCTATATCGGGGAGGGCGGAGTTAGAGGCTTGGGAGAGTGGGTGAAGAGGAGGGGCGGATTGAGGGATGAGAAAATATGAGAGGGGAAAAATGATAGAGTCAGAATCAGGTAAAGAGACTAAAGAAAATAGAAAGATCGATAACATTAGGGATAAAAACGCGAATAGATAGAACGCGAGAGAGGGAGCCCAAAGGGAGGGAGGGGGGAGAGAGAGGAGAGAGATAGAGGAAGATATATATATATATATATATATATATATATATATATATATATATAGAGAGAGAGAGAGAGAGAGAGAGAGAGAGAGGAGTGAAGGAGAGAAAGAGAGAGAGAGAAAGATAGAGATAGAAAGAGAGAGAGAGAAAGAGAGAGTCAAAGAGATAGATTGACAGAGAGGTATACAGATACAGTAGATAGAAAGAAAAGAAAATATCCAGGCCAAAAGACGGTTCCATAGGCCTCCTTGTTATCTTTGTTCCTCCCCCGACTAAATGTTCCGAGAAATTATTGGTCTATAATGAGTGTGACACAGCCATAAAACTGATACTGGACCCGTGTCCATGAAGTCGCGGGTAGAGTATCCAACCCAAACGGCCACCTCACGCGCCAGGTTTGGCACGACTCTTAGAACAAGCCCATCTCATTTCCTCACGAGGGCGACAGTCAACGACGCTAAGGGGGAAAGCAGACCAAAAGCGACGCAGTATATCGGTCCAACATGCATGTCACGCTTGTTGCGCTGCTGCATCATTCGTGTTTTGAAGACATGCCTGAGTCATCGTTGAAACCAAGCAAATCGCGGCTAATGGCGGTTTTAAGAGTATCAGACTGAGTTCCAACACTTAGAATGATCTCACATATCTGTCTCAATCTACCTCACCAGCTCGACCGCGGCAAAATATTATGTAAAGGCAAGACTTTCACATGGACGAACTCGTATCAAACGATCAGAGCGCCATTATAACGCAGCGACAGGCAGGAAAAAAAATAAAAATATATAAAAAGCAGCAAACATTGAACCGTTTTGAAATGAAATAATTTTAATGATAATGCAAGCTCGGCCCTCCCCTTTCCTTCCTATTCGACTGATCCAAGATTCGCCAGGAAGTGGGAGTTACCACCAATGGCCCACCTTGTATACATCACATGATAGTAATCATGTTACTGAGGTTTCACTGAGGTTTCTCAGAACATGGTCATCAAATCCGGGATAAAAACAGCCGAAGTTCGAGCGCCACAGTGCCACTTCCACTGTAAGGCCTGAAATATGTGATTAGTGGTATGGCTTCAACTTTTAACTTCTCCTTAGAGGAATATCTCTCTCTCTCTCTCTATCTCTCTCTCTCTCTTTCTCTCTCTCTCTCGCTTACTCTCTGTCTGTCTGCCTGTCTGTCTGTCTGTCTCTCTCTCGCTTACTCTCTGTCTGTCTGCCTGTCTCTCTCTGTCTCTCTCTCTCTCTCTCTCTCTCTCTCGCTTACTCTCTGTCTGTCTGCCTGTCTCTCTCTCTCTCTCTCTCTCTCTATCTCTCTCTCTCTCTTTCTCTCTTTCTCTCGCTTACTCTCTGTCTGTCTGTCTGCCTGTCTCTCTCTCTCTCTCTCTCTCTCTCTCTCTCTCTCTCTCTCTCTCTCTCTCTGTCCCTCTCTGTCAAATAGCATGTTGTACATCCGGTAATTAGTAAATTACTGTCATTAAGAAATGTTTCTTCTGGGTATTTACATTAACTTTTCAAATAACTGACTCAAAGTAAGACATCAGACATTTTGGTATTTTGTGGAAATTAAAAAAACAAAACAAAGCAAAACATGCATTCACATGAAAAAAAAAAAAGGAAAGAAAAAGAAACAGCTTTAACCTGTTATTTCTCCGTCGAGCCTAGATCGATAATTTGAGTCTTATTTAAAAGGAAAAAAAATTTGGCGCCATCTTTAATTTTCCTCCTCATTAATGCCCAATTTTTTTTTTCTAGCGATCGAGTACCATTATTAAAACGGTGAATCGTTGAGAAATGCCAACTCACCCCACCCACCCCCCTTTCCAAAAGAAAAAAAAAAGGAAGAAAGATAGATAGGTAGAGAGAGACAGAGACCGAGACAGAGAGACTGAGAGACATAGAGATAGAGAGAGACAGACATAGACAGAGAGGGAGAGAGAGAGAGAGAGGGAGAGAGAGAAAGAGAGAAAGAGAGAGAGAGAGACAAAGAGAGAGAGACAGACAAAGAGAGAGACAGAGACCGAGACAGAGATGGAGAGAGAGGGTGAGAGAGAGAAAGAGAGAGAGAGACAGACAAAGAGAGAGAGACAAAGTAAAACAGAGAGACAGAGAGAGATGGAAGTGTTGTAACCCCATCGTCAACAGTATCTTTGCAGCGGTAGGGCCCCAATAGTTTTCTAATCACCAGGCAGGGCTCGATGCCAGCAGACCGCAGTAAAACTTAACCACGGTTATTTCCCCATCCATTGAGTCCAGTGGTGTCGGCCTGTTGGCCTGGGAGCGAGTTGACTCGCACGGACTGAGCATTCGTTCACTGTCGATCTTTCACTCACCCTGGTCCTAGTTCACCCTGCAATGATTTCTCCATGATAGAATACTATTTAGGCAATGAAAAAATAAAAAGAAGGAAAGAGCAGAAAACATCTTTTTGAAATCAAGGGCCGTAATTTTAAAATCAATTTTACTGTAATTTCCACTTTCCCTCTCTCTCTCTCTCTCTCTCTCTCTCTCTCTCTCTCTCTCTCGCTCCTTCTCTTCATATAAATCTTTCTCTCTGTCCTCTCTCCCCACCCCCCTCTCTTTCCTCTTCTGTCTCACTCCTCTCTCGCCATTTTTTCTTCCACACACAATGTTCCATCTTAGTCCGACGCTCTCTCCTCCACTTCACCCCAACACATACACACTCTCACACACACACACTCACACACACAGAGGCACACATGTCCCATCCTCAACTCCTTAAATCCTTAGAGCGACGGTTTGGAAAATTAAAAAAAAAAAAAAAGGCAAACAAAACAAATCAAGAAAATGAGCGTGAAAACCTAGAGAACAATGAGCATCGAGAAGTACAACTCTCGACATAGTTTAACGTTTGAGGCATGTTCGGCACTAGATCCACTGTCCCATTCCAACCGCAGCGGTTCTCAAACATAAACAAGCAAAACAGCCATGGACGGGAAAATAGATGGATGTCAAGGTTTTTTTTTTACCTGGATATAATGTAAAAGAATTAACTGCAAAGCAAAGAAATTACTACAGGCACGGGTTCCTTGGCTTTCTCGCACTGTCTAATTCTCGTATGCTTGAGTTCTTGAGTGTGGGCAGGTCTGTCCAATGTTCATTAAACTGGGGAGAGAGAGACAGAGAGAGAGAGAGAGATAGATAGATATATAGATAGAGAGAGAGAGAGAGAGAGAGAGAGAGAGAGAGAGAGAGAGAGAGAGAGAGAGAGAGAGAGAGAGAGAGAGAGCGCGACGTGCATGGGATGAAGTGGTTGACGAGTTGTGTGGAAGGGTTTGTAAGGAATGAAACAGTTATGAAGGAAGAAATAAATAAAGCGTCCAGGTCAAGGACTGACAGATAGAGATTGCAGTAATGATGATAATGTCTTCGGAGAGAGCGAGAGAGATAGGAATAGAAAGAGGGAGAGCGGGAAAAGAAAAAAAAAAAAAAACAACAGTGAGAAAGAAAGAGGAAATTGGATAAAAAGAGAAAGAGAGAAAAGCGGGGGAAAGAAAAAAGAGAGAAAGGAGGAAGAGAAAGAGAAAGAGCGAGAGAGAGAGAGAGAGAGAGAGAGAGGGGGGGGGGGAGGAAAAAAAGAGAAGCGCGGGGAGAGGGGGGGGGGTAGCGAAAGTTAATGTTACCGAGATTGACAGTAACAGGCGACGAGAGTGAGAGAGAGTACAAGAGAAGTACTGCAGATAAAGCGGGGGAGACTAGAAAAAAATGCGAGGCAGATGTAAAGAAAAAGATAAGGAGAAAACAAAAGAGAAAGAGAGATACTGACATGATCAGAATAAACTGTGCACTCACAACAGAAAACACATTTCATTTCTCCGCCATTTTATAGGCATTTCAGAATCTGTTAACTCGTGTTATCTGTAGAAAGAGCTTTCCTTGCAGCTCAAAGAAAACTCTTACTCCTGGGGGGGTTGAGCTTTAGGTGGAGGGGGTGCTGGAGGATTAGGGGTGGTTAAAATGACAGAAAATGATAATTGAAGTATTTTCACGGGAGTCTCTCAGGAAAGACATCTGAGCGGAGCGACTGACGCATCTTATCACATCGCCAGTAAAAAAAAGGGAGGGGGGGAGGGGGAGGAGGGAGAAGGGGACAGGTTTAGTCACTCAGCCACAACAGCCCGGAGAGTGACACGTTCCCGGGTTGGGGGGCGGGGGGTGGTAACTAACCAGGCCTACGCCCCAGTTGCTCAGGTGTTTACCGCCTGCACGTGCCCCCCCTGGAGTGAGTGATGGCAAACACAGTGGTAGACTCTACCGGGCGGTGAGGTGAGCGCAATGGCCTGTGGCCCGGCCTCGAGCGCTCTTACAGCAGCTCGGGAGGGTGAGTAGTCGCGACACACACACACACATCCACACTCATACACTCACACCGTGCACTCACAGCTTTCCCTTCTTTCCCTCGCTGAGGCGACAACCAGTTAGCTCGAGCTAAGTAGGGTTCTGTGAGCTCGACACTGAAACACAATAAAATAGTAATGCTCTAGAGTTCTGTGCTGCACCTATTTGTGCGCGCGCACACGCGTGTGTGTGTGTACATGTGTGGGTGTGTGTATAGTTTGAAATTGTATAAGTTCCCCAAAGACTATGACAATGGTACGGGGGTTGGGAAGCTGTGTATCAATCTCAATTGAAATATTCCGAGATTAAGCTAGAGAGACTTCGTGGTTTTGTTTTTTTTTTTTTTTCCAATGAAAATAACTCGTCCTGTGAGAAACTTATCTTTAGATATAAGCGTTCAGGATATTTGCATGACAGCAGTCAGAAGAAATGGAACTGTTGCGGACCACTTCAGCCTACCAGTAGGTAGTGACAAGGTCATTTCTTTTCCTCTTGCATATAAAACAAAGCTGTCATACAGGCGGGAAAAAAGCGAAATGGGAAAAGCGAGAATGGAAACCATGGAAAAAAATATGATTCGCACTAATGTGATAAAAGTGAGATTTGAACCACAGTAAGCGAACCATGCTCACCTTAACGCAGATGCCCTATTCACACAGCCACTTTCGCTATCCCTGGCTCGAGTATTGTCTGCCCTGCATTTCTCTCATCGGAGGAAAATCTGATGTGTATTTATCAGGTGACCATATGAAAATCACCCTGTTTCTCATTCTCTTCCCATTCAACACGTAAGATACACTTCATAAAATATTCAAGCGAATTTAAACATTAAGATAAACGTTCTCCTGTTGCGATAGTCAAACACGCCACATTTGGCGAAAACTTGGAGAGCAGAACAGAACGAAACAAATCTGAAATTCATACTGGGGCGATAAATTGCAACTTTTTGAGCAACTAGTCCAGACAAAAATATCAGGTTACACGTAGAACTGCCGGAGAGACAACAGGGGATTATGGGAAAAAACAGCTTCTCTATGAAGACAATGTCTGGCTGTCTCTTATCTGTCCACATAATCTCTCTCTTCCCCCCTCCCCCCCATATATATATTTTTATATATATATATATATATATATATATATATATATATCACACAGGTTCTTTCTCTTTATGTGTCTCTGACAGTCACTGGCTGTCTATGATTTAAAACCTCTCTTTCTCCCTCCCCCTTCTCTCTCTCTCTGTCTGTCTGTCTGTCTCTCTCTCCCTCTCTGTCTGTCTGTCTCCCCCCCCTCTCTCTCTCTCTCTCTCTCTCTCTCTCTCTCTCTCTCTCTCTCTCTCTTTCTCTGTCTGTCTGTCTGTCTGTCTGTCTCTCCCTCTCTGTCTGTCTGTCTCCCCCCCCTCTCTCTCTCTCTCTCTCTCTCTCTCTCTTTCTCTGTCCCTCTTTACGGCTACAGTGTTGAATAATTCAGGGGTTTCCCTATGATCTTGTGAATCGCTGCAATCCGTTCAACTGTTCAAATATTTGAGGACCGCTGCGCTTGGAAGCGCTGCTTAAAATGTTGAAAATCGCAGCTAAATTGAATACTACTAACACAAGGGCATGGGGAAGGCGCGAGGAGAGGGGAAGAGGTGAGGGGGGCGGGGCAAAAAAATCAATTAAGGAAGATGAAAGGACATGGCCACAAAGATAACGGTGATTCAACCCCAAAATGCCATCGGTAAGGAAATCGAAAGAAATATTGCCAATTATGTATCTCATTGCACTGGGCAAAATAAAACAACATTTCATAAAACTAATCTTATAACAACAACAACAACAACAACAACAACAACAACAACAACAACAACAACAACAACAACAACAACAACATTAACAACAACTACAAGAACAACAACAACAACAATAATAATAATAATAATAATAATAATAATAATAATAATAATAATAATAATAATAATAATAATAATAATAATAATAATAATAATAATAATAATAATAATAATAATAATAATAATAATAGCAAAAAAAATTTAAATGACTTGGAAATTTACAATCATCCACCCTGGTTTTATCAGAATTAAGATTAACTGTTTTTTGTTCTTTCTTTTTATTCTTCCTTTTTCACTGAGCAATACACTACTTATAGAGATACGCAATAGTGTGTGGCATTTAAGTTGAGGAGATATAGTATTGTAAATGCATACAGAATACGTGCGATAGAAGAAGAAAAGAAGAGAGAGAGAGAGAGAGAGAGAGAGAGAGAGAGAGAGAGAGAGAGAGAGAGAGAGAGAGAGAGAGAGAGAGAGAGAGAGAAAGAGGGAGAGAGAGAACGAGTGAGAAAAAGAAAAGAAAGAGCGAATAAGGGAGGCAGAGAATATGAGTGAGGAAGAGAAAAAAAATAAAAGAAAGGGCGAGAGTTGAGAGACAGCCAAATGTACCAAGAAGAGGACCTAAAGAAGCACATCGAGAGAAAAAAAGCAAAACAAAACAAAACAAGAAATGAACAGTATATAAAAGGAAGGATTGTCCCGCGTAATGCAAGTTTTAGGAACAATATATGTGACTGACGATTTGTTGAGAAAACTGACCAACCGTTAGCCCGCAGCAAACAGAGAGAGTAGAGATAGAGTAAGTTTGGGAGTAGTACGGGGACGGGGGAGGGGGGGGGGAAGTCTGTGGCTTACAATGTGTACAGGGGGATGGAGAGATTCCGCCAAGCGTGTGACCAAAACCATAAGGACTTGGCTTGAAATTTGCAGAACGCCAGGTCACCGCGTGGAATGAGGAGAAAGAAAGGCAAAATAACGGCTGACTTACTTTGGCTCTGAGGAAAGAGGTTTATCGAAGAGAAAAGAAGTGAAATGAGAGGAGGAAGAGAGAGAGGGAGATGTAGAGATAGATAGATAGATAGATAGATAGAGAGAGAGAGAGAGAGAGAGAGAGAGAGAGAGAGAGAGAGAGAGAGAGATTATCACAAAAGACTAGAATCAGTGGTAGTATGTGCCGTTCATGATGGGACAGGACGTGTATCACTGGTGAGTACCGTCCAAGTCTGCTTCCATCATGATCAATAGTAGGAGTAAGTAAGTTTTCATAAACATGTGTTCTTTTTCCTTTTTTTATATCCCTCTTTATCCTCTCTCTCTCTCTCTC
Organism: Elysia crispata; assembly: GCA_033675545.1. Lineage (NCBI taxonomy): Eukaryota > Metazoa > Mollusca > Gastropoda > Plakobranchidae > Elysia > Elysia crispata. Next base: position 194,079 of record JAWDGP010006115.1, read on the forward strand.
TCTCACTCTCTCTACCTGACTCGCTCCGCCCGTTTCCATGCCCCTCTTCTCTCTCTCTTTTTTTTCCTCTTTCTCTTTCTCTCTCTATCTCTCGAATGACCTTACCAGTAAGCTATGGCCATGGAAAAGTCTCCGGCCATGTCCGCCAGTGAAGTCCTCTCCCTTGACGGACAGTATGGGACAGTGGCAGTGAAGACCTGAGGGTCAGGTCGAATGTTTTTCACACATCACTGCATTACAGCGTCCGGTTCCCTCAGTTCTATCTAACCTCATTTCTTGGTGGAAACCGAATTGGACTCAATATGACTTTTTGTACCTTTAAACGGGGTTCTAGTATTGAAAAAGTGAAAGAAAAACAAAAGTCCTTCTGTTTCATAGAAATCACCTACGCAGCTTTGTTGGTCTACTTGTTTTTTGTTTGTTTTTTTGTCTCTCCCCCCCCAACACACACACTTTTCCATCATAATTATGCAAGAACTCTTTCATTCATTTTCATGAATGAAAAGGAGGGCCCGGGAGGGGGGGGGGGGATAAGGTGCTAGTTGGGCGTTGACATAATAAGGTGCCTTTGGAAAAATATGGGGGTGGAGGGGGAGGGGGGCGGGGGGGAAGGAGGGCGAAGTCACAATAAGATTTAGGAAAAGACGAAATAAGATTCTAGTTAGGCAAAGAGCAGGGGACTGTCAAAAAATAGAGGACCCCGTGGACCGGGATGGGAGATGGTGAGATGGGGAGATGGTGAGATGGGGAGATGGGGAGATGGTGAGATGGGGAGATGGTGAGATGGGGAGATGGTGAGATGGTGAGATGGGGAGATGGTGAGATGGTGAGATGGGGAGATGGTGAGATGGGGAGATGGTGAGATGGGGAGATGGTGAGATGGGGAGATGGTGAGATGGGGAGATGGGGAGATGGTGAGATGGGGAGATGGTGAGATGGGGAGATGGTGAGTTGTGGAGATGGGAGATGGGGAGATGGTGAGTTGTGGAGATGGGAGATGGGGAGATGGTGAGTTGCGGAGATGGGGAGATGGTGAGTTGTGGAGATGGGGAGATGGGAGATAAGAGATGGGGAGATGGTGAGATGGGGAGATGGGGAGATGGTGAGATGGGGAGATGGTGAGTTGGTGAGTTGTGGAGATGGGGAGATGGGAGATAAGAGATGGGGAGATGGTGAGATGGGGAGATGGTGAGATGGTGAGATGGTGAGTTGTGGAGATGGGGAGATGGGGAGATGGTGAGATGGGGAGATGCTGAGATGGTGAGATGGGGAGATGGGGGAGATGGTGAGATGGGGAGATGGTGAGATGGGGAGATGGTGAGATGGGGGAGATGGTGAGATGGGGAGATGGTGAGATGGGGAGATGGTGAGTTGTGGAGATGGGAGATAAGAGATGGGGAGATGGGGAGATGGTGAGATGGGGAGATGGGAGATGGGGAGATGGTGAGTTGGTGAGATGGGGAGATGGTGAGTTGTGGAGACGGGGAGATGGGAGATAAGAGATGGGAGATGGGGAGATGGGAGATGGGGAGATGGTGAGATGGGGAGATGGTGAGTTGGTGAGTTGTGGAGATGGGGAGATGGGAGATAAGAGATGGGGAGATGGTGAGATGGGGAGATGGGGAGATGGTGAGTTGGTGAGTTGTGGAGATGGGGAGATGGGAGATGGGGAGATGGTGAGATGGGGAGATGGTGAGGTGGGGAGATGGGGAGATGGGAGATAAGAGATGGGGAGATGGTGAGATGGGGAGATGGGAGATGGGGAGATGGTGAGATGGGGAGATGGGGAGATTATGAGATGGGGAGATGGGGAGATAAGGAGATGGTGAGTTGCGGAGATGGGGAGATGGTGAGTTGGGGAGATGGGAGATGGAAGATGGGAGATGGGGAGACGGTGAGATGGGGAGATGGTGCCGAAAGGAAGAAAACCGTGCGCGGCGTTACGGAGTTGGGAACATTACGACAGTCCCGAGCCGCTCGCACACAGTTTGTGACATTGGGATGACCCAGCAGCTTGAAATCCAGAAAAGATTCCTCATAATTATACTTGATTCCAGGCCCAAGTGATTCAGACTCGGTTCTCAAGTCCCTTGTGTCACAGGGAGCGTCCACTAGTGACAGCGCCACTAGACTGGGCCGACCTCGGCACATCTCGGCAAATTCTCGCACTTCTCATCGAGGGGGGGGGGGAGGAGATAGATATACATGTCTTTAGATAGATAAACAGATAGATATTGGTAGATAGACCGATAAATATAGACAGTTAGGCAGATAGCTAGATAGACAGATAGAAAGATACTTAGATAGATAGATTGATTGGTAGAGAGATAGCTAGTTACGTGGTGGTGACTAAACTAAGAAGCCTTGACAATCATGTTAAAAAAAAGAAATGGTTTCTGATATCAGCCAGATTTGTTATATACCGGAGTGTGGAGCCGTAAAAGGAAAGTCTTCTACGTGTTTTCTTTGTTTTCCATTTTTGAAAATGAAGGTTTTGAGGGGTTGGGAATGGGGGTTGTTTTGGCCCTAAATATATGTATAAAGCGGGAATAAAAGGTATTTATGGAGGAAGGGAAGAGGGTAGAAGAACAAGAAACGTGAAGCGTCCATGATAAAAATATAAAGCGAAAAAACAGCTGGAAAGAGGCGAAACCCTGATCCGAGTATGTGAGTGAAATAGAAAGTTTGATATGGTAAAGAGAGAGAGAGAGAGAGAGAGAGAGAGAGAGAGAGAGAGAGAGAGAGAGAGAGAGAGAGAGAGAGGGAGAAAGAGAGAAAGAAAATGAAAGAAAGAGACATATATATAGAGAAGAGAGAGAGAGAGAGAGAGAGAGAGAGAGAGAGAGAGAGAGAGAGAGACAGAGAGAGAGGGGGGAGGGATAGAGAGAGAGACAAAGAGGGAGAAAGAGAGAAAGAAAATGAAAGAAAGAGACATATATATAGAGAGAGAGAGAGAGAGAGAGAGAGAGAGAGAGAGAGAGAGAGAGAGGAGGGGGAAGAAGACTGAGTAAAGAACAAACAGAGAAAGCGTTAGCTGGCTAGAATTAGAGGGCATGCGACAAAGCGAGAAGCGAGGACAAGTGTTTGCTCCAGTGGTTCTCAAACACACGCTAGCGCTGTTTGTTGTGTGAGACCCCTTCGTTATCCCCTCATAGGCGATTATGAGGCAGCCTAATTGAGGATAGAGAGAAAAAGGCTGAAAACTGTGGAGATGCGTAGAGCATAGTAAAAAGCGAGAGATAGAGAAGGATATATATATATATATATATATATATATATATATATATATAGCGAGTGACAGAGAGAGAGACACAGAGAGAGAGAGAGAGAGAGAGAGAGAGAGAGAGAGAGAGAGAGAGAGAGAGAGAGAGAGAGAGAGAGAGAGAGAGAGAGAGGGAGAGAGAGAACCAAAAAAAGTTTAAGAGAAAGAACGAGGCACATATACACATAAAATGAGGGAGAGGGCGAGAGAGAGAGACTGAAGAAAGGGAAAGAAAAAAATGGGAGATTCAAAGAGAAAGAGAGAAACAAGAAGTAGAGAGAGAGGGAGAGAGATAAAGGAAGAGAGAGAGAAGGAGACAGAGAGAAAGGAAGAGAGAGAAGAGTGAGAGAGAGAGAGAGAAGGAGACAGAGAGATCGGAAGAGAGAGAGGAGAGTGAGAGAGAGAAGGAGACAGAGAAAGAGATACAGAGACAGACGTATAAAATGGTGGGAAAGATTCAACTCACCACCACCTGACGTTTGGGGAGCGGACAAGCCTGGACATTGTGAGTAAAACACAGAACCAAAGGGGCCAGAACTGTTCGCCACCCCCCTCTCCCCAATCCTTCCCCTCTCCCTTTCTCTCACCCTCTCCAGTCCTTCCCAGATCAGAATTTTCTGGAAGTCCACTCTGGCCCAAAGGAGTCGGATTCTTAATGGCGAACTAATTATTATTGAAACCCTCGAAGACTGAGACAAACCTAGCGGAGGTTAAATAGTATCAATATTGCTGCTGCTGCTGCTGCTCCTTCTCCTCCTCCTCCTCCTACTATTATGTTACAACAACTATTACTATCACATGTAGTATTAAAACTACTGTTATCACCTGAGGAAAAGAGAGAGAGGGAGAGAGAGAGAAAGAAAGAGAGAGAGAGAGAGATTGAGAGAGAGAGAGAGAGAGAGAGAGAGAGAGAGAGAGAGAGAGAGAGAGAGAGAGAGAGAGAGAGAGAGAGAGAGAGAGAGAGAGAGAGAGATCTACTGATTCCACTCTGAACATACATGTATCTTGGAGTAAGGGGAGCATACCAGCAGACAGACTGGCTGACATATATCGGGAAAAAAACATTGCCGCCCCTTAAAAAAGCATGAAATATGCACAGAATTCGTTACAACTAGCTCTATTGCATGACAATTAGTTTCCATCCACACGGTGAAAACTGCTGACGCCAAATGTAATTGATACCGGGAACATGTGGAGGCAGCACTACAGATGTAGCATGTAGAGCTGAAGCCCGCTGAGAATCGTGCTGAACGACTGTAAAGGTTGTCACAGGCACCGGAATATAATCCGTTTTACGATGTTATCACACCTACCTGGAGGAGACTAAATCACACTTCCCGACTGCGTCGACGTGGACGATATGAAGGTACTTCCGATCATCGCACACAGCCACGTGACTTCCGGTGTGAGAGACGGCCACAGCCCGGATGCAGTTGGGCTGGTCATTCTCCGTGCTGGTTGGATGAGATTGAATAGAGCTGTAAGCGTGGAGATATCCAGTAGATAGAGCTTTACTGTGGAAAGTTTAGTGAAGGGAGTGCGATTTTACAGGTAAATGGTGAGTTGTTTGGGGTGTGCACAGCGCCAGGTGGTAACTCCACTCTCCGGCGATAAAAAAATTCCAAGCAATTTTAAAATTAAACATCACACAAAAATGACGAGAAAGGCCTAGAAATGTCAGGCAAGACACCCAAAACAGAGTCAGAAAGTCTACATGGTGTTAATCAAAAACTCCATGATGCCTGACAGATGATTCAGAGTCCATACAGTGTTAGAACGTCCACAAGCTCCACATACAAAGCTCATACAAAGTCGGGCAGAAGATGGGAATATTTACAAAGTACATCACGGGCACACTGGTTGTCTTTATGACAGATAATAGATAAATAACAAGAAACATTCCAGTTTCAAAAACAAATCATACATATTATTTCTAGAGCAGCTCTTCCTAAAAAAAAAAAATTCAGATCAGAATTCTTGTACATTTCAAAAATCTTATTCATAAAGAGTATGACATTGAAAAATTAAATCATTACAAAGCACTCAATTACAACAGCATCCATGCCTCCAGAACATGGTTTTACATTGAACTAAGGTAGATGGTGGAACAAATGAGTCTTTAGAAGCATTTAAAGTCTGTTGTGAATATGTGACTCTCAGTGGCTGTAGTAGGCTGCTCCAGATCTTTGGTGCTGCAGCACTGAAAGCTCTTTCACTCTACTTCTCTTTACATTCAGAGGTTTTTGCACATTGGAGAGAAGGGACCATGGTGGCAAGTAAGAGGGGGCGGGGTAGGGGGGACAGAGATAAGATTCAACAAATATCTAGGAACAATGTCGTTCAAAACTGAAGTCATATTTAATTCGTGAGTTCATTGAATACCGTTTTAGGTGTTTAAGGAGAAGTTTTAACTTTTGTAACTGATGATGAGTTTACAGGTACGAGGAAAAACTTCTCTAAACTAACCTTACCATAGTGAAGAGACCTTGGACAGCTTAAAATGACAAAACTAGATGATCTCGGCATCCTTCACGTTCCTTAGTCAACAGGATGATGGTGAAGATCATGAAGATCATGAAGATCATCATCACTAGCCTCTCTTGCACACACACACCCACATACCTAAATTTAGTCACGCTGATGAAAGAGTGCATGCGAGAAAGTAAGAACAAGGACGGTGAAATAGAGAGAGAGAGAGAGAGAGAGAGAGAGAGAGAGAGAGAGAGAGAGAGAGAGAGAGAGAGAGAGGGAGGGAGGGAGGGAAAGAGGGAAGGAGAGAGAGAGAATAAGAGATAGAGAGAAAAGTGAAGGAAAGTGTAATGAGAAAGACAGAGAATAAAAGAAGAGTACAACTTGTCCTCTGAACACCCCCCCCCCCCTCTCTTCCCTTTTTTCCATGATCGGAGAGCCATCCCCAGACCTGACGGCGGTCTCCGGCATGAAGCCTTTCTGGGCAAAGGTTAAAGGTAACACTTGAAGAGCTCGCTTCACTTGCCATTCTCCAGGCTGCAGCAACGAGTCGATACCGCGTGTAGGACGGCAGATCCAGGCACCCACAGCCAGGGAGGAAGGAGCGCCAGGAGAGACACGGAAATTATACACAAATTGGAAAATTAGCTCGAGTTGGAAGAGCAAACACAACGTTAAGGCTTCCAGCGATCGAAACTATGAAAGTAAAGATAAACCACATAGTCTAGTTATTGATGAAAACGCCGAAGTCTACAGAGAACATATAGTTCAGGATATTTAGAGAGAGGGCGGTGGGGGAGCTAAGCAGTGGAACCAAGGAAGGTGAGATACGGATTAGATGCGCTCAATTTTACTTTAAAGCCGCGTATAAAAGGAACTTTCGATGACAGGAAAGAGAGGGAACAGAGCATTGAAAGAAAAATATAAATGGAAGCTATTAAATTAAAACGATTAAAGCAAATACCTCTAGCAACATTGTTTAGTACAAGCCGGGAAATTATTCCGATAAAACAAGATGAGAAAAGGATTTCATCATTGTAGCTACAGTAGAGATACATGTTGTTCGATCAACGATGCTTTCACGTTTGAGTAAACTAAAACAAAAATTGAAACAAGGTAAGATTTAAAAAACAAAACAAAACAAAACAAAACAAACAAAAACCCAAGACCCCCACCAAAGATGATTTTAAAAACTTGAGAATGAACTTATCTTGACTATCAATCTATCAATTGAATGCAATGAAAAGTTGAATTTTTTTTTTATTTTCAGAGAAATATAACACGTTACATTAGCGAGACGTGACTAAAATATTGGACACCGTGCGATTGCGCGTCAGTCGCCTTGCTTCGTACATTTGACTTGTTACTTTCCATGTGTATTTGCAGACGGCAAAATGAACCCACTCTTTTGGAAAAAGTTTCATCGATAACCATAGATTTAAAATATATCCCTATCAAAGCATCGGATAACTTTGTCTTCTCCATAAAGAACTAGAGGTCTGAGAACATAGCAACACAACTTGACATCATACCCATTCTTTCTGACTGCACCGGTTTCCCGCTTGTTCTCTGCTGTGTGCCCGTCTCTCTCTGGATCGTCCGGCGATCCCTTCTGGCGGGCTGGGACACAGGCCTGGACACGGTCACCTCGGCTCACAGACCGGAAGCTGGGCACGGGGAGACACCGGAAGTCTCCGGGTGATCTGGAGGAGGGTAACGGGGGGCGTAGATGGAGAGATGGAGAGGGAGGGGGAGAGAGAGAGAGAGAGAATGTTTAGATCTGGAAGAAATGTATCCCTCCAACTACACGTATTATATATATAATATATATATGTATGTATGCATGTATAGACAGTATGTAGAGTGTTGATAGCTTAGTGACACTTCTGATCACCTCTTGGCCGGCTCTGGGTTAACTAGGGCACACTACATCGCTGGTCTGTACAGCCTTTTCCTAAGCTTGAGAGAAGACAAAAGTCAGGTAATCTGAAACCTGAACTATTAGAGAGACCGTGTGAAAGTGAAAGAGATTTGGGAAAAGGGAGATATAAAATACAGGAGAAGAAAGAAAAAGAGGTGCTCGGAAGACAGGGATAGGCAGGGAGGGAAACATAAGGGGGAATAAACAGAGATACAGGGATAGAGGAAGAAAAAGAGAGAGAGGGAGACAAAGGAGAGAGAGAGAGAGAGAGAGAGAGAGAGAGAGAGAGAGAGAGAGAGAGATAGAGAGAGAGAGAGAGAGAAATGGGGAGGAGCACGGAGAGAGAGAAAAATGGGGAGGAGCACGGAGAGAGAGCGAGAGAGAGAGAGAGAGAGAGAGAGAGAGAGAGAGAGAGAGAGAGAGAGAGAGAGAGAGAGAGAGAGAGAGAGAGAGAGAGAGAAAGTGATAAACGGGAAGGAGTAACAAACTTTTTTTCAAAATTATGATTAATCTGGGCACCGTATACATTGCTTGGGATCTGGGTCAGTTGGTCGGTTTATTTGTTCTGCCACTTACAACCAGGGTGATGAATCAAGAGAAGACGGAAACTTCACTGACTGACCGGCGTTAATTAATACACAAACTCTCTTTTATTATAATAAAAAATATTGGGAGAACGGGTTGAGAGTAGGAAAGGGTAAGGGGGGGGGGGACTTAAATAAACTTCTAACTAACTTATATTTTCCCGTGTTGTAGGATAGGTCATCTTCCTCTTCTTATCATAAATGGAAACGTTACAACAGACAGAATAAAGAAAAAATAGAAAAAAAAACAAAGATAAAAATGAACAAACATAGATCGGGAGATTGAATTAATCCCGTTTGTGAACTGCTATATCTGTAGAGAATCGGGGAAGCACGGTAAGAGAAACGTCTAGTCATATCTGCGTGAGCTCCGGTTTATGCGCTGGTATTAGAGATCTCTGATCAAAAGACGCGTCCACCATCATATCAGTGACATAGATTGAGTAAACACCGGGCATTGTGGGGCGTGTCGAGTTTCGGGGAGGAGCTGGATGGGAGAGACAGCTCAGTAAACACAACCGATGCACAAAGTAACAGCCACTAAACTGGTAGGGCCTACCATGGAGACTGCTGTATACTGGAGTAACAACCACTAAACTGGTAGGGCCTACCATGGAGACTGCTGTATACTGAAGTAACAACCACTAAACTGGTAGGGCCTACCATTGAGACTGCTGTATACTGGAGTAACAACCACTAAACTGGTAGGGCCTACCATGGAGACTGCTGTATACTGGAGTAACAACCACTAAACTGGTAGGGCCTACCATGGAGACTGTTGTATACTGGAGTAACAACCACTAAACTGGTAGGGCCTACCATGGAGACTGCTGTATACTGGAGTAACAACCACTAAACTGGTAGGGCCTACCATGGAGACTGTTGTATACTGGAGTAACAACCACTAAACTGGTAGGGCCTACCATGGAGACTTGCATACTGGAGTAACAACCACTAAACTGGTAGGGCCTACCATGGAGACTGCTGTATACTGGAGTAACAACCAATAAATTGGTAGGGCCTACCATGGAGACTGCAGTATACTGAGGTAACAACCACTACACTGGTAGGGCCTAAACTGGTACCATGGAGACCGTTATATCCTGGAGTCTCTCTGCTGGTTCGGTAGACACACCACATCCTGCTATTGCGACTCCACAAATGGAGTTTTTCGGGGTTGGGGTGGGGGATGAGGATGAGATTCAACATTTGTTTCGGATGTTTATCCTAACAATAACTTAGAATTTTAAGCCTTGTCGTATTCTGAATTGTTTTTATTTCCTTGGTGCCTTGTGTCTTGACTTCAAAATCACTATATCTTTGCCTGTATTAATTCTCTCTCTCTCTCTCTCTCTCTCTCTCTCTCTCTCTCTCTCTCTCTCTCTCTCTCTCTCTCTCTCTCTCTCTCTCTCTCTCTCTCTCTCTCTCTCTCTCTCTCTCTCTCTCTCTCTTTATCTCTGTCTCACTCTGTCTCTGACTCTTTCTCTCTCTCTCTTTCTCTCTGTCTCACTCTGTCTCTGACTCTCTCTCTCTCTCTCTCTCTCTTTTTTTTTCCCACCCCTGCCCCTTCCTAATGTCCAGCAATCCCTTGACCACAATGAGGTTGAATAACTGACTAAAAAAAGATTAACTCGTCCCATAAAAAAGAATAAACAGGTTGGAAAATTCATGACGAACCCATTTGGATTTTGTTGACTATTGTGATGAAGAAGATGTTAGTGCTGGTACTGATGCGTTCTTGACTATTGTGATGAAGAAGATGTTAGTGCTGGTACTGATGCGTTCTTGACTATTGTGATGAAGAAGATGTTAGTGCTGGTACTGATGCGTTCTTGACTATTGTGATGAAGAAGATGTTAGTGCTGGTACTGATGCGTTCTTGACTATTGTGATGAAGAAGATGTTAGTGCTGGTACTGATGCGTTCTTGATGAAGAAGATGTTAGTGCTGGTACTGATGCGTTCTTGACTATTGTGATGAAGAAGATGTTAGTGCTGGTACTGATGCGTTCTTGATGAAGAAGATGTTAGTGCTGGTACTGATGCGTTCTTGACTATTGTGATGAAGAAGATGTTAGTGCTGGTACTGATGCGTTCTTGATGAAGAAGATGTTAGTGCTGGTACTGATGCGTTCTTGATGAAGAAGATGTTAGTGCTGGTACTGATGCGTTCTTGATGAAGAAGATGTTAGTGCTGGTACTGATGCGTTCTTGATGAAGAAGATGTTAGTGCTGGTACTGATGCGTTCTTGATGAAGAAGATGTTAGTGCTGGTACTGATGCGTTCTTGATGAAGAAGATGTTAGTGCTGGTACTGATGCGTTCTTGATGAAGAAGATGTTAGTGCTGGTACTGATGCGTTCTTGATGAAGAAGATGTTAGTGCTGGTACTGATGCGTTCTTGATGAAGAAGATGTTAGTGCTGGTACTGATGCGTTCTTGATGAAGAAGATGTTAGTGCTGGTACTGATGCGTTCTTGACTATTGTGATGAAGAAGATGTTAGTGCTGGTACTGATGCGTTCTTGACTATTGTGATGAAGAAGATGTTAGTGCTGGTACTGATGCGTTCTTGACTATTGTGATGAAGAAGATGTTAGTGCTGGTACTGATGCGTTCTTGAAAACGAATAAGATGAAAACAAACTCGGGAAAGATATAGATATGGGGGGGGGGGGGGGGGAATTGGGGGGGGGGGAAAGAGATACATGTATACAGCAATGACGACAGTGTAGTGCTGGCAGCCATGTCTTGACGAATAACTTTGTGTCGTTGATGGAGGGAAGGTGTGTCACCGTGTGTGAGTCGGGGAGAATAAAGTGCAGGCTATCCTTAGCATATTATGACTTTAAGTAGTTTAACCATGAACTCGAGCAGATTATTACAGAGGCAGAGGCCCCCGTCAAGCAGAGGACAAAATGATTGACGTTTGAATCGTCCTTAGAACGAATGTGCTGTCAGGCACAGCTGACGCCAGAGGGAAAAATAAAAAAAAATAAATACATAAAAAAAAAATATCAAAACCGAATAAACCATGGCTAGTTTCCAACATTGGTAAAACCTGAAATATTTGTATTCGCTCAAGACTTAAAGCCTTAGATTTGATTTGATTGGGTGGTTGATATACATTATTAATACACCGTTTATCCTCAACTTTTATCCGTGTCACAGCCTAACATCAGACAAAGTATCGTCCCAATGGTGAGACCACAAACTTATCGAATGCGGAATAAGCATCTCAGAAACCCTCAGCTAGGGATCTATCGAAGGACATCCAACAAATGAGAAGGATATGTTTTACGGGATAAGTCCATAAGATACAGTTATTTAACTATATCAATGTAGAACAGGAGCCTGGCTTTGCCGAAAACACTCTCATGGTTACAGGAAAGCTGTCTTAAAGAAAGGAATTGTGATGAAAACGAGCATCAGAGACAGGAATATCTATCGCGGACGAGTACATCAGATGTAGGGATATTCTAGGTAAGATGAATACATCAGAGTTAGGGATATTTTAACTCGGATGAGAAAACCTGAGATAGTGCAGTGATATTCTAGCTAGGATGAGTACAAGATCATTCTAACTCACATGAGCACATCAGAGAAAGGGATAATCTATCTGGGATATGTACAGGGATTTTCTATCTAGGATGAGTTCATCAGAGAAAGGGCTATTTTATCTCGGATGAGTACATCAGATGTAGGGATATTCTAGCTAGGACGAGTACATCAGATGTAGGGATATTCTAGGTAGGATGAGTACATCAGATGTAGGGATATTCTAGCTAGGACGAGTACATCAGATGTAGGGATATTCTAGGTAGGATGAGTACATCAGAGAAAGGGATATTCTATCTACAATGAGTACATCAGGAATAGGGATATTCTAACCCGGGTTAGTACATCAGAGAAAGGGATATTCTATCTACAATGAGTACATCAGGAATAGGGATATTCTAACCCAGGTTAGTACATCAGAGAAAGGGATATTCTATCTACAATGAGTGCATCATGGATAGGGATATTCTATCTCGGACAGATACATAAGAGACAGAAATTTTCTATCTAGGACGAGTACATCAGAGACAGGGTCATTCTAACTGACATGAGCACATCAGATAAAGGGATAATCTATCTGGGATATGTACAGGGATTTTCTATCTAGGATGAGTTCATCAGAGAAAGGGCTATTTTATCTCGGATGAGTATATCAGTGGCAGGGATATTATAACTCGGATGATTACATCAGAAAAAGGGATATTCTATCTGGGATGAAGACATCAGAGATAGGGTCATTCTATATCGGATGAGTTCATCAGAGAAAGGGCTATTTTATCTCGGATGAGTATATCAGTGGCAGGGATATTATAACTCGGATGATTACATCAGAAAAAGGGATATTCTATCTGGGATGAAGACATCAGAGACAGGGTCATTCTATTCCGGATGAATATATCAGAGATAGAGATATTCTAAATCGGATGAGTTCATCAGAGACAGGTTCATTCTATCTCGGATGAGTACATCAGCTTTAGGGATATTCTAGCTAGGATGAGTACATCAGAGACAGGCTCATTGTGACTCGCATGAGCACACCAGAGAGAGGGATAATCTATCTGGGATATGTACAGGGATTTTCTATCTGGGACGAGTACATCAGAGACAGGGTCATTCTATTCCGGATGAATATATCAGAGATAGAGATATTCTAAATCGGATGAGCACACCAGAGAGAGGGATAATCTATCTGGGATGAGTACATCAGCTTTAGGGATATTCTAGCTAGGATGAGTACATCAGAGACAGGCTCATTGTGACTCGCATGAGCACACCAGAGAGAGGGATAATCTATCTGGGATATGTACAGGAATTTTCTATCTAGGATGAGGACATCAGAGATAGAGTCATTCTATTTTGGATGAGAACATCAGACAAAAGGCTATTTTATCTCGGATGGGTATAACAAGGATATTCTATCTGGGGTGAGTACATCAGAGACAGGGCCATTCTACCTGAGGTAAGTACATCAGAGACAGGATCATTCTACCTGGGGTGAGTACATCAGAGACAGGGTCATTCTATCTGGGGTGAGTACATCAGAGCCAAGTTCATTCTGTCTTGGATGAGTACATCAAAGAGAGTGATATTCTAGCTAGGATGAGTACATCAGGGACAGGATCATTCTATCT
>JAWDGP010006115.1:215000-247500 GCA_033675545.1 Elysia crispata
TCAATATCGAAAAAAATAAATCAAATTCCACACAGAACAATGTGGAGCATTTTTTTCTTCTTACTGATTTAACTTTTTCCCCCTGTGCTAGGACTTAGAGATTGAATGGCCTGTTATAACCCACCTACAGCTGTGTCCCCAAATGTTTGCTTTCTGCATTTCATTGGTTGCACTAAAGCATAATAAAGGTTTAATCATCAGAAATACCTTAAATACTACGCACTGCTGTCCTTATCTTTACCTTTTTCTAAAGATAATTGAGCTGAATGTGATTAATATCGATTAAGTCTATACTTCTCATTAAGCTCCACAAGGCTTAAAAACAAAAACAAAAAAAACAACTAAACTTTAAATCTGCATTTATAATAATGCCTTGGAATGAAAATCACTTACTATAATGATAGTTTCATGTCATAGATGATAGATCTATGTTTACTCTACCTTTTTTAGGATTATCTTTTTACTTTTGCTTTTTACATACCTATTTAAAGCAAGTTAAACCTTTCAGATAAAAATTAATGTCGGGCACAAGGCAGGATTTACAGTACTGTCACATGCCTGTTCAAAATATATGGAATTCCATAAATTGACAGAAAATTCTCATTCTTGGTTCAAAGGAATACTATGAATCAAAGCCCCAAAAAGGTGTATTAACAATGTTTAACATCTATTGTAAATCCTTGTTTTTCTGCACCATTTTCTCAGGAAAATCTCATACATGGTCATAGAATTAATAATGATGATTTTTTTTTCATGTTTCTTTAGAATACAACTGCTTCTTTGAAATGTTTCACAGGTTAAAATTGATGCCTAAAGTCAGTTGAGAGGATGAACCAAAATATTTTCTGACATTTACATCTTTTTTTTACAGCGATGAGTCAAACTGATCATCTTTGCAAAGATGTGAATGCTTGATTAAAATAAATAGTTTTCCTTCAACATCCATTGACCAGATAAAGAGACAGAGAAATAAAAAGTGGGTAAAAAAGAAACAGAGAGAGGGAAAAAACCCAGAGCCTTTTCAAAATTGGTGATCTGAGATTTTTTTCGTTTCTGAGCTGACAACAGCTACTGAGCTGATACAATTGACTGATCAATATGCCATGACAGACAGATAGAAAGAGAAATCAGGAAAAAATAGAGGGAGAAGGACAGGTTGTCCAGTAATAGAGGAGCAAAAGGAGTTAAGACCCTAAACAATATTTGTCGTTGACACTTTTCAAACAACAAATGAAGCCAAAACTTATATCATTTAAAAAGACAACTAAAGAACAACTGGGTGTATGATAAACAATTTTGCTTTGTAGAGAAAAACATCAAAGAAATACAGAGACTGGCATAAATTGAAAGGTACACTATCTCAAGTCACAAATAAAGACTAAAGTATTTAGGAAAAAAAAGATCAAGATTTTCAACAAGAATGTCAGCTACTTAACAGGATTTTATTTAATAAGGCATTACACATTGCCTAATACCAAAACCCATATGCCTCAGGCCTCTGTAACAACGTACTAACAATCACTAGCGTCATCCACATATTACAGAAAGAAACAGATAATGGCAGATATAAAGCAAGTTGATTGATTGAAAGATTCATAGGTTTAGTTCACTTACATTCCAAATTTGCAATTTCTTTTAAGTTAATATAAAGGAAAGGTCTAGACTATAACTTGTACCAAAAAATGTGTCTTTTTTTCTTTTTAATTATCTAAATCACCCAATAATTTTGTTTCTATAATTACCCCTTGGTCTGCTCCAGTCACAGTAATAAAAAACAAGCATGTGCATACATGCAGTTTTTGTTTTCTTCTTTTTTTTACACCAAGTATCCCTTGTTGGTATATTTTATACTTATAGGCTGAAGAAAAAAGTTTAGGGTCATGATACATGTATATGCTTTAGTTTGGAATTTTAACACAATTAAAATAGGGAAATTAAAAAATTGTGACACTTATGTGCCCAATACAATGTTTCATTATGTCTGTGCATAAAATTTTAAATATTTAATGAGAGCAAATACTTTAGCTATACAGCTGCAGATTAGCAATTTTGTGTTGATTTATCATTTAAGAATACTTAATAATTATTTTTTATAATGTGCAAGCAAAAAATAAAAAAAGGAGTTTGATTATTTACAAACTGCTCCGATCGAAGAATATCTATGAAAATTTTCAGGCAACTCTTGTAGAAAGATTCTCTTCATTTACATAAACAATGAGGCAAGTTAAGGCTAAAAGTGTCAGTGCAATTCTCTTTTCTATCGAAATCCAAAGCAATATTTCACTCTATCAAAGATTCCATACAATAATATAATAACAAAAATTGAAATGATCCCGCCAATGACAGTCCAACCCTAAACTAAACACACGAACAAATTTTATAAGTTTCAATTTGAAATCGAAAGTACTCATTTACTTTGTATCAAATTACGCAAGGAAGACTTGTCCGAATAAAAAACTTTGGCAGGTTTTCATCACTTTTTGTTCCATGCCTTGGAACAAAGTCACTCATTTTTTCAATCAACATTTGGCTTTTAGCGTTTTAGTTTCAGGTCGAGCCTATACATTTGTGTTATTGAAATTTTACCTCTAATTGTAATTTATGTAAAAGTTATAGTAAATCAGTAAAATTTCTGGATTTCTTATCTTCTGAATCATTCCTTGACACTTTCTTATCATTAAAATTTTAAGATTCTGAGCTATATCTAGTACAAATGGTCTAAAGGAGGGAAATATTTAAAATAAACTAAAGCAACTTTGATTCTGAGTTTACATCTAGATTTAGATTTATATTTCTCAAATCAAGAAAAGGCAATATTAATCAGACTAGATAAACTAAAGATATTAATTTCTATATTAAGGCTCTATATTTAGATCCAATGTAGATCTAGATCTAAACGAGATGTTTTAATTAAAGTAAAGAATGCTTTTTATTTTTTGTTCCTACACCCATTTTATGCTGAAAAGTAGTCAACTAAATTGTTATATATATAGGCCTAAAGTTAAAAGAGTAAGATATCTTTAAAACTTAATCGAAGTAAAATTTTTTTAATGTCATAAGATTTAAGATAAATAAAAAATTTAACATTGTTCTTAACATTTATAAATCTAGCAAAAACCTGTCTGAAAGGTAAAATTGCAGATATCGGCCCACTTCACGTCAGGCTTCACAATTGAATGTTTCCCAACGAAATCAAAACTTGTAGTTTAATGAGATTTTAGAGCAACACAAAAATGCTAAATATCTTGAAAAGTATTTATTTGCAACGAATAAAACCTTCATATTCGTATTCAGCATATCAAATTCAGTAAGAAAAAATAGGCCTACAATTTTAAAGCTTAGGATGAGTTGTGCCGATATCTGCAAGAATACCGTCTGAAGATATAGATCTAGATCTAGTTCATAGCCTTGAGAGACGGGTGAAGAAAGGAATATAACTTAGATCAAAATCTAGATCTAGAAGTACGTTGGCTTAAGTATTCATCAAAACTAAATGTACATCTAGATCTAGATCTTGGGTCTCGAAATCTTGCCCGATAATTTAAAATTTGAAACCTAGATCTACATCTTGATCCAATTCCAATGTTTGAACTAGACTCTATATCCAGAATCTAGAATCTAGTTCAGAGTCTAAATCAGTTTAGGTTTAAAATTAAGTTTATGTCTATTATCCGAATAAGATATAGACTCTAGATCTAAATCTCTCTCCGCTTAGATCAGCACCATTTAATTATTGAAGTATGATACTCTTAAAAATAAACTGTTGCTCGGTTTACCTAAAATGACAGATCCCAACATCTTTTCCATTTGTCAACAAAAGATAATCTGAGCAAGCTATGATCGCAGCCATGTTGACAGGAAGCCCAATATTGTCGGTACTGGGACACACATTAAAAAATGTAAACAAATCGAGATTATGCGATGATCAACGACATAGTCATTTTATTTATTAGTTCAACGATCATTTAATATTTCACGTTATTTTTACTGGCCCGAAAAATGAGAAAGCTGTGTATTTGATGTTTAAAGTATACTATTTATGTTTTTTTAGGCTGTAAGAGACAAAGAAAATTACCTTTTTAGCAAAAGATGTCTTAAATTAGATTTAAAAAAACAAGACGAAATTAGATACTACCAACAAAACAAAACATGAAAAAAATTAGTATGTTGTAAATTTCAAATAAATAAACTTTTTTAAAATTATTTTTGGGGGTTATATAGCATTTTTTTGTTGAATATTAAAAATATTTTTACATGAAAATATAGGAAAGTAATAAAGAGTTTTTTTTTTCTGTTTTCCACAAGGAATATTGAAGTTATTCAAAATAATCATCAGCGCATACATGCATGTCTATCACATACTTGTATAATGCACCACTTTAAGCAAAAAACGAATGCAATACTGATCTATCTGTACATTCATATTTTTAGACATACATCATCCTCAGCTCCGGATAAAATTTGCGTTTTTAAACCTAAACATTGTTGCTTTTTAATTTTTTTTTTTTTTTTAAATTTTGATTTCTATACAGACTGTTTCAAACTAGTCCGCTTTGATATTTGTATGACCAGTAGGTCTATGGTGTGAAAATATTTTCTGTGTCGCATGTCACGCAAAACATAAAAGAGCAAAAGGGAAAAAAATTTAGTCCAGCATGCAAAATATAATGCGGTGAAGTTTTCAGTTTTTACTTAGTCGGCTATCTTATGCCATTCACATTAATAAATTGTAAATCATCCCCAGTGTTTGGAAAAATATTCGTTCCTGAATTTGTCGTATATATTTTTTTTTATTTAAAAGATAAGTTATGTGAAAAGAAATCACGATATAATAAGAAGAGGGTAAAATTTATCCTTACTGTAAGTACGATCTGCTCAATTATTCTTTAAAGTCCAGAGGCGAAATGAAAGTCTTGCAAATTTAGTTGAAAATTGTGAAGTTAATCCCAGGACTTTAATAAAGGCTCTCCTTTCCCGTGGCTACAACCCTGGCCTATGGAAACCCGTGGGAGACGCTATCTGTTTTAACTGGTCTGAATATTGAACAATTTCTCTGATGAAATCGAAAATCATTGAGACTGTTTTGCCACCTGTTCGACTCGTCAAATTCGCTAGAAATATTCGATCTAGCCATTGATTAGGGGGCAGTCGTTTGTTTCCACGTGTTTTTTAGACTTGTTTGGACAGCGCGCAAGTTTAATTGGCATAAACAAGACAGGGGGATAGTTTTTAAGTGTAAGAATGGACCTAAAAGTTGTCTAGATGCAATCTTTACATTGTATCAAAGATTGCAGGGCTCTTGTGAGAGTCCTCTCAAACAGAACGGGGAACTAAAACTCGAGCGCTAAGCAGATGCAGGCTCCCCCCCATACAACCTCGCGAACCCGTGCCTTCGCGGAAAATTATTCACGCATGCGCAGTAACTAGTTCGGTTTGCGCAGTCTGTTCTGCGCAGGTCGTTGGGTGACAGCTGTCTAAACATGGAGGCTTGCCGTGGGTATAGACTGCTAGTCCTTGAGCGCACGTAATAGCCTTCTAACCCGAACGAACCAACCAGCAAGGCTGTACCAAAGGTTAGACCTAGTGACAGTTTATCATTCTTTATTGTTCGATCGTTTTCGATTGTAGGAATGACGATGGAAAACATGGGCGAGCTCCCGGCTGATCAACAAATCAGCGGTGATTCGTCTAACGAGACGGCCACTCAGAGCCAGCCCTCGCCTCAAGAACCGGATTACGTGAGTCCACAAGAAGAACTCGACACGAGCATCAGTCGGTCTGAGGCCATTCCCGTCAGTGTGAGCAGTATGATCGACTCGAGTGAGTACCGTTCCCAGATGGGGGATGTGACTTATCACACCCTCAACGGAAGGATGAGCCCTAGTTACAGCCCAAACAACTACGCTACCCTAACACCGCTGCAGCCACTTCCTCCCATCTCCACAGTTTCGGACAAATTTAGCCATGTCAATGTTTCAGGCCCTAATGTTAGCGGCAGTTTCACACTCATGCCACAGAATAACGGACTCGGCGCTGGAATTATGGATATGGCGGCTTACGGTCACAGGTATGAGAAACTTAACATGAGTATGAACATGGGCCCCACTCTGGGTGCCACTGCCATGACGATGATGCAAGGGAATAACCTCAACTACCAACAAAGTATCGGCTCCTATGGATATCCCACACAAAATGGACTAGTATCACCAAAATCCGAGCCAAAAATGGCATCTCCCAACAGCTATGTGGATACGTATGCTGCATCTCCGATGCGGATGGACCACAACGCTGCGCGGTTACACTCGCCAAACTCGATGATGGTCATGAACGGAATTCACAACGCGCCAACGCCGTCCCCCCACAGCGAAAGCCCCCAAAGGGACCGACCAGGAACCTCCCTGGACATCCAGAAGCAGCAGCAACAGCAAGAGATCGAAGAGATCAACACGAAGGAACTTGCCCAGAGAATTAGTAGTGAATTGAAGCGATACAGCATCCCGCAGGCTGTGTTCGCCCAGAGGGTTTTGTGCCGGAGTCAGGGTACCCTCAGTGACCTTTTACGAAATCCAAAACCATGGAGCAAACTAAAGTCTGGAAGAGAAACTTTTCGACGTATGTGGAAATGGTTACAGGAGCCAGAGTTTCAGAGAATGTCGGCACTTCGCCTCGCAGGTACAGAACTCTTATTTTTAAAATTTTTTTTTTTTAAATTCAAATGACAACTGCACTGTAGAACTTTTAAAATGTGTGAAAAGGTTAATACTATCTAAATCCAAATCAATCCAAAATCAATGCTTTTACTTTTTTACTCGCATCTTCAGGACTACAACCACAAATTCATCCAAGTAGTCTAAAACACATGTCCTCTTCTCTCTCTCTCTCCCTCTCTCTCTCTCTCTCTCTCTCTCTCTCTCTCTCTCTCTCTCTCTCTCATTCACTCACTCTCTATCTCTTTGTGAAATTTAAAAATTTCGTTGCTTTGTGTGTTGTTTTCTTTATTTTTTCATTCAAAGGTTTCATTTTATTTTCATATTGAAATATGTAGGCTATGATTTTATTTTTCATTTCATTTATTTCGGCTATCGCACACTTTTCTAAACAATCCAAGATTATACAGGGCAACGTAAATTCGCTCTCCTACCTCTCAGCCCCTTTTCTGTTTTTTTCCCCCGTTCATTTCTATTTCAAAGTGTAATCATTGCCTTATCAGGTTATATTATTAAAATTTGCTGTCAAAGTAATGTACGTCCAACCATGCTCTTTTAAAATTAAAAGTTTTAATTTTTTTCAACTGCATTTTACTAAGGAAAAAAATAATGTCGAAAAAAAAAAAGAAACGAACAAAAGAAACAAACGAAACTATTTTGTTCATGTTGTTTAAGATTATATTAACCCATTGATTTATTGAAAGATGAAATTCTTAAGTCTACTAATAATCAAAACTGCGGCATTGCAATATCATAGCAGAGTGTAAACAAGTTTAATTATCATATTTGTCACTTTGAACACAAGTGGGTCTAACTAAGAATTCCTCTTTGCTATGTCAAATATTAAAAAAAAGGAAAAATAACGACTCGTATTGAATTTAAAAAAATTTGAAAGTGAATGCACCTAAGTTCAAAAGATAAAAATCCGTTAAAATAAAGGAAAAAATAGCAGAGAAAATATTTCGCACCCAAATAAAAATTAATACAACAAGAGAGGTGTTTCAAAGGCAGGAAAAAAGTGGGAAAATGAATCAAAATGAATCGCTTACATTTATGCTATTATAGTTGAAAACCACATCATGAATTTTTTTTTTACTTACTTTGGTTTTCCTGTGTTACAGTAATTTTCTATTTCATGGATGTTAAATTTCAAACTTCTTATTTTATGTTGCACTTTCTTTGTGTTCTGCTTATTTGTCCTGCAAGCTTTTGTTTCTAGCTTCGTTTTATAATCATAGGATCTTCATTCTCAGAGTAGCTACACATCTAAAAACTATCAAATCTTTAAAATGAAGACAAAGCGGAAAAACAAACAAACAAACAAACAAAAACAACCACAACAACAACAACAACAACAAAAAAGCTAAAAAAAAACAAACCCAAAGAAGCAACCAACCAAAAAACACCTTACACCAACGGCTGATAGTGTTAGTGGTTAAAATGAGATTAATTAGAACCATGGAAACTCTCAAGTACCTATTTTTTTTTCTTCATTAGTTTCCTCTCATAACTATGATCATTGTAGAATTGTTAGGAAAAAGAAAAAAAAAAAAAGAAATAAAGTTTCATACATACTTGAGATGTTAAATATAGAGATCCGTATACTGATTTAGATCACCCCTCAACAATTAATGGAGAATTCCATGCGTTTTAAACTTACTGTCGTGTGACTACTGCCATCGAGTCAGAAATAACATTATTTCAATATTAGTTTATGTGACGAACTAGAAGAGACAGACCTGATATTGGGGACTGCAATCTGTGTGTTACAAATACTTTGTGTGCAAGTTATTCGGACTCGGAGACACAAAACATGAGAGAGAGAGAGAGAGAGAGAGAGAGAGAGAGAGAGAGAGAGAGAGAGAGAGAGAGTGAGTGAGTGAGTGAGAGAGAGATTGAGAGAGACACAGAGAGAGACACAGAGAGAGATAGAGAGAGACAGGGAGAGAGAGAGTGAGAGAGAGAGAGAGAGAGAGAGAGAGAGAGAGAGAGAGAGAGAGAGGGGGGGGGGGGGGGGGAGAAAGAGTGGGTGGGGTATAAAATACTTTTCTGTTGTTTCTTTCTTGATTTTATTTTTGATTTTTGTTAGCATTTTTTTCCTTTTTTTTATTTTGTTTATTTTGAACTTGTCAAGGCATTCGCTGCAATCTGTGAAATACAAAAGGTTTTTTTTTTTTTTTTTGTAATGAGTTTGGAAGAATGCGATATCGTTGATTTAATTATCTTCCTAGTGAAGGCAACACAATATACACGCTCTGCCTTTTGAGCCGAATAAATCAGATGGTCGTTTTTGAGTAAGCTGCGATAAAATGAACTTTTTTTTTTTTTGCTTGTTTTCAAAACAACCATAGTTGTATGAAAGCACCTTACGTGCATTTTTTTTTTTACGAAATAAGCATATGTTCAACACAATAAAGAAAATAGTACTGTTAATATCAATAGAAAGTTTTAGACAAATGTCTAACAAAAACTTGATTTCATCTCTGTACAATCTCTCTCTCCCTCTCTCTCTCCCTCTCTGTCTCTCTCTGTCTCTCTCTGTCTCCCTCTCTCTCTCTCTCTCTCCCTCTCTCTCTCTCTCTCTCTCTCTCCCTCTCTCTCTCTCTCTCTCTCTCTCTCTCCCTCTCTCTCTCTCTCTCCGACACACACACATGATCAAACTTACTTTCTATCTTATGTCTTCATCGCTATTAATGTTCTGATCTATAGTCAGCTTGTATCTTTCTTTCTTCCTCCCACTTTGTCTTTCTGTCGCGCTCTCCTTCCACTCCCCTCTCTCTCTCTCTCTCTCTCTCTCTCTCTCTCTCTCTCTCTCTCTCTCTCTCTCTCTCTCTCTCTGCCTACTTTTTGTTGTTTCCACCAAGCGCTGTATAATTGAATAAAAACTGATGTACTCAATAAATACCAGAATTGATTGTAGAGAAGCGTGTCCGTTAAAACACCAAGCAGAATCTCCACTGTATGGTTTAAGCCCAAAGAAAAATGTTCACGTATTTTCATCATCCCCACATAGTAGAAGCCAAGTGCTTGTCCTAAGCTCTCGTCAATATCTGCTTCTAATATAAAAGTAGACCTAGATCTACATCATCGATTGCCCTGCATGATGGTTTTTTGTCTTCTCCATAAATCACCTTCTTGTAGATTTATGAAGGCAGGTGTGCTTTGGCTGTTTATTAATCAATTTTGTGTTCAGTTCTGCGCTGAGCGGCAATGGAGAAATGCAATAAATTGGCGCTTTTCTTTGGGTCGGAGAGGGGGGATGAAGAGAGAGAGAGAGAGAGAGAGAGAGAGAGAGAGAGAGAGAGAGAGAGAGAGAGAGAGAGAGAGAGAGAGAGAGAGAGAGAGAACACACACCAAGTTTCTAAGGTTGACATTATCATAAAAATCCCCAGTTTTACAGCCACCTCCTTCTCTTTTCCTTACTGACAACGACAACGTCATAAAGGTAAACCTTTTCATTATGCATTGGGTTTCTCTGTCTCGGGCTGTTAGCTATCCAGCTCCAAGCGGCTTCACTCTCCCTTTGTTTCTGCCCGTCGTTTTATCTCTGGATTTCCATTATTTCTGTTTGTTTTGCTCTATTCACCAACACTAGGTGTGTATGTGCGCGCGCGTGGATTGCTGTGGCCAGTAGGTACCTGCGATTGTAATATATTCGGCAGACAACAATAAAAGACCGTGATCTATGGGGTTGTGGGTGTGCACATACATCTAACGGTTTAGTGTGTTTTCACACCGCTGTGCCCTGGGTGCCTGTCACAGCAGCTCCTTGATCTAAATTAATTAAAACGAGGAAATGGGTAACGGACTGTCCTGTACTCATACATTCACGCAACACCAGCTTTACCACCAGTCCTTCATCATTCTTTCTTCTTTCCATCAGTTTGATGCCTGTTGAAGTATTATATTTCCATACTACTACTACTACTACTACTACTACTACTACTACTACTACTACTACTACTACTACTACTACTACTACTACTACTACTACTACTACTACTACTACTACTACTACTACTACTACTACTACTACTGCTGCTGCTGCTGCTGCTGCTGCTGCTGCTGCTACTGCTACTGCTACTGCTACTGCTACTACTACCACTACTACTACTACTACTCATACTACTATTACTACTACTACTACTACTACTACTACTACTACTACTACTACTTCTACTACTACTACTACTACTGCTACTACTACTACTGCTGCAGCTGCTGCTGCTGTTACTACTACTACAACTACTACTACTACCAATACTACTACTACTACTACTACTACTACTACTACTACTACTACTACTACTACTACTACTACTACTACTACTACTACTACTACTACTAGATGGTGCTGCTGCTATTATTGCTATTACCGCTGTAGAAAGCTGCCAATTAATGTAAAATACGCGAATCTCTACTGTCACACTCTTTCTTGACACAGGATTGTCATGGATACACAAATCTATGAGTAGGATCGTCTCAGCACAATGTAAGCGAGATTCCCACTATGTGTACACAGCTATTTTATCACCCAATAACGGTTCGATGATCTTTATACTGCTGACTGCTGTAATATCCATCTTTATTAAGACAAGAAAATCGCATCTCTGCCTTTTAAATGCCTCCGTGTCTCTGTGTGTCTGCGGTGCGTCTGTCTGTCTGAACGTCTATCTCTGTATGTCTCTCTCTCTAACCCTCCCTTTCTCTCTCTCTCTCTCTCTCTCTCTCTCTCTCTCGCACACAGTCATTACTCTCTTTAGTTTTTTTTTATTATTATTTTTGTATTTTTCTAACTTTCTCTCCATTATATCTCTGTTCTTTGTCAGTATGGTTGTGTGTGAGTGTATCTCCCCCTCCTGTAATCCACGGGCCACCTGCACGGGCTGACTTGCTCTATAAGCCTCTGATTGTCTCAAAGATTGGTCCAAGTGGAAAAATAGTTTCTGATGGGGACTTCGTTTTTCCCCCTCCCTTCCCTCCTCCTGACTTCCCCTCACTTCCTTCCTCTTATCATCTGTCTTTCCTTTCCTTTTTCCTCCTAATCTTCCCTTCCTCCCCTTCCCCAGCTCTCTCCATCTCTTACCGATCATCAGGCCGTGCGCCTCACAAAGGAGTGAGTTTATTTATAGATCTAGTTAACAGCAGAGCTAGAATCCGGGCACCTGGGAGTACAGGAGGAGCACGGAGAGGACGCACGCGCTCCAGCGCTCACTCCCTCCCCTGCTTCCCTCACCTGCCTGCGCTGTGACCGCAGCGACACTGAGGTGCGGGTTGTCTACCCGTGCCCAGGTAGCAAGCTCTACACGCTACAGCTACACTACAGGACAGATGCACTGTGGGGGTGGGGACGGGGGGGGGCTAATGAGTAAAGGAGAGACATCGTTTGTTGGGTGGGGCGGGCGCTTGTGGAGAACAAAGCTTGAGGAAGAAGAAAATACGGGAGGAGTGGGGGATCTGAATAAACGGGAGCCCCAAAAATTCGGTAGAAATAGAATACTAGCAGCGCTGTTGACAAGTCACAAGGTGTTGACAAGGTTTGAGAAAAGATGTCAAGGCAATAAGTCCCTGGCTGGGGATATTGCTTAAGCAGCAGGAAACGGAACATATAGATGAGAACTTTTTTATGTTTTTTTTGTTTGTTTGTTTATTTTTTTTTATATATTATTTAAACAGTTCGGAATGTGTGTGTGTGTGGGGGGGGGGGAGTTGGGGGTTGGGGGAAAATTGAGAGACATAGCTGAAAAGGAATGAAAAAAAAATGTCGTCATCACTAGAACCCTTCTGCCACTAGCTTTAATCAGTTAGAATGTGGTGTTTGTGCGCTCATGCGTATGACTGTATGTATGCGTATGAGCTGAGTCTATCGTTTAGTGACACAGCTGGTAGTAAGAGACAGAGGGGAGGTGGAGAGAGAAATATTTGTGTTGTTTTTATTTCGGGTGGGTAGGTAGCTAAATAGATTAAAAGATGAACTGAGAGATTGATAGACCATACCATATGTAAGCTAAAAATCGTATGACAGATAGATAGATTGAGAGTTAGAGAGAGGGAGGGAGGGAGAGAGAGAGAGAGAGAGAGAGAGAGAGAGAGAGAGAGAGAGAGAGAGAGAGAGAGAGAGAGAGAGAGAGAGAGAGAGAGAGAGAGAGAGAGAGAGAGAGAGAGAGAGAGAGAGAGAGAGAGAGAGAGAGAGAGAGGTATAAACGGGCATGCATTTTACTGACAACTATTATATCTAAAGTGCCCGAAGAAATTATAAGTACGCACATTTTTTTTTTCTAAATTTTTTCCTCTCGCATAGCAATTTTGTAGAATGTGAGTTTTTTGCGTCAGCCATATTCTATATTCCACTCACCCACTGTGTGTGATGTTACGGCTCAGCCACAGCCAAAACACAAACAGTGGCGCAAGGCGCCAGCTATGGTTGACATCAATAATGGAGCAGTAGCACTCTTTGTTAGCTTGTGACCCACTCCCAGCGATCACCAGGTGACGGACTGAGTAATAGAGGTGGTCCACCTCCCTCCCACCCCCTCCCTCTCTTTCTCGTTCTTTCTCTCACTGTTCTATCTATCTCTATCCCTGTCTCAGTTTTAGATTCTCACTATCTCTGTTTCTCTCTCCCTGTCTGCCTATCATACTCTATGTCCTATTATTATTATTATTATTATTATTATTATTATTATTATTATTATTATT
Organism: Elysia crispata; assembly: GCA_033675545.1. Taxonomy (NCBI): domain Eukaryota; kingdom Metazoa; phylum Mollusca; class Gastropoda; family Plakobranchidae; genus Elysia; species Elysia crispata. Next base: position 228,407 of record JAWDGP010006115.1, read on the forward strand.
ATTATTATTATTATTATTATTATTATTTGGAATGACTTTTAACTAGTTCAGTAAATCAGTCAAACACTCGCATAGGGCTCCGATCTGTTATAGTATTGTGAAATCCGATTGGTCCATAGACATAACGCTTGTGGGCGTGATGTGGGGGACGGCCTGGTTCTGTGATGTGACCAGGTGCAAAGGAAAAACCTTGCGAAGTGTGTGTATGTAGGTGTGTGGAAGAGAGAAAGATAGACAGATAGATGAAGAGACAGAGACAGGGCGTTAGTTTGAGGAAGAGAGCGTGGAGAAGAGAGAGAGAGAGAGAGAGAGAGAGAGAGAGAGAGAGAGAGAGAGGGGGGGGAAAGAGAGAGATAGATGGAGAGAGAGGAGGTGGAAACAGCGAGCGGGAGAGAGAGAGAGAGAGAGAGAGAGAGAGAGAGAGAGAGAGAGAGAGAGAGTGTGTGTGTGTCACAGAGCCTCCTCACGATCGAGTGAGCACTCACCTAAGTTAACCCTGGTTTCTATTTTAGACTGGTCCGACAAAACCCGCTGTTATGCAACTCCAGAAAACCCGAGGACGCTTTCGTTTATCACGGTGTTCAATTATAGATGGTCCGGTCATAAAGAGCAGTGGTGATACTGGTACGGTGTTCCGCTGTTCCCCACCTCTCCCTTGCTCAGTCTCTAGCCGTGTTACACAATGCTTCTCTCCTCGTCTGTTTGGACTGTGGTGTTGATTTGTTGTCAACTTTTTCTGTACACACTGATCTGGTGTCATATCTTCCACTAAATGATTTTCAAGTTTTAAATCACTTTGTAAGCTACAAGATTTGAAAAAAAATTATCCCATTGATCTGGTGTTTTTTTTTTATCTTTTGGGAGAAAAAAAAAAAGGGGGGGGGGGGGGGGCGGGGGGCGGGGGGGAGGGAGGGGGTATTTTGTGTGTGGGCTATCTGTCTAAATCGTCGAATGTTTAAACGCATTCTGAAATGAAACATATTTGTTTATTTTCATTTTTTGTTCTACTCGGAACATAAATAATACCGGAAGCTTTGAGATAATTCCCATTGTTCTAATCCTGTTCCTTGTTTCACAGCTTTGGTTTCTGAAGCCTGAACTCACGGCACTGCGGGGAACTGCCATCCTGTCAAGGTTCAGACTTCTAAACGCTAGAATTCAAACTTGGTAAATCGCATTTCTCCCGTCCTGCTCTCTCTCTCTCTGCCTTGTCTCTTGGCTTGCTCCATAGCGAATGCTGCTCTCCCTGTCTCCCGGCCACCCTCTCGACCAGGCTTTAACATCGGCATGACTCGGCGATCGCGCACCTAATTCTAATATCTGCATCATTCTCCAACTCTCCCAGCAGCTCTTGTACTCTACACCGACGGGAGTGGAGAAGGGAAATGGTTTCTTGTCGTTGTAGTGTGGGTTCGGTTACAATATTCTGTTCCAATGGAAAACGCCCTGGTGGCTTTAATAGTAAACGAGAAATGTGTAGTGAGTATTTACAACTAACATATGAACATATTCTATAACGCTTCATTTTCCCAGCAGTAACCCTCTCTCTCTCTCTGGGTATCGTAGATACATCGTTTCAGTATTTTTGTATGCGGGATGTCTAAAGCATATTTTGGGAATTGTGAAAAGAGAATAATGGATTTATTGATATTACTGGTGGCTGGGCTTTCGATCTGCTGTATAACTCCACAACTTGTAATAAAACTCTTAGCTATATCTGCATGGCATGAAAACTAAAAACAAAAATGGATCATGAATTCTCTCTGCCGCTGCTCTCTCCAGCATTTTAAATTTCCAAAGATTTTCAATCTTTTGCTCTACGTGCAGCTAATCCCAATGCCTCTTCCACCCTACTAGCAAAGTGAGACTTCCATAGAGGAGAAAATAAGTGTGAATGAAACAAGTATGAATTATGCAATAAAAAAGAACTGTCAAATTCTGCATTTTGAATGTCGGCAACTGCATAAAAATTTATAAGTGAAATTTGGATATCACCACCGAAAATTGAAGGAAATAAAATGAGTAGTGTGAATGATTAATTTATACAAGGTAAAATTAAGTGATAAGACTTTTTTTTAATTTTTTTTTTTTTAATTTGGCTTATTTTAAGAAGCATCTCTTTGTACGTAGATTTCAGTATTAGCTGCTGGCCTAAAACTGCCTCGCTGTGGCATCTTCAGTGAAGGTTAGTGGTGTGTACTGAACCGACAGGCTCAATTTATTTCACAGATGGAGCCGCGAGTAAACCACCCTGAAACCTTTAACTAAAGACCCCACATTTCTACCACTAGCAAGCGGATAAAGAAAACTCTTAGGCGAATAGAATCAGTAAAGAGAGATGATTATCTTCTGTAGAGATTTGTCAAAATAAGTCCGAGGAATTTTGAATGGGACGGAACTATAAAGTCCTCAGTAATGTAAGCAGTATATTATGTTCAGGGGCAATTGGTAGTTCTGTGTATGTACTGCTAGATCAGTAACACTGCTGCTCTAGCGGCGACGCTGGCCTGGAAGTGATGCCCCCCTCTTCATTCCCCATCTATGACAACAGATATATATATTTATATACTTATATTTCTAGTGCTTTATTTATCCTGTTCTATTTTTGGATGCTCACGAAACTCTTTTGAATCTTGAACCCATCTTCTGGATAAACCCAGAATCTGCTCGATGGTAACTTGACTTTCTGCTAAGCTTTGACCACGGCTCTACGCTGTAGACCTGCATGTTTACTAACTCCACATATGGTAAAACCGCACTGCACAATCCTACTGTGGTGCTATCTGCCTTGCCATAAACAACTGCTTCAAACACGATATGTGTAATTTATGACGCGAAAAGTTTCCATGACACAGCTCGACAAGCAACACATTCAATCTCACGGCTATAGTAACAGATCTTGTTTCGGGTTTCCCCGAAAGGCTTAGACTGAATCGAACGCGCACACACATACACACTCACTTCGCATATCAAATATCGTAATCGTGACTTCCATTAATAAATATTTTAATTCATTTTGTCACAAGACTGTCCATTTACGGTTATCATTCGTCTGGGCAGATAGTAAAAATAAACAATGCTCAGGAACACAAATAATTTTCACGTTTATACATTGCGTTCATGGTAACTAATTTTCTATACCTGATTAACTCATTGGCGATGAGGAAAAAAAAATATTACTTATATTATTAAAAGGGTGCCAATCAATGTTAAAGCAATTCGGACATAAGGCTTTTACCACTCATTCTAAGGAACATTTTAAATGTAGCCATTCCGGTTTACGTTTCAGTGAATGAGGTATTGCTATCATCTTGTCAGTGTGATTACATGACGGAGACAATATTTGGTTTGTGTTGGAACTAACTAATTTAAGGGACAAACGTGAACAGTTTTTGTAAACCCTAGCTGTGAGGAATAAAAAAAAACCCGAAACGATCATGATTAACTTATGCAAGACGCGGTATGAAGCCGTCGTAAAAAGATCTGAAAAATCTACCAGTAAATCTAAATTTAAACCTGAAGAAAAGTTGATAACTGCCGCGATTCCTAAACTGAGCTGCAGGTTTGTGCATGACATTCTGCCAGGACAGGACTGGCTGACACAGAGAGTAATAGATCCACATCCACCACCATCACAACCACCACCACCACAATCACAACCGCTCCTGGCGCCATGAGCCCGTCATGCGTATCCTTGTTGACTTGCCTGATCGAGTCGGAGACCAAATGAGGCGTGAAGAACGTTGAAGAATGCATCTTGAATAGTCTATTCTAGCAATTTCTTTTTGTGCCCATTCAAGACACAAATATAAAGCTTGAGTATAGAATGCACCAGGTGTAGAAAACCTGTCCAAGCTCATCGGTCACGTGGCTTGTCGTTGACATTCTTGTCAGCCTTAACGTCTTTTAACCCCCTCCCCCTTTTCTCCTAACAATTTACACATTGATAAATAAACTAACTGACACCCCACCCCAACCTCCCCACCCCGATCTGTATCGCCACGGTAAAAGACGGTGTATTCGGCTTATTAGAATATCTACCCACACCACTTGTTTATGCGCAAGAAGTGTTATTTACCCCCTGCAAGTAAATCGGTGACTTTTTTCCATTTATTTATTTTTTTTTAATCGGAATCCTGGGACGCATGCTATTCTAGGAAAAGTACAGGTCTACTAACAGCACGGAATAATGTTGTATCTTTTAGTTAAGTTGCCCAATCTAATTCACTGGTCCTTTGTAGATATATTTGTTTTAACACATGCTTTTTCTAGTCCAGTCTTCCTCCTCAACATAGATATTTAGAGTATTAAAGGTAGTGGCAGTAAAATCAGAGAGAGAAAAAAACAGTAGGAAGAAATATGATAATGTCAGTAGCTTCAGCAACAAAAGTAGTAGTGCTATTAGTAGTAGTAGTAGTAGTAGTAGTAGTAGTAGTAGTAGTAGTAGTAGTAGTAGTAGTAGTAGTAGTAGCAGTAGAAGTAGCAGTAGCAGTAGTAGTAGTAGTAGTAGTAGTAGTAGTAGTAGTCGTAGTAGTCGTAGTAGTCGAAGTAGTCGAAGTAGTCGTAGTAGTCGTAGCAGCAGCAGCAGCAGCAGCAGTAGCAGCAGTAGCAGTAGTAGTAGTAGTAGTAGTAGTAGTAGTAGTAGTAGTAGTAGTAGTAGTAGTAGTAGTAGTAGTAGTCGTAGTGGTAGTAGTAGTAGTAGTAGTAGTAGAAGTAGAAGTAGCAGTGGTTTCAGAGGCAGTGTTAGAGATAAGCATGGTACTAGTGATAGCAGTAGCGATAGTCACAGCTACAGACCAGAGGAGGAAGAAGAATACTGGCAATAATAATAATAATAATAATAATAATAATAATAATAATAATAATAATTGTAATAATTTTAATGACGATAATATTAGTAAATGTTTAACACGAAAGTTAAGACAATTGAAGATTTTATGATTAGTGGGGGGGAAAAAAAACAAGAAAAAAACAACAACAACAACGAAACAATCAAAAAAGAACAACCAAACAAAACAGACTGACAATAAATTATATGCCAATCATATAATATTGAATTGTATTCTTATATTTAATTCCAAATGCCATGCCTGATTGCAGCGGCTGCGGTGACAGCCCTTGTTTGACTCTAATGTTGATGTTACTCCATTCTCATGCCTGAATCCTCTTTTGTCCCAAGGGGCGATAACTGGAGTAGCTCGGGGCAACAGCGTCTACACTTCTCCCCCTATTCCTGGTAAGATTCTTCACATTTCGCATGTCATCCTAGTCCACCCAGTTTTTTTCTTTCTTTTTATTATTATTATTTCAGCCTGCTCCATCCAATACACATATGAAATACCTCTAGGTTTGGATACTCATGTTTAGTACGTATAGATACAGTGTTGTTTTCTTGAGTGGTCATCTATGTACTTGGATGGTCTCTAAATACCGTGTAAGCAGTGAATTTAGCTTTGTTCATATGGTTTGTCCACTAGATCTTCATCGCAAGCCATTTCAGCGTCATTATACAGGGTATAAGTTTTTCTCTGAGGATGATTTTTACAATACACAGTATAGCTGGTTTGATGGAAGCCTCCAGAACAACCCTAACCAAAGACTCTGTAGGTATTCCACTGTAAGACCCATCAATGTTCTGACTCCTATCAAGAAGATGTTTTATGTGCTACAAAAGTAAAGGGACGGGGCGGTCCAAAGACGGAGGAAAAGCAAAGTAAAAAAGCAACAACAACAACAACAACACACACACACGAAAAAGAAAACCATCAACAAAACAAAACCAAAAAAAAAGCAACCCTTAAGCAATTAAACTTCAAGCGAAGGAGAACTTTTAAAAAGCGAGTGTCATTGTTTTCATGGTTGGCAACACTTAAAACTGCAACTCTTTGCCACGATGCGATCGTTAACGCTAATGATTGACTAGTAAAGTGAGGCGCTTCTGCCGGGATAAAATTGTGAAAACTTCCATCAGCCTCAGAGGTGTGATGTGTAGAAAGGAAACTTTTATATATTCCTGTGTTGGTATACATTATAACTATTATCTCCCATTTTGTGTTTATGTAATTATTCCTTTTGTATATAATATATCATAAATGTAGAATTTGTTACTAGCCTTGTAGTTTTCATCGTTAGAGATGGAAAAAAATTGTGGAGGGAGAAAAAAGGAAAACAATTTTTGGGTAGAAGTCTGTCAATTTGAAACTCAAAATGAATAATATGTTTTTCCTATATCTTTGCTCATGCATATTTAGTGGATTTTGCTTATAGTAAAAATTGATTTTGTGTACGGTGTGTAATATCCATTGAAAACTACATTCTTGCCAGAAACATGTCTATTTCGTTATACATACCAGTCCTGTGCAGAAATCTGTCCACGTTTATTTTTTATTTTTTTTTATTTGCAAATGTAGCCAGTCAGAATAAATTGCTCCTTATACCGCGTTTGATGCCCCTTCAACTAAAACTTCTAACTCATCTTTATTCACAAGATAATCAATTTACACGGTACAGTTTATGTCTCTTCCGTGAAGAAACCATAAAGATGGCCGAAGAGGTCAACCTGCCTATTGGCTTCCACACGTATTACCGTAGTTGTTTTGCTTTTAGTGTTGTCATAAAACGGCCAAAGTGCGAGCATCTCGCCATGTTGATGGTGTCACCGCTATGTCATTAGCTCAATGTCCACAGCTTGGTGCGGTTGACTGGGCGGGCGTGGAGAAGACCTTGTAAGTCTTTGTAAACAGACGCGCATCTCAACTTTTCTCTCACAAAGATTAGATCAGGTCGAGTTATGAGTTTAGGGCAGTGATCGTAATTGGTGGCGAGAGGGTGTGACAGTGTGTGTGTGTGTGTGTGTGTGTGTGAGAGAGAGAGAGAGAGAGAGAGAGAGAGAGAGAGAGAGAGAGAGAGAGAGAGAGAGAGAGAGAGAGAGAGAGAGAGAGAGAGAGAAATGGTTTGATCTCTTCTTCCATCGCGACGTGTTTTTTGTTAACTGCTCAACTCTAAGTTTTGTCCTTCCCGCTTCAGGGAAATGAGGTCAGATCTAGCATAATAACGGATGCAGTAAAAACATGAGACAAGCAGAATATTTTAATTGGAAGTGGTCTCAGAGCAGTGACTCGCACGGTTACAGTTTCAGCTACATTCATTTATATATATATATATACTTGTTTATCTAGAACCCAACCATGTTTGCATCAATGTTTCTCACCTCTTTGTTTCATTTCGGAGTAATATTTGTTCTGATTACTTCTCCATAACGGGCTAAAGCATTGAGACAACATAATCAGTTTTATCCAAATGTGCACATATGTACAAAGAACAGAGTGCAGTGTACATTCTAACGGTTGGTGTAGTCTAGTCTAGCCCAGATTGGATGATGGGATGTATGACGTCACTTGGTTGAGGCATGGCGAACAAGGCCACGTCACCCGTGACTGGCTAATCCTGCGTTATTTTTACACACAATACGTTTATATCGGTTTCTGTGTGAATATCGATCTATTCTTATTTCCTCACTTCTCTTTTCTCCCCTTCCTTCTCTCCCTCATCTCTCTTTCTCTTTCTCTCTCTCTCTCTCTCTCTCTCTCTCTCGCCATCTATCTTCACCCGTCTGTCCTCCTTATATATCTCTCCCGAGCCCATGTATTGTGAAACAATTAGCCGATAATGACGCAGCCGATACGAACCGTTATCGACCCGAGACGGTGTCCTGCCATGACGTGTGATCTCCCTTCCATTCACCCCAACAACCTCAGTCTCGCCCATTGCCACTGATCCATTCATTCACCAAGAACTCAACACGAGTATTGGCTGGCAATGTTTGGCAGATCGATACCCACACCTTCCCCGACTACTACGACTGTCCTCGTTATTTATCGGAAATTCGAAGTAGTAGTCGATAGTCATGAAAGGAGTATTGAGTAATCGATTCTGATTCACGTTTCTAAATACGCGGCAGTGTTTCTCAGCTGGCCTGATCGAAGTGTCTCGACCGACATCGCGTTATGGTCTCTACTGGAGGGGGGGCTTAGAGGGGAGGGATACACACAGGCAGATAGGTAGATTGGTAGATTGATAAAAAGAAAAAAGATAGATAGAAGGGGGCGGGAGATATTTAGTTTGCTCTTTTTCCAATAGAAAAAAGGCTTGAAAATAATCACGTCTTTTTTCGATTAAAAAAAAAATATATTCACTGGACGTGTCCCATAACCATAGTCACTCACAAGTTTTTCATCTCTCAAGATTCACTATTCTTACTAATATGTTGGTACAATCGCAATAATAATAGTAATAATAACACCACCACCACCAACAACAACAACAACAACAGCAACAACAAGAACAATAATAATAATAATAATAATAATAATAATAATAATAATAATAATAATAATAATAATAATAATAATAATAATAATAATAATAATAACAGCAGCAGCAACAAAAACAACAAAAACAACCTTGTTTTAAGTCCTAAAAAGACACCTGAAGCACCCACGTCAGCTAATTGCTGCGTACACGGGCTCAGCATCTGTAAATTATAAAGCCTAGTCGCCTCGAACTGTGGAATCTGACAGTCACTGCGTGGCCATAGTCTCAGGCAGGATCCAGTAGGCACCAGGCACCAGGCACCAGGCACTCCAGGCAGCAGGCAGCAGGCAGCAGCGCGGCCTAGAAGTGGAAGCGGTGAGCAGACCACCACGGCCAGGCCGCGGGATCCTCCCAGTGATCAAGATAGATTGTAAGCCTAGTAAACCCAACACTGAGACACTGTTTAGAACTCACTAAGGCTATCGATTTTTTCATTTGCTGCGGAGCTGCGCCCCTCTTTCCCCGTCTCTCTCTCTCTCTCTCTCTCTCTCTCTCTCTCTCTCTCTCTCTCTCTCTCTCTCTCTCTCTCTCTCTGTGTCTCTCTCTGTCTCTCTCTCTCTTTCTGTCTCTTTCTCTCTCTCTCTCTCTCTCCATCCCTCCCCTCCCATTCTCCTCCCTCCTCAATACTATTTCATTCTTTCTTTTCTCTCTCTCTCTCTCTATCTCTCTCTCTCTCTCTCTCCCCCCCCCCTCCCCCTCTCCATTTCTTGCTCTTAATGCGAAGCTCTACGGCTCTCTCTCTCTCCCCCTCTTTCTCCCCCATTTATTTTTCTTCGCCCCCCCAAAAAAAAAAATAAAATCAGAAAGAAAAAAAGAACTCGCCCCCCATGTTTTAAAATACATGGCCACTTCATCTCCGGCGAGTCCGGATCAAACGACCCCAGCCCGCCAGGAATACGGCGGTCCATACAGCTTGCTCTCTATTTTTGTACGATAAAATAGAAAGAGCTTGGAAACAGAAAGATCATTATATGAGTGATAGATAGGTAGGAAGAAAGATAGATAGGTAGATAGATAGATAGATAGATAGATAGAGAGAGAGAGAATGCGAGAGAGAGGTATGGCGGGAGAGGAGGGGGGGGGGGAGGTGAGGGGGAGAGGTTAGAGAAAAGTCAGGACACAAAAATAGGCAGCAGATTGGGAGAAAGAGAGACATGGGAATACTAAGAGCGGGAGGAAGAAAGATCGAGTTAAAGAGACACCAAGAGAGCAAGATGTCGGATATAATGATCAAACAAGAGTTAAGACGTAAAAGAAAAATGTTTGAGGGCAAAACGCAATGAGTGCCAGTAAAAACAACAGCAACACTATTGCTCCAAACAGTTTTCCTTCCAGAGACTTTGAAGAACTCTGAATAAGTCAAAACAAATTCGTTCCACACAAGCTTAAAAGAAGACCGTTACTAAAGAAACTCAAGTTACATTATCTTGCAAAGCAACGATATTTCAAACCGTCTAAAGGGATAGCTGTGTAGCATTTTGTCCTGAAACTCTTCAAGTGTTTCCTTGGACCCGCTGTTTTCAATGCTGGGAATTATTTGGAATATCAATTTTAGCTGCGGTACTGCTGTTATGCTGTACCTCCTCGGCTGCTGCGATGGCGTCTTTATCTGGGTCCATCTTGTCTGCCTCCTCCGACCAGCTTTGACCAGGAATGGATGGTCTTCGGGGACCTTGGTCCTACTTTCTGGCTGGCTCACTCCTCCCAGGTCCTATCCCCCCCCCCCTCCCTCTTTCTCCCTACCCCGTCCTTCCTTTACCCGCCTCTGTTTCCTAGATAAACCACTGAGAATTCCCAAATGCTTCCCTTTTAGAGCCAGATTTTTTCTCATTCCGCGGGTAAAGGCCAAAAAGCGAATCTCAACCCCCCAACAAAGCCTGGGGCTTGGTTTGACCCCCAGATTCATCAATTGCCAGGAGTTCTGTGGCGCGCTTTTCCCGGATTTGACCCCAGATGATCCCTAGCATCAGGGGTTCCTATCATGCCAAATTGGCTTTCCCTGTTCAAGTGTTCACCCCCTCCCCCCAACCCCACAAAATGGAAATACAGAATCTGGGACAATGTCATAATTCAAACTCTTGAGCACATAAACGATGGACGCTTTGAAATGAATTCTCAGGTTCGTAAACTCTCTTTCACCATATTTTTTTTTTCAATAGTTTCTGTGAAAGAGTGCCGATAACAACTCCCCCATGGAAGGGTGCTGTTTGCTGAAAATAAGTAGCTGCTCTTACGATTCGTGGAAAAGATATCCACTTTTGCTATGACTTAAGGCGTTCAAACCGACGGCTGGTGTGGTTATCTAAAGTCAGGAGTTCCGTGAGTCAGTGAGTCAGGAGTTCCGTGAGTCAGCGAGTCAGTAGAGGGTCGCCTTACCAGAGCACCTCTAGACTAGTATTTTCTCTCTGCTACTTTTCAAACGGTATGAACAATTCTGTCCTAAAGAGATGCTGGATTGTTTTCTCCGCTCCATCTTTCCTTGATTTTTGGGCATTTAAGGTCTCTCTCTGACTCTCTCTCTCTCTCTCTGACTCTCTCTCTCTCTCTCTCTCTCTCTCTCTCTCTCTGACTCTCTCTCTCTCTGACTGTGTCTCTGTCTCTGTCTCTGTCTCTCTCCCTCTCCCTCTCTTCCTTCACATTTCCTCTTTCTCACAGTCAGAATCATTATCGTTTTTCACTCATCTACCCATTCTTCTTCTTATCCCTGCCATCTCTGTCAGTCTGTCTGTCTGTCTCTCTTCCTTTTCCCACCACACTATTCCACTTTGTTTTCTTGCCATATCACTATCCAACCAGCCATTTTTCGAGAGAACAAGACGCCCTCGATCCAACCAAATCATATCTTCTTATGTCTCCTGCAGTTTTTGTCGTTTAAATAACGAGTTGGAGAGGGCAGAATAAAAAAAAAAAGCTTGAACTACTACTGGAGGCCAGAAGTTTTAATACCTCGATAGTAGGGGCTCACACGGAGCCTGTTGGCTGAGGCTCCTGGGAACCTGTCAGCAGCTCCCTCCAGCTCCCTCCAGCTCCATCAAGGAGCGACATCTTGAGACAGCGTGCGCCACACAGCTTAACAGCTTTATCAACAGCCTGGCCTCTCATCTTTGCAATAACATCTCTTTCTTCTTCCGCCCTCTCAGCCCCTGGACTGAAACATTCTCCAACCTCTGTCAGTCTGTCTGTGTGTCTGTCAGTCTGTCTGCGTCTTTCCACAATGATAATTAGGTTTTTGTATTATTTATTTCCTCAGTAATGAAAATTTCTGTAAATAGTAACAGATTGCTTTTTTTCTTCTTTTTAATCGCGAATCTTTCTTTTTTCACCTTCCTCCCCAGTCTCTCTCTCTCTCTCTCTCTCTCTCTCTCTCTCTCTCTCTCTCTCTCTCTCTCTCTCTCTCTTTCAGAAGTATTAAACTTCTATTTCCTGCTATAGATGTACTTATTCCTTTTTATTCTTTTAATCTTTCAGCAGTCTTCATAAAACCACCCTCTCTAAGCAATATTTTTGGAAACCATTTTTTTAAATCTTTCTTTTTTCTTTATCTAGAAGCCACTGTTGTCGCTGAGCTGAAGTTCTGCTGCCATTCCATTTTCGTTTTTCTATTTACATTCTAATGAACATTCCCAGGACTATTGAAACTCTTGGCTTGGGGGAGGGGAGAGGGGAGAGGGGAGATAGGGTATGACGATTTATGACTTTAGAAAAGAAAAGAAGAAAATGCAAAGTTTATGTCCGTAGTGCGTGAAATGGGTTTTACCTTTATTAAGGTTAGACAAGAGATAGATCGAATCTGGTTAAAAATATTCTTTGAGGGTGAGGTTTTACTGGATCATGGAAGGAAAAAAAAAATCAGAACTTTCTGAGAGGCAAAATAAAATGATCCTCGGAACAAGAAATGCATGTAATAAGGGAAGTTCTATGAATCATAAAACCATGTTGCTTCAGTGTAACGGTAATACGAACGGAATTCCGAGAATCAGTGATCGATTTGGTGTCCGTCTCGACGCACAGTGTTAAAAGAATTCCCTGAAAAAATAAGATCTAATTTAAAGCGTGTCCGGTGTGTGTTCATTAGCTCCCCTTAGGGTTTACAGTCTGACATTCTCCTCTATTTTGGTACTGAAGGCCGAATGGCGTGACGTCACTACTCGGGGCCTGACGGGAGCTGTGCTTTTGCCATCAGATCTATTCCACGTTGGTCAGTGTGGTAACTTGAGTAGATCCACCTGTAACGGGCCAACAGTAGTGATGCCTTTTATCCCATATCACAGGTTTAGCGATCTGTGGGGTGCAGTTGCTAGCAGGGGACACCGCATGTCCGGGCACGTAACAGATTGACAGACAGGGGGAGCCACAGGCCTGCATGGACACGATTTGATAGGGCTAGTATCCCGCTCCTTGCCTGGCTGGGGAAATGAGGAAGAGAGAGAGAGAGAGAGAGAGAGAGAGAGAGAGAGAGAGAGAGAGAGAGAGAGAGAGAGAGAGAGAGAGAGAGAGAGAGAGAGAGAGAGAGAGAGAGAGAGAGAGAGAGAGAGAGAGAGAGAGAGAGAGAGAGAGAGAGTGGGGGTCATACCATCATGGGCCAGGGCGGACGCCATATCCTGTCAGAAAGCCGTGATATCCACAGCCATGCGGGAAACGGTGTTATATAACGCGGAGATTCACGTGGCCGCAGGGACAGTTGACAATCACATAACTTCTTCGCTTGGTTTTTTTTTAATCGCTTATGGCTGAAGGCTGCACTGATATTCGAAACAACAGTTTTATAATGGAGTTATCTTTACCGTCGCTTCTTGCTCATGATCACAATTTACCTGAAAACAAAGCCTTCTGTCGCTATGGTTCAGTCACACCAACAGTAGCGCCATTAAAGAAAGGTGGCGCATGACCTTCTCATCTAGTTGAACTTATGTAACGTTAAATTCAAGAGAGAACATCAAATTGATCAGGTTTGATTTGAAGAACGTGAAACATTTGCCTTATTATCTTTATCTTCTCTCTCTCTCTCTCTCTCTCTCTCTCTCTCTCTCTCTCGCTCGCTCTCTCGCTCTTAATCCCCGCTCCAAACACACACACACTTTCTCACCCTTTCTCTTCCCCAATGTCGCTGTCGTTCTCTCTCTTGCCCTCCCCGTTTTCGCCCCGTCTCTACCTGCCTCGTCTCTCTCTCTTACTCCCATTCTTTATCTCTAACTCTCCCTCGCCTCTGCTTATCTCTCAATCTTCCCATCCGGTATGATAGCATTGTTATTACAGTGTCTAGTGTTGTCACCCTGGTGTCAACTACAGCTTCAGCACGGACCAGGAAAGTCGACCAGCGTGTCACAGCCGTAACATCGTGTGACCGTGTGTGTGTGTGTGCGTGTGTGTGCGCTCACCGCTATTACAACGCAGGCCAGGTGAAGTGGAACGACCACTGTGGAACTCTGGAACTGGCTGGTCTTGTCGTAGTGTCGAGCCTGGGTTGGGTGGCGACTCCGTTGCGGGACCGTTAGCTTGTTGTGTACGCCTCAGCGGAGGTTCAGGTCTGTAAACTCGCTAGATCTAGACTGTCGGGTCTTTGAGAACGGGTAGAGAGATCTAGATCTGGGTCCCGACTCTGGAACCTGGTTGTTATTGATCGGGCGGCTCTAGCAACGAGTCGTGATGTCATGTCGTGCTATGGGCTCCAGCCCGTCATAGCCACTCAGCCCCAGGTGGGTTGGCTTGGGTTGGTTCTGGTAGTTGGGGTGGCTGCCACACAAACAACACTGAGTCGTCCTCGACCCTCGGAAGATTTGACTGAAAGAACCCCCCTCCCCCATGTACGATCAAATGAAAATGCCTATCTCAATACATGCACTAAGGTTCTCCATTTGTCTTTATTTTTATCTGTTATTATTTCTATCGATCTATAACTATTTCTAGATTTTTAACTACATGCGTCTTTCTAAAGTGAATGTTTGTCTGTCTAACTTTCTACCTTTTGCATTTATCATTGTTTCTTTTCTGATCTATGTATTACAACAAACATCCTGTCTCTCTCCCCATTGGCATACTTTTTTTTTTCAATGTATATCTTCCAACCTGTTTTTTCAGCCTTGGTGATTAGTTTTGTTCTTCAGGCCACTTTTATTGCCTGTTTACCAGAAACAGAAACAAAGGGTGTGAAGTGTCAAGACTTGAGGGTAACAACACTCCATAGACCTTACCGGGAGGTGGGGTGGGGAGGTGTGATCCACTAGAAGAGAGAGAGAGAGAGAGAGAGAGAGAGAGAGAGAGAGAGAGAGAGAGAGAGAGAGGGCAGAGAAACACGTGGAAACAGAAGAGAGAGGCGAAGAGAGCGTGAACAAAAAGGAGTAAGAAAAAAGTAAAGAGGAGGAGGAAGAGACAGAGAGAAGGGGGGGGGGGACAGAGAACGAGAGAGAGAGAGAGAGAGAGAGAGAGAGAGAGAGAGAGAGAGAGAGAGAGAGAGAGAGAGAGAGAGACTGGCTTCTGTTTGTCGTTCTGAAGTCAGGCCCTTGAGTGTATGTGTTCATGAATGTATGTGTGTGTCACTAAGACCAGAGAGAGAGAGAGAGAGAGAGAGAGAGAGAGAGAGAGAGAGAGAGAGAGAGAGAGAGAGAGAGAGAGAGAGAGAGAGAGACTGGTGGAATTCGATCTGGGTTCTGGCGTGTCCCACAGACTTTGTACACGGTACAGGTCGTGTCATGCAATAACCTGGACTGACCTCATGTCGGCTGGGATTAGGTCTGCTCCACCGGATACCACGCTTTGCTTAGAGATCAAGTCCACTTTGGCCTCAATCTAATGACCACATATCGAGAACTGTGTTTGCGTGTGTGTCAACCTCACCCTTTCCCTCTCTAGATCTCCTTCTTTCTTTAAACCTTGGTTTCACCCTCTAGAGAAATCCACACAGCTTGGGTGCAATACTCTTTTTTTTCCTCCTTTCTTTTTCCCCTCCACGCTCTTCTCTATTTTTGCAACACTCTATCCTCCTCTCTCTTTCTGAAACTCTTTGAAAATCTTTATTTATTTATCCCTTAACCATTTTTCTTCTCTTTACTTCCTTCGTCACTGCTTATCAGAGTTTTGTATATAAGTGTCAATGACCTTAACTTACTCAAAGAAAAAAAGAAAGGAAAAGAAAATAAAGAAGAGCTAAGTTCTTAGAAAGGAGAAAACCTGTAAACAGGGCAATAATTGTTGATTTTAAAATCATTTCACTTTCGTAAGTTAAACCTCAGAGCGGTTTAGCGCTGTAAATATTATGTAACTAGAGTCACCTCCCCTGCCTGGTGTGAACTATTTCTGCCTTTCTCGCTCAGTCCCCGATTCCCCCCCCCCCCCCCCCCACCCCTCTCCTACCCCTTTCTCTCTACTCAAAGTCTGTCTTTTTGCACTCTGATTCCAGATAACAATTCCAGCAAAACCGCTTTATCCGTTCCCCACACAGATATCCAGTCTGCAGTCTCCATCGGATGAGGCAATCTAAAACAATTTAGAACTGCTAGAACTGCCACTGTTTTTCTTTTTTCTCCTTATAAAGCGACAAAGCGTTTAGGTTTACTCTAAGGCTCAGTGTTACGGCGGGACATAAGCCTCTACACAGTTTCTTTCACTCGTTGTTTGGTCGTGTTTGTCATGTGTTTGCCACCCCAGTGATCTCGCTACTCTTGCTTAATGGTCAGTGAAGAGCGCCTAGTGGTTACCGTCTGCCACTCTTTCAGATCTGATCTGAGCCCTGAGGAACTCGAAAGAATGGAGGACAATGCACGCAACATAAAGCTTCATTGCTTAGGTATAGTTGCAAACCTATTGCCTTGTTACAGCGACGACAAGTGGGGTATTTTTAGTAGCAAGGTCAGAACTGTCTTAGGTGACCAGACCTTGGTACTGAGATAAGAAACATGTTTCTTCTAAAGATCCCATGATGCCACAGTGCGGGTTTTGAGGGCCGAAGCTCTTCACATCTTAAAGGAAAATATCGGTAGAATTCGCTCTAGTTTTTTCCTCTTGGTTTGGCACGACGGCTTCAAAACGCACTCACCCTGAACGCCAGCTCCTAGACGTGAACATAACGGCCGGAGAGTTGGGCCTGAAGGGGAAAATACTCCGGAGAACGATTTGGAGGGCTCCATTGTGTGCCCTAGACCTAGTTCTGGGAGAGAGACAGTTTCAGAGAGGGAGTCAGACTGAGAGAAGAGACTTACAAAGATAGTAGTAGTGAGAGAGAGAGAGAGAGAGAGAGAGAGAGAGAGAGAGAGAGAGAGAGAGAGAGAGAGAGAGAGAGAGAGAGAGAGAGAGAGAGAGAGAGAGAGTGAGAGAATCAGAGAGAGAGAGAGAGAGAGAGAGAGAGAGAGAGAGAGAGAGAGAGCACTCTTCTCCCTCATTCAGAAAAAGAATAAACGCCTGCTCTTGGCTTCGTCCGCTCATATTTAGACGTTTTAAATTGAAAGCATCTTGATAGGAACCTTTTTTTGGTTCGTTAGATTGACGCATTCTTCAATATGACTATGTATGTGTGATAGTGAAACTCGGCTGAAAATGTTCGTCTCTATTATTTTTTTTTTTTCACATGCTTTAAATTGTTACTTGTGTTATCACGCTGCAGAGCTGATGTATAGGATGCTAAATGTTTCTTGTTTTTGTCTTTTTGCTTTTTATCATTCCCACATTTCATCTTTTAGCTTCTCTACCTGCAGACTGTTGACTACAGCCAGGTTTTATCAACTCGTATCGCGTGGAGTAGTCCTGGACACAACTCGATGATAGAGGTCATTACCCTAATAGATAAATAATGTATGTTGCACTAGAGAAGCGTACAATCTGGTTTTTTTTTTTTTTTTTTTTTTGTTTAGCCATAAATCTGCTAATTGAGCAGTCGGTGTAGCGTGGGGAAACTGTCCTGGTTCCACTCGACCACTCAACCGGTTTCTCTCTGCAGCGACGCCATGTTAGTTTATCGATGATTGCCTAGCATGTCTAATTTTCTAATTGTTTTAATCATCCTGTTTAAAATTTTTAAAGATCCTCTTAAATAAGAAACTGTTCTCTCATTAATTTTATTTCTTAGCTCCGTACAGTTTCATAAGAAATCGGGCTGAGAATTTCCGATACTGCACCAGATGACACTGTGTTGTCGAGCACTGCAGTCAATAACTGCCAGTCACCGTGCAAGCGCTGCAAGGCGCCGCTGGTAAATCCTCTCCAGGACTGTTCAAGTACAAACATGTCACTAGCTTGCTTTTCTACCTAGCTCGCAACTTCTCTAGCTGCTCGAGAGATCTTATTGCATTAGCTCTCTCTTACTTTCTCTCTCTCTCTCTCTCTCTCTCTCTCTCTCTCTCTCTCTCTCTCTCTCTCTCTCTCTCTCTCTCTCTCTCTTTCTTTCTCTCTCTCTCTCTCTCTTACTTTCTTTCTCTCTCTCTCCCTCTCTCTTCTTTCTCTCTCTCTCTTCAATCAATTTTTCTCAGATCCCCCCCCTCTCTTTCTCAATCTCCGTCTCTCTCTCTCTCTCTCTCTCTCTCTCTCTCTCTCTCTCTCTCTCTCTCTCTCTCTCTCTCTCTTCAATCAATCTTTCTCAGACCCCCCCCCCCCTCTCTCAATCTCCGTCTCTCTCCACAATCACACTCAAAATCCCTCTCATTCTCTGTCCTTATGCCGTTTACTCTCTCTGTGATAGATATCTCTCTTTCTCCCTCTCTCCGTTCCGTCAATTCAAGGATGCTCGGTAATGACTGTCGGACATTATTCCAGAATATTCCCACTTCACCTCTGGCCTCGAGTAGCCAGCATCCCTGGTGCTCTAGTGGCTAGCACACTTGTCTTGAAATCTGTGGAGATTTTCTATCTATCTGTCAGCCCTTACATGACTGCAGGTACCAGATCTACTTAAAATTGAGAAAACTTAACTAATTAAAAACAAAATCTAACCTTAATTGTAAACGGCGCTAGTGTCCCATTGTGTTATCGGTGGCTTCATATTTTTACTTTTTAATAATTTTCCTGTATTGCAACTGAGTCCTTTTATTTTCAATACTTTTTTTTATTTTCATATTATTAAATAACAGTATAATTTATACACATTTTACTTTCGGATTCTTTTGTTTATCTCTGATTGAGCCATGACTGCATTTTTACCGTTAACTGTTGTGTGAACAAGAGCTGCCACTGACCCCTCATGAAACTGTTGTCCCATTTGTTTGTTTGATAAAGCCTATCCAGAACATTGCGTACTCTGGCCTTTCTTTTAAAGCATATCAAACTGGTTTCCAGGTCGGGTAAGGCGGAACCGGAAACTGACAAAGATGCTCCGTAAAGCCCGTCCGCCGACAGTGTAGTACTCGAACTTGTCTAGTACATGTGTATGTCAGAGTGATAGCCCTATCTCCCAGGCACCGGGGCTCTTAAAATTACTGTCAAACCGAAATTTGTACCTTCCAGCATTAATCGTCAGCTTTGTGTGTGTGTGTGTGTGTGTGTTTTGTCCAATCAGACTTTAGTGTGTTGTGTCTTTGTGTAGGGCTCACCATGAGCCTGCGGCGATGCTTGCATGTTCGGGTGAGTCCTGGAGAACGGAGACCATTCACGGCGGAGGGAGTGAGTGAGATGGAAGGAGGAGGCTCAGGAGAGGGCCGGAGAGAGGGGAAGAGGGGAGGGAAGGGTCGGAGAGAGGGGAAGAGGGGAGGGAAGGGTCGGAGAGAGGGGAAGAGGGGAGGGAAGGGTCGGAGAGAGGG
>JAWDGP010006115.1:250000-270000 GCA_033675545.1 Elysia crispata
CCTCCCGGCCGAGGGGGACTCATGGTGCTCACCACAGGAATGTGGCGCTACACGCCCTTCTGGCGCTCACTGGGTGAGCACGCAACACAAAGAAAACAATAGAACAAGGAAACAAACCGTCCAAAGTGAAAGAAACTTAACAAATTCGAACAAACTTGTTCTGATGGAGGAGACGTTACGACAGTACGCTGTGACATACGTTACATCTGCCTTTACAATATGGTCTGCCTTTCCATGTAAGAAGAAAAGACTTTACAAATTTGGCAAAGTAAATTGCAAAAAGGGCGATAGAGAGACAGAATAAATTGAAGGCTGTGGGGCATAATTTCCGCTTCTTTTTGACAGCTTTCCTTTTCACTTATCTTACTCCAACCACGTTCCTTTAAAAAATCTTCGTGATATTCGGGAATAATCTGCCTTGGCTGATCTGACAACAGTGATAGAACAAGTGTAGGCGGTTTTGCAAGCAGCATCTAAGTGATATATGGACGAGTACTTCGTCTTTATCTCTTGATGAATGAAGATAACGAAAAATCAGGTTTTCTTGAATCAGTCAGATTTGTCATAATACATTGAAGGAGCTCTTTTTCGTTTTACCTCTCCTCTTCTTCTTCTTCTTCTTCTTCTTCTTCTTCTTCTTCTTCTTCTTCTTCTTCTTCTTCTTCTTCTTCTTCTTCTTCTTCTTCTTCTTCTTCTTCTTCTTCTTCTTCTTCTTCTTTTTTCTTCTTCTTCTTCTTCTTCTTCTTCTTCTTCTTCTTCTTCTTCTTCTTCTTCTTCTTCTTCTTCTTCTTCTTCTTCTTCTTCTTCTTCTTCTTCTTCTTCTTCTTCTCCTTCTTCTTCTTCTTCTCCTCCTCCTCCTCCTCCTCCTCCTATCGCTCTCTATTGTCTTTGTAAAACCATCTTTAGTTTTTCTGAGATGCCGTCGATAAGAGAGATTTCATGCCATCTAAATCTTTCCTCGACATCCAACCATGAACAGCGAATGTTAGTTTTTCGTCCCCATGCTTAGATACATCTCAGCCTCTATCATTGTATGACTGTCTCTTCCTCATCCACCTCAGACCATCTCTCCATCCATTCGCCTCTCAGGATTTACTCCGGCATTTCCCCCCCCCCCCCCTCCCCTAATTTCCCCTACAAATCCTTCCCTACTTCTTAATCCTAACTCTTTGATTTCTTACCCATCTCTTCTTCTTTTCTCCCTTTCTCAATAGTTTGTTGAAACAACGCATTTCTATGATTCTGCCTCTTCAATCGTAATTACCGCCATATTATTTTTCTTCATAATTCACTGTCATGGCCTTTTCCTCGCATCACCTGGTCCTCACCTGCGCCTCAACTCAGGGGCATCATTTATCCCATCTCCCGTCCAACCCACCCCAAACTTCCTTCCGGAAATGACCTCTACCGTCCTGCCTGTAGTTGTCGTGGCAGGGCCCCAGACCCGAGCTAACTGGGTCAGCCAATCTTGCCACACCCGGCCGGGGACTAGCTAGGGCTGCCTGGGGGAGATGCTTTATAATAACGGTTTATTGTTGCTGTCGCTCACCCGGCGTCTTGCTTCGCCGGGCACCGGTGAGTAAAAATAAAAACTAGCACTCACCTACAGCTAGCTCTCGCCGGCCTTATGGTTCAGGACACAGGAGAGAGAGAGAGAGAGAGAGAGAGAGAGAGAGAGAGAGAGAGAGAGAGAGAGAGAGAGAGAGACAGACAGACAGACAGACAGACAGACAGACAGACAGAGACAGAGAGAGAGACAGAGAGAGAGGGAGAGAGAGAGACAGACAGACAGACAGACAGACAGACAGACAGACAGACAGAGACAGAGAGAGGGAGAGAGAGAAATAAAATGGTTAATCTGCATTATGGTGAACTGATGCTGCTTTTTATCCTCCGAAGCAGCGGGGCTATAAAGTACCTTATTGTTGTGGTTGTTGTCGACATTGTTGTTTTTGGTTTATTGTTGAAGTTGTCGCTGATCTTAATGTCATGTGTCCTTTTTTTACATCGAACATATTTCGTGCTTATGTTCTCCAGTTCTTTCGCTCTTCTCTCCCCCTCTCTCTGTCTCTCTCTGTCTCTCTGCCTCTCTCTCTCTCTCTCTCTCTCTGTCTCTCTCTCTCTCTTTCTCTTTCCCTCCCCTCTCCCCCTCCAAAAAAAAAAAACCAAAACAAAACAACAAAACAAAACAAATAATAATAATAATAAATAATAATAATAATAAAAAATAAACCTCTTTCTCTCAATCTTTGTCCATTCATTTTTCAATCTTATATCTTAGAGCTCATATTTCTCTCATAATTCCTATTTTCTTAACCAAAACAAAATAGAACTGTTTTTGCCCACGTTGATGGCATCACAGTTTGTAGATGCTGGCCAGTGGCTGGTTCACCCCTCTGTACTTGATGTGCTGATTGTTTTCTGAGGATTTCTCGTTTTCCCTTCTGTTTTCTTCGCTTAGCACGGTCAATGTCTGGTCCATGTGAGTTGTTCGAACGTCCCATCTGTTTCCAAGGAATTTCATACGGTATTATGGCTAGTTACATCGTCTGGTTTCCTAACAACTATTTTACAATTGTCTGTCTTTTCTTTTGTTTTCGAGTAAGATCTTCGCTTTTCAGAAAACCTGAAGTCCCGTATGTTTCAGCAGGAATATTACAAGGATATCCCCCCCCCCACCCCAGTCCACATACCGACTATCTTGAAAGAGTCTACTTCGGAGGTGGAGGTTTGGGGGGGGGGGGGGGAGGGAATAGTCCCCCAGGGTCGAACACCTGAACTAGGTGACAGCGCCATCTGGGGCCCTCTGCCTCGCCAGCCATGGGATGATGGAGGGCCGGGTTGGGACATGGCGAGGAAGATATTCCTTGCTCTGTCCTTGTTTCTCTTTGAGCGCTGATTAGGTCAGCCAGTGCTGCTAACAGTGGCGAGAGATTTGAGCAAGAGAACGGGACTAGACTAGCGAGTTCCTCAAACAATTGTCCGTGAAGTAATGCGTCAAGTGGGAAATTGGGACAGACCTGGGGGTAGAAGGATCAGTCGTCGATCGTCGAATCTTAATTGAATATATTGGAAGCTTTTTACATACTATTTTACGGGCAGAAAGAGCGTTTTCGCGCTCCTAGTGTCTTCATTATTCAAACTGAAAAGGTTTTGCATCGTTAGAAATCATACTCGTGAGCGTGTGCGTCCTCCCCACATACTCTACATTCTTTTTATGTCTCGTAAAAGTTTTATACTTTTGTTTTCTATGACCGTCTCTGAAATCTGTTTGATATTAAAGGCTAATATTTTTGTCTTTACTAGTGAATACGAGTCGGGATCAATAATTTGCATTTTAGCTAAGGTAGATGAGATCTCCCCCCACCAGCTGTGGTAACTAACCGCCGCTAGAGGCGCGTGCCTCGCCCCTCAGGGAGAAGGTGAGCGCTGACACAATGGGTTCAGGTAAAGACTCCAGATTGGCTTAATAAATATGTTTAATCAGAATTATATGCGAGAAAGTTCAGAACAAAGCTGCATTGTTTACAGAGATAAATCTCCTCTCGTGCTGTGTGTGTAGTCAAGATGCCGCAGCCGAGCGTTCGGTGCGGCAGCTGTTGAGAGCATTGTTGTGGAGCAGTGGACCTAGGGCAGGCAGCGCCTGGCTCAGATCTAGAGCGGTGAAGATATGACAAGTCTGTAGCCGTGAGCCACAGCTACCCAAACCTACAAGCTGTCATTCTTGGGCTGCCCGGTCTTGTCGTTTTTCTCACAGCTTCAGTTGTCACGTATAGAGACCCCCCCAGTAAAACACGATTCTGTTTGGTCTTGCTTCAAACTCTTTTCAATGTCTCACATTTGATAATATTCATTATTATGACACATTTGTTAAGTTAAGCTAGGAACGAGTCGTGTCTGCAACAAAAGAAATGATTTAATTAACCCCCATTTTCTCTAGGTTCGTGACAACTATGTCTGAAATGAATGTTTTGTCTGTAGGACTAATAGCACTATAAAACTCGAGTTACACAACTGTCTTTTTTTACTTGATCTACTGTGAAAACGGGTGTGACTAGATACGCTTAACTAGCATTTACGCAGGAATTACGCAAGCGTGTTTTCTCAGTTGCTTCCAGTTGGTGCTAATACTGCTATAGCCCCAGTAGCTTGTTTGGCTTTCCACACCCCTAACGTTCCCTTTAACGCTCGCTTGAGAGAAACTACCAATCAACAGCACGCCTCAGATTATCATTAGCTGAGGATAAACTGGGCGTCACAGAAATAAAGACAATAACCTTGAATTCAAGGTAAAACTAAAAGCATTTCTAGCAGAAACTAGTTTTCCAACAGAATGATGTAGCACGTTTGTTCGTCAAAATAGTTGTGTCAAGTTTCCTCAGTGTCTCGTGTCTTTTGTCTCAATATATTGTTCTCATGATCTGGAGCACTCTGTGCTGGAGTGGTTAACGTTAAAATAATTTTCTTTTACAAAGTTCAAACATTTTGCGTCTGTCTGTCTGTCTGTCTCCTGTTTTCTTTTTCCCCATTTAACCACCAATCGTGGTGTACCGCTATCTGTCCATTTATTCTTCCTCAGTTCCCTCTTGTCTTCTCGAACGAACTAAAATCCTTCAGCTCCATTTTGCTTTTTCTTCCCTTTCTTTCGCTCTTTTCAATTCCCTACCCCCCCCCCCCCCTTCCTTTTGTCTGTCAACCTCTCTTACTGCGTTGTTTCTCGAACTTTCTTTCTCTCTCTCTCTCTGTGCTACTATGATCAGTTGAACACAACTTAGTATGGGAACACACATCTCGTGTTTCCCAGTTGTCTCCCTATACTCTCACATTCTCTGGCCCATAATCCCTCTTTAGCGTCATCCATGCACTCCATCTCCCTATTATCTTTGCATATCCCTCTACACCCACCCCCCTACTTCCCCCAACCACTCAGCTCATTCTCGATTCATCTTTTTCTTTCTCACTATTATTATTTTTGTTATTTTCCATCACCCTCCCTCGCTTTGCCGCAAAACTTCTTTTCTGTTCTTTCCACCAGAAATACACCCCTCTCCCCACTGCTGTTCTCTCTTTTCCCCTCCTTGTTGCCACTCCCTTCAGCAGGCACACGTCAGCGTCGCGAGTTGTACTACTGATGTGTTTGTCTGTCTATCTGCACGTGCCCTGCCCGTTTTCTTTGTCCGATCGATAAATGTACACTAGAAGGATGTCTCTCTCTCCCTCTCTCAGCTTTCCTAGACAACGAGACAAGAGTCCCAGGATCTGCTCTCTCTCTCTCTCTCACTCTCTCTCTCTCTCTCTTTCTCTCTCTCTCCTCTCTCTATTTCTCTCAGTATTTCTTCTACCTTTTCTCTCTCCTTTTCACCTCTCTCTCTCTCTCTCTCTCTCTCTCTCTCTCTCTCTCTCTCTCTCTCTCTCTCTCTCTCTCTCTCTTTCTTACGTCTCTCGCACTCAGGGTTTCATTCATTATCTATCCTCGATCTTTCTCTTTCCCCTTTTCTCTCTTTCTCTATCTCACACTGAGGCTATGACTCTATCTTTCTATCCATCTATCTCTTTATCCATGTCTCTTTCCTTACCCCTCCTTATCTCTTTCTTTCCTCTCTCTTCTCTTTCGTTACATTCACTTTAATAACCTCATCAACCAGTGACCAAGGCAGAGAACTCTGAAGCCTCTCCCCCCTCCTCCCGCCCTTGTCTCTCTGTTCTCTCTCTCTCTCTCTCTCTCTCTCTCTCTCTCTCTCTCTCTCTCTCTCTCCCGCTCTGGGCTCACCCAGTTTCGGAGCTCTTGTTGTGTTGCTGATGTTTTACAGTGCAGCGCTGCTGAGTAGGTTTCCATCTCTGCTCATCTTCATCATGACGTAATTCTCGCCTTGTGAAGCATTGCCCGAATGAGAGTTTGACCCCAGTAAACCTCATCACTACAGCTTTTTCTGAAAATTGAAAGGTTCCTTGAGATTATCTCCATTTAGTCATAACAACAGTTTAGCTTGATTAATTGTAATCCTCAAATAATATTGGCTTCCTGTCGAAAGAAAAATAGGTTTATGCTTTATCCAGATTCAGGTGCAGTACCTGGCTGTATGTCTGGTCAAGGTGAAGAGTTGGATTCTATTCATCAATCATTTAGTTTCTTAATCAGTATATGGACTGTTCTACTCTGACGGAGTGTTATGACAATATACTACTACTACTACTACTACTACTACTACTACTACTACTACTACTACTACTACTACTACTAATGATAACGATAATGATAATAATAATAATAATAATAATAATAATAATAATAATAATAATAATAATAATAGTAATAATAATAATAATAATCATAATCAAAACTCTTAAATTGTTCTGTTACTCCTTAATAATCTTAAAAAAGAAAAAAAAAACGGCTTTGGCGCTGACTGCTGCAGCTCCACAGTCAGACGGAGAAGGGGTGTACTTCCGCGTCACACGCACATACACACCCACTGAACGTACACTCGACCATCACACCAAATGCTGAATAATTGAGGAGGCCGTCAGTGTGTGTGAGTCTCAGTGTGTTCTCCTCTTGGCTTGCTGTATTCACTCGAGACGTGTCCACATTGTGTAGGCCTATCTCCCTGCCCCCTCCATCCTTGGTTCTCTAGTGTCTTTCTCCAGCTGTTTGTCTCTCTGGGTGAGCCGGCTTCTCGTTCTCATCCTTCTTCAAGAATTACAGGGTTTCAATTCCTCATTTGAAATCAGTCGAATTTAACCTGGAAATCGCTTTCCTTCTCATCCCTCCCATCTCTTGTTTCTCTTTCCCTCTGTTACCTTCTCTCTGTCTCTCTTCCCTCCCGACCTCATCCGATGCTGCTCCTATCACAGGCAAAATAGCAGCGTGTGTCTGCGCGAGGCATGCAGAGGCTAATCTCATACATTTGCATTATTTATGATTGAGAATAGTGTAGATTCCCACCCCACCTCTACGCCACTCTATCAGACCGTAATGCCTTTAGCGGTGTCTGAGAAGCGCCCCCCTCCCCTCCCACACACACACTCACAAACAAACTCTCTGTCCCACTGATAAAAACAATTAAATGTAGAAGACCTAAGACCTAGGACCACCTCTTCCATTACTGTTATACAAACACCCTATAAATTTGTAGTCCACCATTTTCGACACGAAATCAATACTAATCCAATAAATTGGTCTGCCTTTGCAATCTCTCTCTCTCTCTCTCTCTCTCTCTCTCTCTCTCTCTCTCTCTCTCTCTCTCTCTCTCTCTCTCTCTCTCTCTCTCTCTCTCTCTCTCTCTCTCTCTCTCTCTCCCTCTCCCTCTCTCTGTCTCTGTCTCTCCCCTTCTCTCTCTCTCTTCCTCCGCTGAGTCAAGCGAAGTACACTAAGATGACCCACACGGAGAGACTCAACTTTAACTCAGGCTTACCGCAAGCTCAACGCA
The DNA here is from genome assembly GCA_033675545.1 of Elysia crispata. Taxonomy (NCBI): domain Eukaryota; kingdom Metazoa; phylum Mollusca; class Gastropoda; family Plakobranchidae; genus Elysia; species Elysia crispata. Next base: position 257,431 of record JAWDGP010006115.1, read on the forward strand.
TACCTGTAAAATCGAACCGTGTGTGTTGCCTTACACAGTGAATCCTGCCTCCAGATTGATCAGGCCATAAGAATCGTCTGTAACTAGACCATCCTTCCCCTCCAGGCCGAGGTGAACAGCAAGCAGACAGGCGCCTGGCTTTGAGCTGATTATAGATGTCTAGATTTGCGTGTCACGGCTATGGATTACTACAACAAACACGATAACTCGCTCAACTGGTGGTGCTCACACAAACTTCGATTATCTGATTTGATGGATTAACACACAACTTGGAGGTCACGTGCCTCATCGACCTGGCCTGGTTCCCACGCCCGCTACCACACACGCACAGTGACATACACTCGTGTAAACAGAAGAAATTCCAGGGGATATCATCAAGGATGCGCAAAAGGTGACAGGTCAAAATAATGTGTGTACGGACCTTCAATAATTTGGCTCAGGGTGGGCTGTTGTTCTCATCACCTAAAAAGAGCCTCGATATTTTTTACTTAATTTTTTTTTTTTTTTAAATTTCGACGCTTTATCCGGAAGTTTCATCTTTCAGAGGATTAAAGACCTCAAAATATAAAGCACCTTGATTATCAAGAGATAGGTCACTGAAAAACTAGTGCAACTGAGTTTTGAGAGCAAAATTTCAACCCCATTGTTTTATTTTTGTCAAGGAATCACAGTGGGAGCTCGTGTTATACAAAAACCTGAATAGACTTGACAGAGATTTAATACCAGCGCGAGATGGGAAAAAACCACATACAAGAAATGCTTTGATTCACGTAGATCTAGGTTTATTGCGGGCTGCCAGTTCTTCTGGAAAACACAGATTACTTGTATATCATAGGTTAAACCGTAAAGGGGCGCGCATGGGAGAGATGTGGCTTTGACAAATCAAGAAAGAGATTTTGTTCTTGTCAAGAACATGTAAAAAATTGTACTATGGATGAAAGCATACCAAATAAATAAATGAACAAAAAATAAAGACCTCAACAAAAGCTGTCGAAATTTCTTTACACTCTGATTGATGTCTGTGTTGTGCCAGCAAGGCCAGGTACTGTACCAGGTCCACAGTCCATGTGACGTGTGGCAGGGCTGAGTACTGGCCTACCGGAGTCAGTTGTCACGCCTGGTATTGTTCCAGTCGCTTTGTTCTCCAAGTCTGCTCACAATCAGCTGCCTGCCAGATCTGGACAATAATACTCCACGGCTCAACTCTCGACCTGGGGAAGTCGGCACCGGGAAGCTCTGGACTTGTGATAGTTTTAGAGACGAGGGGAAGGGGGAGTGAGGGTGGGGAGGAGGCTTGTCGCAGCGAATCCCTGAGGTTGGTGTGACACACACACACGACACGCGGTGAGTGAGATCAGAGAGGTTACAGCACAGATTTAGCCGAGACACACACGGCCACAAGCCGTACTCTGTCGTAACGTTATGAGACACACGGCCAGGTGAGAAGAGGCTCAGCTTTGGCAATAAACAAATTATGCTGGCCGACTCTAGCGCGTGCGACGTCAGAGTGACCGAGAGAGGGAAGCTGCCAGGCTGGCGTGGTGCAACCAGAAAACTCTTGGTTATTAGAATCGGAAAGGGCAGGAAAGAAAGGAAGAATGAGAGTCTGGGAGATTTTTGTTTAAAGAGAAAAGATGAATGAATAACAAACATTCTAAAGCATAGGATCTTGATTAAACAAACAAACTTTACCATACGTGTGAATAACCCCCACCCTTTATCTAACCTCTGACCTCAATAACAATAATTTTCTTCAGATAGGATCAGTAGGACTAGTAGGGACCGAAGATATTTATTTTCACATTAGTTTTATGACCGAAAGTTGAGCCTGGAAATCTTTTTTCTAAACTCTGATTGGTCCCGTGATTGAGTTATCTGCACAGGCCATCTCTTATTTTCTGGAGATCGGCTTGCTCCGAACAGCTTCATCCAACAACAGGGTCACGGCAGTGAGCAGTCTGTCTGGGAGGCGAGTCATGTTTTATTCAGTGGGTAAAATAGAAGCAAAGCGAGAGAGATAGAGAGAGAGAGAGAGAGAGAGAGAGAGAGGGGGGGGGGGGTGAGAGATTGTTAAAAAGAATAATCATGACAATTGACATCCAAATTATAAACAACAATAAAAATGATCTCCAACACCATTAATAGTAACAACAACAGCAGCAACAGCAGCAACATCGCTCAGCCCAGCAGTGGAGCAGCCCAGTGGGGAAGCCAGTTCGGGCCGACACATTAAATCAGTGGCCGTTGAGTCCATTCAAGTCATCCAATCTTGGCTAAACCATCGCCGGCTGCCCCGCAGCCATCAGTGTGACGACATAATGAAATCGACCAATCAGCGTAGAGAGCTCCACGGTAAATAATTAATAGACAAGATTGTTCGCGGTCGGATCCCTCGGGTGTAGACCCCAGCGGTTGAATCCTCCGTTATTTACTGCAAGTTTCAAGCAACCTGAGCGGCACCTTTTTTCATTCTCGCGTTTTAATTCTTTGACGGTTTCCTCTGCTGCGCTAAGCGATCGAAAACTCTACAGCGTGCCCATACCTTCAGTTGTTCTTGAAGCCATTTAACAACTAAGCCTTTGTGTTTTCTACAGCTGCTGTAGAATTGTAGCTTGCTCGACTTAGATGTTTCATACCTTCTTGTTGGGTTGCTTTGCCCATCTTCTATCCTTTTGTTAAAAATAATTATTCAGTATAAAACTTTAAGATATATGTGCCGATTTGTCATCGATCTCCCATTTTTTTCTTCTAAATTTTATGTTTCCCGAACGGTCTCGTGCTCATCATTGAAACAACTTTCCATACTTTAATCGCCCAGTTTTGTTGAGGCCATTCCACAGAAACGTCTGGCAAGTTCAGTGGACAGGTTCATTTAGCTCCTAGCTAGACAGCTGTCATGTTAGTGGCGAGACAAAGTCGTGTCTCTTTTTTTTTTTTTTCATGATTAAGCTGTCCGAAGTTGGCAAAGTATTACTTTCATCAAACTCTTTAGACAATTGACCATATCACATGAACCTCTGACTAAAAAACTTCGCGTCCAGTCCTTTTTAGTCTTTGAAAAGTTGCCCTGTTCAAGTTGTTTAATGTAGCCCATCCTCGTGAGAATCTTCTCTAGCGATATGAGTTCAGACTCATCCGATCCACCAACATTGTGGTTTTTGAACCTGCAACGAATATTGCCTGCCTAATAGAGCGCATGCATACTGCTCCAGGGCCTCTTACTAGCGCGCCATGTATTTAGACAAAGAAGCTTAATAATTATGGACTCAATAGCTATTGTTGTGGCTTTAGAAAAGTCAATCTGGTCCAAAAGACTTGACGGCATCAATCAGAACTGAGAGATTGCACTGATTGCTGATGTTGTTGTTGTTGTTTTCCTCGTCGATCTCCGCTCCATGTCCATAACACTGCCGACACCAATGCGGCGATGATCGTCTCTCGTTCTTTTTATAATGAACGTTTCATTCTGCCGCTGGCCCTGAGCTCGCTTTGTTTCTTCCTCAGTTTTCTACAAAAAGCTTATTGTTTCGCCTTTGTTGTCTTCACTTTCATCATCATCATCGATCGTCATTATCAACATCATCATCCATATCAACATCATCATCACCATCATCACCATTATCATCATCATCATCATCATTATTATCATCATCCCCAATATCACCATTATCATCGCCATCATCATCATCATCATCACCATCATTATCATGATCGCCATCATTATCATCATCATCATTATCACCATTATCATCATCATCATGATCACCATCATTATCATGATCATCCCCAATATCACCATTATCATCCCCATCATTATAACCATGGCCGCCGTCGTTGTTATTTTTTATGTGGTTTGTTTGTTAATGATGTATTTGTATGGTTTTTTTTTCTTTTTTTTATGAAACAACTCTCGCCAGAGTTCTCTTTTAAAGCTATTTTCGTTGTTGACAGTTTTCTTTGAAGCGCTATATATAGTTAAATGTTGCTGTGCAAGACGGCTGGGGCTAACCGATACCCAATGCGGCGGTGTGGTTTATCAGTTACCTTGTCGGTCTGGATATCTCTCTCTCTCTCTCTCTCTCTCTCTCTCTCTCTCTCTCTCTCTCTCTCTCTCTCTCTCTCTCTTTCTCTCTCTCACTCCCTCTTTCTCTCTCTCTCTCTCTCTCTCTCTCTCTCTCTCTCTCTCTCTCTCTCTCTCTTTCACTCTCACTCTCTCTCTGTCAGTCCGTCTCAGTCTTTGTCTCTTTGTCCGTCTGTCCTTCTCTCTGTCTGTCTCTCTCTCTCTCACCCTCTCTCTCTCTCTCTCTCTCTCTCTCTCTCTCTCTCTCTCTCTCTGTCAGTCCGTATCTGTCCCCGTATCTTTGTCCGTCTGTCTTTCTCTCTGCCTGTCTGTCTGTCTGTCTGTCTGTCTGTCTGTCTGTCTGTCTCTCTCTCTCTCTCTCTCTCTCTCTCTCTCTCTCTCTCTCTCTGTCAGTCCGTATCTGTCCCCGTATCTTTGTCCGTCTGTCTTTCTCTCTGCCTGTCTGTCTGTCTGTCTGTCTGTCTGTCTGTCTGTCTGTCTGTCTGTCTCTCTGTCTCTCTCTGTCTCTCTCTCTCTCTCTCTCTCTCTCTCTCTCTCTCTCTCTCTCTCTCTCTCTCTCTCTCTCTCTCTCTGTCAGTCCGTATCTGTCCCCGTATCTTTGTCCGTCTGTCTTTCTCTCTGCCTGTCTGTCTCTCTCTCTCTCTCTCTCTCTCTCTCTCTCTCTCTCTCTCTCTCTCTCTCTCTCTCTCTCCTTTTTTCCTTTTTTCTGACGCTGTTTCTGTTCTCTTACGATCCGTAGTTCTAAAGTGTTTTTTCTCCTTTTTGTCGACGATTGAAGCGCACAGCGTCTATCGATTTTTTTCAAACGGGTTTTAATGCTTTTTTGATGGACAAGTAATTTTCCCCATACCAAATTTATCAAACGCGTCCACGAAAAGGGTTCGTTATAAATCAGTTTAACAGCCCGGTTCAATGTGCCAGGGATTCGTCTTAGTGGCCTGTCGCCATCTTTCAGAGTTGTTCATTTTCATTTGAAGCTTTTTAATCTAGAAGGTTCGTTCTCTCTCTCTCTCTCTCTCTCTCTCTCTCTCTCTCTCTCTCTCTCTCTCTCTCTCTCTCTCTCTCTCTCTCTGACTATCTCGAGACAATTGAATGTGTCAGGAAAGAAGAGTTTCTAACAAGAATCGTTTTTATTACCTGTCTATATATTTTTAACCTTGTCTTTTTAAAACTTTTACAATGTCAGCCGGCCTCTCTCTCTTTCTCTGTGTATCTCTCACTCATCTCTTCTTGATTGAAGATATTTTGATATCTTTGTTGAAAACTTTTTACTTATCTCCTTTTCTTTCATCTGTTTCTCTTCTGTCCTCTCCCCCCTTTACCTTTCTCTTTCTCCTCTCTCTATATCTGTGTTTATATATATATTTATTTATTCTGTGTCCCCGCCCGTGGCTGGTTATAAGCATGCCTGCAGGATTCTGTCTGCTACATAAATTGAACACCTTCCATATTATTTTCTCTTTCATTCAGTGTCCCTCCGCTCCACACCTTCTCTCTCTCTCTGTCTCTGTCTCTATCTCTCTCTCTCTATGTTTCTCTCTGTGTCTCTGTCTCTATCTCTCTCTCTCTCTTTCTCTCTCTGTCTCTATCTCTCTCTCTCTCTTTCTCTCTCTGACTCTCTCTGTCTCTGTGTGTGTGTGTGTGTCTCTCTCTCTCTTTCTCTCCCTCTCTCAGTTCCATCTTAATATTTTTCATTCTCACTCCCCTTTTCCAACTGTCGTCGCCACTTTGTCTCTATCTTTATATATCTTACTGTCGCATCTTCTCTACTTTTGAACCCCTCTCTCTTTCTCCCTTTTTCTTTTTCTGTCTGTCTGTCTGTCTGTCTCTGTCTCTGTCTCTGTCTGTCTCTCTCTCTCTCTCTCTCTCTCTCTCCATGCCATCCGCTCTTCCTGAAAGTGTAAGCGTCACAACTTGGCTAAGACATCGGTAAACATTAAGATTTCTTTTAGTGCGCATGAAAGTAAGGAAAAAGTTACCGAACTGTGATTACAAATATGTACTGAACTGAACCACCAGAATGGGTTGCTCTATCGGGATGTGGTTCTTATTGCAATAGCTTGACTATGAAGCTATCGATAAGTTATCGAGCTTCATCTTTTGTCCTCGCATTGCATCGCTGTTACAAATATGTGACTGAGACAAGCAATAGTTTCGAACGAAAAGTGCAGTTCTAAGCTTTCCTTTATGGTGGAATCCGTTACACAAAAAAGATAGGACAAGATTTTTGTAAATTATTTAACTCCGAGACGCTCAAAGTTTCTTCATTGTAAATTATGTCTTGCACAGTGATAGTGATGGAAAACCTGCCACAGCTCTTAGAGTCTGGGAAAGGCAGTACTGGGGTTCTTCCAAGGGACTTGTACATTGCAAAGCCTAGTAACATTTCAACGACCATTCCGAATATTCCCTGTGGCAGCCCCAGTTCAAACCTTCTTCCGGGAAAAACCGGTGCTGGCCGCTCTAACAAACAGGTCTTTGTCGTCAGCTTCTTACAATGCGAACTTCCTGTGGCAGAAGTAACAAAGCTAACACCCTGTTGATCCATACCTTTATCAAACCTTTAGGAATATTTGTAGTTTGTCTCAGCAATGTGGGTTAAAAATCGTTCCTGGTAAACGGGGTATACAGCATGCTGGATGGTTATTGGCCTGACTTCTGCTGAGATGCTGAAGCTGGTGAGGTTATTCTAGAACAGAAGTCAAAATTGCTTTTAAGAACAAGTTATCTTACTCTGTTTTCTTAGAAGGCTAATTTATAATTCGCCTGATACAAAACCATCAGAGAGAATGTCTGTTACACAAAACCGTCAAAGAGAAAATCTGTTACAGAAAACTGCCAATAAGAGAGTCTGTGGTTTCGACGCGTGTCTACACCATTCAGCTGCAACAAGAGACCATAAGGCAGACATTCTGCCAACAGACATGTTGTCTGTATCGATGATACTTGGGCCAGTGTCCCACACTCTCTGTCTGTGTGTGCCAGGAGCCAGTGTCCGACTGATCGTCTGGTGTGTTGTTGTATTCCAGGCAGTCAGCCAGTCGGTCATCGATCGTCCACCGTTCGATCTTTGACTGTGTCTCCCTTTATAACCATGAAGTTTGTCTGCTGGGGATTCCCCCCAGCCCCCCACACACCCGTTCTGTCACGCCTCCCATTATTTTTAGTAAGTGTCGGACTCGGGTTTTCCCGATTTTAACTTTTTACTCAAAGAAACAGAAAAACAAAGTGTGCCGGATAGTTCAAGCAGTACTTCTAGACAGTATGGGAGCGTTCTCTTCTCTTCTGCGTTCAGTGTTTGGTAAAGAGTCATACTTGTATCTTGGTCAGAAAAAAGACCATTCTCTGTAATCCGGCTGTTATAAAGGTACTCGCGGTTTCGGGTGCAAATTTGTATATTTTGATGAGATATGAGATCTCAAATCTATAGCCCAGCTCTGATACTAGTGTTAGAGCTGGCGTGGACACTGCAGCAGTATACGAGTTGGGTTTTGTTTGTTTTTGTTGCTTTTTTAAATGTGCATCAAAAAGTCAGGAATTGTTCATAATTATCTTTACGCGTTGTGTTTTTCTTCGAGGGTTTTGTATAAAACTGTTGCTCCACTTTTATTTGCCTCCAGTGCGATATTCTACAATCTTCGAATTAATAATATCCAGAGTCATCTTTTTTCAACAATACACTGAAGAAAAAAAAACAACAGCCCCCTTTCATTTTTATTGGTAATGGGTCTCTTTTTTCTCACACTGGTCACAGCTTGACCCAGGTAGAGGGTGGCTTGTGATCTCGGGTAGAGGCGAGACCTAATCGGCATCCTGTGTCCACAGGAATGGTCAGCGGCACCAGGTCAAGCAGCACTGGCAACCGACCATGACATTCCCTGACCAGTGCGCTGAGTGCGGGGTGTGAGACCGTTCAACGGTCACTGAGGGGAGGAACTATAAGCTCCCTCTCTCTTTCTCTCTCTCTATCTCTCTTCTTGTTAATATGTTAATCTATCACTCTTCATGATTCAAAGGAGATTTCGAGTTCAGTGTGTTTTGCAAGTCTTGAGAGAGCGAGAAAGAGAGAGAGAGAGAGAGAGAGAGAGAGAGAGAGAGAGAGAGAGAGAGAGAGAGAGAGATAAAGTGCATAGGAATCTCTGTAGTAAGAAGTCAGAAAGAGCAAGGTCCCGTGACGGAGTCAGTGCAGAGTGAAACAAGGCCAGATCTAGAGCTGGATCCAGTGTGGGTTTGGCACGGTGTCATGACATGTAAGGACAAGTCTCTGGCGGGACACTTGTGTGGGAGGCAATGGGTTCAACGTGTTCTTTCTGTCTGCACTCTGTAGCTCGACCTATCTTTCTCACGGTCCATCTTGTCATATCTCTCTCTCTCTCTCTCTCTCTCTCTCTCTCTCTCTCTCTCTACCTCTCTCTCTATCTATCTATCACTCTCTCTCTACCTCTCTCTCTCTCTCTCTCCCCCCTCTCTCTCTCTCTAACTACCACCCTCTCTCTCTACCTCTCTCTCTATTTATATATCACTCTCTCTCTATCTCTCTCTTCCTTCTCAAAACCCATTCTGCTGTCCCACTATTCATCCAATCATAACAAACGAGGCTAATATAAAGAGTTGGCGTGTCAGTCAAGAAAAAAACCCACACACACATACATAAAGCTGAAGTGTACCGTCATGCCGGCTGATCTTGGCATTGAGTAGTATGAACACAGGTGTTCTGTGGTAGTAACTTCCAGAGCCCCCCATGGAGTGTGTTGAACCTTCCAGACAAAGCCTCTTTATCTGGTGTCGCCACCCTACGACCTCAGATCAAGGAGAACCTGATTTAATCCCACGTCACCCTGAATAAACCCCGGCTGAAACATTGGAATAAAGCCCACTTAAAAATTCCTTTTTATTAAACTAAATCTAGATGTCCCAAACAACAACATTACAACCGCTACAGAACTCACCCCTTATTTTGTTGTCAAAGATTTGGTGGATAAAAAACAAACAAACATGTTTCATGATTTTAAATGTAAAATGACTCTGGAGAAATGACATTGTAATAGTTAAAAAAAGAGCCTCCCCCCCCCCCCTAAAGAAATAAACCGAAACATTGTTATAGATTTCACTCTCAAAATTCAGAGATTATTGACGGAAAGAACGCCCAAAGATATCTTGCAATGCGGTAGAGGACGTGGAGAAATACCATTCAATTATCGTTTTGAAGGATGAAACAATCCGGGAGAACCATTTCTATAGAGGTGATAAATACCCTTTTGTTGATATTTTTATGATAGAAACCAATAAACGTTCAAGATCTCAGAACCAGTGGCAAGACAGGGAAGTTAAAACCGTCACAATCCTGATATTGACTGATACAATTAGGGTAAATGGATTCGAGATTGTGTGGATAGTTTTATTGAGATAAAGAGAATAAGAAATAGATAGAGTGAGAGATATAGATAGATAGATAGATAGATAGAGAGAGAAAGAGATAGAGAGAGAAAGAGAGAGAGAGAGAGAGAGAGAGAGAGAGAAAGAGATAGAGAGAGAAAGAGAGAGAGAGAGAGAGAGAGAGAGAGAGACAGATAGACAGACGGACATACAGACAGAGAGACAGAAGCATGATCCGTAACTATGTGTAATATATTTTGAATTCGCGTACTTTAGAGTGACATCGAGTGCCGTATGTTGTGATAATCTTGAAGACGTCAGTTTTCCTTGGATTTCTTGAGTTCCTTAAAACATGTGTGTTTCTTTTCTTCATGGCGGATCACTGCATGCACTGCTTAGTTACGCTTGATTTACTCGCTCCAACTTGTATAAATGTCAAATTGATTTGCTGTAAAAATTAACGGATTTTAACTCTTGATAGATCAATATCAGTGGAAATATCTACAACGTGCAAGGTTATTGTTACAATGGGTCGATACAACCAAATCCAAAGACGTGAGCACACATGCTATTGCGTTGTGTGAATCAGGATTTGAATGCTATGTAAGGCTAAATAAAGGTGTGTGATTGTGTCTGTGTGTGTGTGTGTGATGGATGGAGGAAGGAGAGATATTCTTGTCATGAGAGGATTGATCTCAATAAATTAATGTAAAGGACTTACCAAGAAGAGTTGTCGTTCTTAATTGGTGTGAAGATGGTCGGGTGAATGCGCCGCACACGTAAAATCATTATATATATAAGTTATTGCACGTTCTCCTTTAGGATGAGGATTTTATAGGATTTATTCTTCTAGTCTATTTAAACAGGGTTTTACTAACTTATATCGAAGGGAGGATATGCTTGTCAAAATAGTTCATTTTAAAATCGAAATCGGTTCATAAACAATTTGAAACGTTCACTTGTCATTATCGTGATCATGGGTGGCTAGCTTGGAATGGATAGTTGGGCGTTTCCATGATTAGTGCACCTTTGGACACTTTTTTTTGCTGGACTTCCTAACCTTGTGATAAGCGTTCAAAACGATCTGAAAATAGATTTTGAAAATACATAGCCGATTTACTGTACAGATAAAGAAATATGAAGTGCGGAAAACATACTCCGCGATTGTTTGTTTAGTACGGATCTATCACTGTGACAGTGGCACCAAACAGCACGGAGACTGACAGACTTGGCCTAACCGTGTTTAGCCGGGTTATCTCTCGGCTTGTTCTCATAATTATAAACATATCCTGACTCCAGTCTACTGCTGGGCACTCGCACTCTCTCTCTCTCTCTCTCTCTCTCTCTCTCTCTCTCTCTCTCTCTCTCTCTCTCTCTCTCTCTCTCTCGCTCTCTCTCTCTCTCTCTGTCTCTCTCTCCCAACCCCCCTCTCTCTCTATCTCTCTCTCTCTCTCTCTCTCTCTCTCTCTCTCTCTCTCTCTCTCTCTCTCTCTCTCTCTCTCTCTCTCTCTCTCTCTCTCTCTCTCCCTCTCTCTCTGTCTCTCTGTCTCCCTTTCTCCTCCCCCCTCTCTCTCTTTCTGTCTCCTCTTCCTCTCTCTATCTCTCTATTTATCTCTTTCTTTTCTATCTCCTAGAAAAATGTGCTATATGATTTTTCTTAAAAATTCTTATTTTGTTAAAACACAATATATTTGTGCCATTCAAGGTAATTTCTTGTCCTTTGGTCAGCGAAACAATATGAATCTCTCATTTATATTTCGTGATATCGACACTTTACAATTATATATGACACTTGAGAATACAGTGTGGAAGAAGATTAATTTTACCTATCACTGAACCAGAAATGTAGTTCAACCAGTTGGTAAATAGTGACGTCTTTATCAAAACAAAATACTATGAGTCGGGAACACAACATTCAGTGAATGCAAAATGACAGTAAGTTGTAATTCTTGACACAAGTGGATGCCAACAGTGCAGCCTGACTCCTAGTTTTTAAAGCGTTCCAAGAATGCGTTACAGCTCTTTGATATTTTCATCATTATTGTTTTGTTAGAGATTGATTAGCACTGCCTTTTGTTAAGCCAGATTGATGCCACATGTTTTCTATGCTTTACTCTTGTATTGTGCACTGATCTATGTTGACTGTTGTCTAAGCTGGACGTGTCCGCACCCTTTCGCTCTTTCACCCGCAGGTTCAGCGTTCAAACCTTCACCTCCTCCATCAAAAGCAGCATACATCGGACAACAGGGCTACTTACCAGAAGGTGAGTTCAGTTTTCCTTTAGTAGTATGGAAGGCTGCCTAGTTTGGTGACTGCATGCCTCGGCATAGTCTATACTTGTATGGGTTTCATTAAGGTTAGTCGTAAGTTTTGAAGCAAGTTACTTTTTAACCCCCGCTTGTGGGGGGGGGGGAGGAGAGAAACGAAACCTTCGCTAAAATATATATATATAAAAAAAAAAAACCTCCTATCTCCAGACGGTCTTTAACCGCTAGAATTGAGAAGAATCGACTTTGTGATTGTTACTCATCCAGTGACGGAACCCTGTGATTGACAGCTTCAGGGCAGAACTGGCCATGGCAACTGGGTCAGGAAGAGTTAAAGTTGTAGTTTTGGTAGCGTCATAGATAGCTCCCCCAGATAATAATGAAAAGAGATAACACGAAAAATATTTGGTCCTGCCCTGACTTGATGATATCACGCCTGGTCAAATTATACATTCTACGCCAGCAATACAGACCGATGGGCTGTTCTTTATGAGAGTTGACAGCTATGTGTACTTTAGAGACATTCATCTCTCCCTAAATAGTTCTAGGTCATCGGAGGGAATAGCACGGTTTACAAAAAAAATTGAATAAACTCATCAAATCTTGCTTGGAAAGACTTGGTGATGAAAAAAATTTTGGCAACCGCTAGACATTTTTTTGTTTCGCATCCCCCATTTTCCCCTTCTCTACACCCCTTTACCTTACATTTTTTTCCTATGACGCGTTGACACTTTCACCTCAATGCATAATTTTGTATTATGGTATCACTGTGTTGCAACATAACTGTTGTACTCTGTTTTCATGTTTGCTGTAATATGCTCACCTTGACCACTCACCATGCTCAC
>JAWDGP010006115.1:272500-297500 GCA_033675545.1 Elysia crispata
TGCAAGCGAAAAGATCTGGATGGGAATGGTCTGGGAGATAAGTCTCCTGAAGAAAACCGACCCCCCAAAAAGCCACGTCTTGTCTTTACTGACATCCAGCGGCGGACTTTGCATGCTATCTTCAAAGAAACAAAGCGACCAAGTAAAGAGATGCAGCAAACCATCGCGCAACAGCTCGGCCTAGAAGTCACCACAGTGGCTAACTTCTTCATGAATGCACGACGGCGGTCACTGGACAAATGGCAGGACGACAACGGCAACAGTCAGCGAGACAGTGTGGCTGTGTGTAACAAGAGCTAGCCCGACTGGCAGCGCACTCCGCTGTGGATTTTTTGTTGTGGCTGTGTTTTGGACTGGCACCACAGACTTAACACAGTAGCGGACTAGAAGATTGAGATGGAGGGACAACTCCTCCCATTTTTCTCTTGCTTGCCTCTTTCTCTCTCCTCCTCTCTGTTTGAAAGTGTTAATGTAAGAGAGAACTGTGCACCTAAGCATTGGCTGACACTATCAGCCAAGGACTTGGCCCTCAAGAAAACTGCAGCTCAAGATGGAAAGTTTGCAATAAGTTCTGTTTTCTCATCTGAGATGGCACACATGATTTAGTGAAAGTGCACTTTGCTATCCAAAAATTAATTTCTTTTAGTCGCAGTAAATTTCATAGAAACATGTGCTTGTCTACTATGATTTTTTGTTATTTTTCGCATAGCAAACAAAATTCCTTAAGGTTTTCTGAGGGGCAGGTTTTAAAGGACAATCAGGATGCAATGAAACTTGAGGCATAATCTTTTCTAAAATATCTTAGAATTCTCTCCACTGGCGAATATACTTAAAGCACAATTGTTGGATTGAAGAAGACTTATACTAGGCGCTTAAGGTTTCTTGAGCAACTTCGTCATCATTTTGATTCTTGAGATTATAATTGAATTTTTGAGTAAAACTTTACAAGTGTTGGCTTAACATTGTGCAAGCTTAGATTGTTACTGGTCATAGCAGAATACACCATGTCCTACATGCAACAAGCCTTTTGCATGGCCTCGTGGAGGTCACATCAGCCCAAAAACACTCCTCCACATCTCGGAATACCACATGTTTTGGAAGTGTTCGCCATGGATAGTATGTGCAGCTCTCAGCTTGTCTCTTCAAATGATGTTCTTGTACAATCAATATATACCTGCCTGCAGAGCAGGGAAACATCTCTATTTTTTTTTTGTTTGTTTTTTGTTTTAAATTTACAGAATGTAACGAAGGGAAAATAATTCCTTGCAACTGGGTCTGATCAATTGAATTTTATCATTTTCATCATGTTGATATTCATTATGGTTTGTATTTATAACACAATGCCACTGCCTTCTCACCCCCTGACCAAGTTCAAATGGGTTATCTTTACTGCGACGATGAATCTATTTTTTAGAAGTTTCTCTGTCTGTCTTTGTTTTGTGTGGAGGAGGTCATGGTGGAGACAAATATTATTGGTCTCCTTAGGATGCAAGGCAAACTTTTTAAAAACTGATTGCCTCTGAAAGAGTACAAGCAAAAAAAAAAAAAAAAATGAAAAAAAATGATCTGGACAAACATTTTTTTCCCTTAGTAGCAATATTTTATAACGATTCATCGCACAAAATCTGAGGCACATTAGAATGTAAACTAGAATTGTTTATTTTTTGCAGACAAAGCCATAGGATTTAAGAGGTATCTCAAGGTAGTGATATGTAGTGATATATATATCACCGCAGTGGTGCAGATCGTAAATTTGGTATGTAAGCAATCCATAGTTTAGCTTCATAATAAATCAGTATTGAAAAGAAAAAAACCCACAATGACTGTCTATATCATAGATTAAGCCAAAATGTTTTGTTTTTTCATGAAAAAGTGAGTCAACTACTAAGAAATCTTCGATTTTTTAAGGTAAAAAATATATGTTTGCTCAAGTCATCTTAAAGAAATATTGAGAGAAGCTTTAGCTTCACTGCTCACCAGAGAATGTTTACTTGAATATCCTGGGAAACCTGCAACATTATAGTTTTAAATTACTGTTGAAAAATTCGTCTGGAATTTAAAAAAAAAACAAACCAATACAACAGTTTTGCTCCATTACCTCCCAGTATCTCAAAAATATTACAATCATTTTATTCCATTACCTCCTAGCCATGTAGAACGTCTTCTGTTGTAAACAGTATGTGTTATGTTCAGCCGATTCAATCTAGTGCAATCAATGAATTCCATCCATCTGCCATTCTTGCACTTATATTAAGTTCTATTATATGTGCATGCGTTACAGTACTAGCAGTACAAGACGATGCTAATACACTGTGTTAATTTTACTGTTGTAATCTGTATTTATTGTGTTGACATTTTACTCCCTATTAGAATGAATATTTACTGCAGTTTGGTTTTCTTATTTGTCTCATAATTATATACAGTTCCAATAGATCTGAGTCCCCATTTTTTTCAATGCATATGATAAATTGTAGAATTTTTCTAGAAATTCTGGTTTTTATCTTATGATTTTTTATTTCTGACCAAGTCAACAGTTTTTGCCACTTCATACTCCCTGTTGTTTTAACATTGAGCAGTTTGTCTCATGCTTTTGTGCATTCTTATTTTTAAGTTCCTCATATAAAAGTAGTATGGGACCAATTTCAAAAGCATTCCGTTTTTTTTTTTCTTTTACACTTTAATAGTGTTTTCTGTTTATTTGGCTTGTCAGAAATTAAAAAAAAAATTACATGCAAGGATACTTGCAAAAATTTTTTTTTTCTAGAGCAACAAACATTCCAAGATTTTTACAGGATAAGACTTTTAGGTATCACTTTTGGTATCAATTTAAAAAGAAAAATAACTTATAACAAGTCACACAAAGCTCAGGACATTATTTGATAATATATCTTTTCTGTTTGGGTTTGAAAATTTAATGTTCCAGTTGCCTCAGCTTATTGGGCTGTTAGTTTCTTCCGAAACATTGTCAATCCTAAAAGTGTTACAATTATTTACATGACATATCAACAAACTTTGGTGATAGCATGATGTGCAGTTTGTGCTTGCTAGCTCATTATGAAGATATTTTTTTCTTCTTATTTATTCCTCTTCTATAGCTGCAGCGAACATTCCATACCCACTTCACACTGGCTTTGACTTAACTGCATCTTTTTACTGTATTGAAAAAAAAAAAAGAAAAGAAAAGAAGAAAAAAAATAGAAAAGCAATCCAAGATTAAAAAAAAAAGATTGAAAAAAACAACAAAGCTCAGACATTACCAAAAGAAAGACTTTGCTAATCATTTCTTCATATATAGTTCTAAATTGGCTCCTTGAGCATCTCAAGGTACACACATGGATGATGCTCTTCAGTCCTTTGGAGAATTTTCTGAAAGAACTCAAATGCCAATTTTTTTTAAATTTTTTTTTCGCTAAAGGAAAGAAATTGTTCCACAGTCAGGAATCTAATGTATGTCCATTATTTTCCACCTCAGATGGTCAGCCATACACACATACACCCTCAGATAGATCAAAATTTAAATAGTGACTTCATCTTGCTGCAGTGAATAGATCGAGCTCAGCCAACAATTCATGTGCAATATTTTCTCATTTTGTGGCAGAACAATTTTTCATGCTTTTTTCTTTTCCAAAGCCCTTTTGAGCTTTCTGTTGTATTTATACTTTTTGTGTTTATTGCCAGTTTGGTTTTTATATTTATTGTGCTTATTCTTTGATTTTGCATTGACATGACAAAATCATGCTTCTTTAACATTTTTACCATCTTTGCTTTTTTATCTTTTAGTTTTAGATGTGGCAGACAAGTGTGATATCATATTTAGCCTGCAGAGATCTGGTTTGATATTTCTCTTCTCAAGGCACCTTTTTTGTTTCTTAATGCTTACATACTGATAATTTACAGTATCTTTTTCTTTTGATTGATCTGAGCTACAATCTATCTATTAGGAATTTTTTTCATTTTCTCAGCTTGTGGGTAGGGACCTGATGAAAAGTGGAACCAATGGCAAGCATCATAATAGTTTTAGACTTGAAATTTAAATCTTAATCAATTTGCAGTTATCACATATTTTAATTTTTTTTTAACTATTAACAAACAGAATTGACAAACAGTGAATAAAGTGTAAAAGTATTGTCATTTTTTTTCTGAGAGATAAGAAGCTTAAGCCATAGCTAGAGTTTAGTGCAATTTGAATGAGTAAAACAATTGATATTTTGAGTTCACGGTCCAATAAAAAATTTGATGATACATAATTAGTGATTTTACTGTATGCCTTGCAGAATAAATACAACAGTCTTTTCCACTAGTCTTTTTTTTTCAATAGAGTCAAATGTTTTCCACAAGATCTGTTTTACAGGGATAGAGGATTTTCTTAAGATCTGTTTCTCTTTTCCTTTCCCTTGTTCACTGCATTCTGTTATATTGTAGACAAAGATCTGTTGCTCAAAACATGAGGAATTTTCACCTATCCTTCTTTACTTGTTGCCAAATGGTGAGATTGATCTATTTGGGTCTAGTCGTAGAACCATTCCATCCACACTGTTTAAGTGAAGTTGTACACGTCTGGGTGTTGTGACTTATTTCACCCTATTTATTTCAATGTTTATCTATTATTGCCTCTTTGTTTTTTTATTTGAAAAAAAAAGCAAATCAATATTTAGTTAAGTTATCTTTCTTATCAAATGAGATGTTTACCATGAAGAAATGTAGATAAATAATCTGTTCAGGTACAATGTATGATATTTTTGATGAAATCTTTCTCTTTAAAAGCTGTAAACTTAACATCTAAATACAGCTGCCAAAGAGTCAAGGTCATACAGGCCTATATTTCATCAATTCTGCACAGAGGTTTTATTAAATGGCCATAAAAATGATGGAAACAAAACTTATTCACATTTTTACAACAGTTAATTTCAGTGTCGATCCTTCGTGCATTAAGACATACTGTTTTGCAATATTTTTTAGCTCTTAGAGTGTGATGGCAATTTCATGATAAATTTATTTTTTATTCATTTTCTTCTAAGAAAAAATACAGTTGTTTGATAATTACTGTCTCTACTTCAACAAGGAATGCAGAAAACATGTCTCTTCTGACCTGAAGGTCAGGTGTGAATCTGTCTCCCCCTCTCTCTTTCTTAATCACTTCTCATGATGGCTAAGGGCATAAATATGCTGCCCTAAAGCATCATGATCCTGGATGAACCATGCATCCATTCCTTAGCTCTTGTCGCCGTGATGGTAAAATCTACTTCAGCTGAGCTTTCGAGCTTTGCAGCAATGTGCAGCTTTTGACTGGTCCTCCCCCCAGAGAACATATCAGTGATGTCGTCACCTCGTCACCTCGTCCAGTTGTGGGCTGGGCCTCTTGCTTTACTTGTCAACCTTTTTAACACACCTAATCTTTTATGAATGTTTGTACATAACCATGATGAATGCAGATATATCGTTTTCAAGTTGAAGAAGCTGTTACTGTTAGCTGTTGCTATTGCTGTAAAAATGAGTTGCTGTTGGTTTGTACCAAACTCTTGGGAGGTTTTCTGTCTCAGTTCAGCTCAATGAAAGGGGAAGCAAATGCTGGCCTCATGGATAGAATTTGGTTTCTTGCTGTTATCATTTGGGTCAAGTCAAAGCTTTTTTATTTTTTTGTCGTTCTTATGGTATTTTTAACTAATGTTTTTAAAGATCGGGGTCAAAACAACTTCTGCATAGTTTGCCTTTTTTGATTGTATATACATTGATTATGTTTTTGTTTTGTTAGAGTACATTGAGAAGAAATGCTGAATCTCTGGAAGGACAGCTTTCTTTCTAGGACTATTCCACTTTGTGTCAAAACTGTGTAATCTATTCTATTTGTCTTTGGGGTTAGTTTGGTTGGTAAGTATGCAAGAGGCTATCCTACTTTTTATTTTGATTTGTGTTTGTTTAATGGAACCTTATTTTGAATCAAGGATTGTGTTTCGATGCTTTAGTATATCTGATGTAAGCTGTAACACCCAAACAAAGAAATATACGTAAGCCTTGAGCGATACACTGGTATGATTTTTATTTTGGTTGCTAGTAGGATCTTTAAAATGAAAGCTGCGGAATCTCAATTTCTTTTGGGTTGAAAGGTGTACCTGGTTACTTTAACATATAATGTTGAAAGGGATTGAGTGAACTAGTTTCTTACTATAATTTGTATCTTCAAACTTTATTTGATAAGGAGAATTTTTTCCTTCTTAGATCTACCCTTTTATTTTGGTATTTTTATGTTTATTCACTGCATATAAAAACTTTATGTCAACACAAAAATGTCTCATGGAAGAAAAGATATATGTGAATATGAGGTATTTTATGATACATATAAAATATATATTATATTTTAAACTTAAATATCAATCATTTGTACAATATGGCTCGAGAATGTATTGATAACTTTGATTTACTGTGTGTTAGTACCATTTTTTGCCAGAGGGAATATTTTTTTCCTGTATATAGTGTTACATGAATCAATAATGCATGTTTTATTTCCACAATGTTAAGTTTGTAGAGTTGTATGTGTAGCTAGTGTATGCGTATGCTGTATCTATGTTTGAACCACACACTGTAACATAAAATTTGCATATCTCAGTACATTTTTAGGACATAAATCATGATGCTCTCTCTCTCTCTCTGTCTCTCTGTCTATCAGTCAGTCTGTCTATGTCATTTGTCTCTCTTAGTCTCACTCTATCTCTTAGTTGGACATCAATAAGTTCGGGAATCACATGTTTTTTCTACATCTTGACTGAACAAATTCTTGAAATGAACTTGAGTAGCTTTGATTATGTTGTCGGGTTCTGATATTGGATGCCAAAACTCAGGCATGTAGACATACACACCTCTATATATTTTGATCAATGCCATTATTATTGAAGTACTTATTACAGAAATGACTTAGGTTTAAAGATTTGTACTCCATAAATGATAAGTTAGAAGCTTTACACAGAGTATCTGAACTTTACTCTTATTTGACCATCCTAAAATCTGAACTTGGCCCACATCATGAACCGTAGACAATACAAGTGTTTCATTTTATTTTTTTTTATTTTTCTAAAGAACTAATTACACAGCCAAATTGAGCTCTGTCGCTAACTTCACTCAGAACTAGCTGGTTTTGTGTAATCCATGCATAACAAGAAATAGTTTGTGCAACCTCGTTGTAAAATATACATATATATCTATGTTTGTGTGTGGTGTGTTACGCTTACTTTGACCACACATTATCATCATATCTCTATTTCTATACATATACATCATTTCTGATTGTTCAAATATCATATATTGTACATGAAAGGTTTGCAGTGCAACGTTTTTACATACAGAGTTTACGAGTGAGCTACCATACATTTTTAAATGCCATGAGGATAATATGATTTGTTTCAATTTTGCTGTTTTCTGTCTGTCTTATTCACATCATTTTCACAAGGTCATCCCTTTTTTAATGCCCCATTCTTACAATTCCCTTTTATCTGTTGACTTGTAACAGACTATTTTAAAGTGTTTCCTAATTTTTTAAAACTAGAATGAGGAAGAGGAAGCTTACAAGATCTTTGAAGGATTTTTTTTTGGTAGCTTTATATATATATATATATATATTTATATCTTTTGTTTTAGCAGCAAAGTTTTTTCTGTCGGATTTTCCACAATCTTGCAGAAAATAAAGGTACATCTGACAGCAGTGCATTAGCACATGATAGCAAGTTGTCATATCCTGTAAGACTAAGACACTGCAAATTAGAGGTTGCTTCATCACGCTTAGAAGCAGAGAATCGGCTGACAGCTGAAGATTTCTTAACATTAGTCTTTGGCCAATACTTTGGAATACCTCCTCCTCTTACTACCTATTAATTCTGCCTCTTCTTTGTTTTTTCCTTTCCCATTTCTGTTTTCCTTTTTTTAGCTTGAAGTAGCCATTCTTAAGATAATTTTAAGTGTCATGCCATGTAAAGAAGGGAAGAATACTTTCACTAGTCAATCACCTGTGTAACATTAAACATCTCATTATTATTTTCTTCATTGCTCATTCTCATCATTCACTGTGGGATTTTGCATCTTTTAGAGACTTCTAATGATTTTATGATTGTCTTCATTGTTGTTGCTTTTTTATTATTTCCACACTCAAATGGTTTGTCCCCCCACCCCCCCACCCCCCCCCCCCCCCTCTCTCCTTACAAGCTTTGACCACACTCTATACTATGATAATGGTTGATGGGAAAGGCGAAAAAAATGGGTTTAGTGCAATATAAATTAACTTTGTACAGTGGCATGTCTTTGTATGTTCAATGTCCACCTGTAGTTCTTTATTTTTCTAAACGATTTTTAAAATATAATTTACTAATATTGCTTTTTGTTGTGTTTAATTTATTTCTTAAATTGCCTTTTGTTTTTGTTTTTACAGCAGCCCTTTAATGCCCCAATCCCCTCTATTTTTCTCCTATATTTTTGTTGTTCCATGTTCATTATTTACAAAGTCCCAACTATCATACCTTATCTCTGATAACAGAAGCTTTGTCACTGCATGACAAATGTGCAAACTTTCAACCGATCCCTTCGTTTTCCTTTCCCCTTTCTGTTTTTCTTTTTTTTTTTTTTTTGCACTCCCTCCTCAACCTTTTCTTCCCCTAGTGAGCACACTTGGAAACACCTCACTTTCTCTTGTCAACGAAAATGGACGCAACATGTATGCCCTCATAACGACTCTCACGATACACCACTCTCAGAGCTTGGGTTCAAAACCAAAGTATGTCTGCTACATAGTTACAAAGATTTGCCTCATTTCAGCAACAGCAATAAAAACAACAACAAAAATAACAACAACAACAACAACAACAACAACAACAACAACAACAACTAAAACAGAAGACAAGAAAAGAATTCCTCAAACCTTATATTTTTCACTTTCTGTGTAATAAATGCATCCTTACCCTTATCCAAACTTTATCTTCTTTACTGTTGTAATTTTTGTCATTATGTGACCATAGTTTTCTTTCATTTCATTTCCAATCGCTCATATTTTTGTTCTCTCTCAGTGGTCAACCTGTGGTTCTCTCTGTCTCTGTGCTAATGATATCTTCATCTACAGGTCTGTTTCTCTCTCTGTTTACTGTTGTCATCAGGTCTATCCACTCACTGGAGCCCTCACAGATATGCAACTAGTAGAAAATGTATCCATGTTTCTATGTTTGTTTGTTTGTCAATGTGTTCGTCCCTATGTTTTCCGTGTTTTGTCTGTACTACATCTCAATTTGAATGAAAATAATAAAACTAGGCACCAAGAGCTGAAAAACTATCTCGTGTTTGTTGTTTCTGCCATTGTTGTGATCGTTGAATTTTAATGGTTAGCAGATGGGCTCATTTAAATCTTAAAGCCACCATACACACCGCGGTTACGCGAGGCGCAGGGATCAGATTTCACGAGTCCAGCGCTAAGCCACTGCGTGTGTGGGAAAACCGCATGAAAAACCTGTGAGTAGAGGGTGTGTGTGGTATGCAAAAACACAGCGCAGAATGTCTTGCACATATAACTTGTGCAGCGCCTAGCATCCCGTCTGTGTGTGTGGTGGGTCTTTGCCACATAATCGCGAGTGGATCATTCTAACGGGTCTTGTAGCGCCAATAACCGCTGGGGTACGGTATGCCTGCCAGATGACTGTTATAAAATAGATCCTGAGCTCGGACAATCCACTTCACAATATGGTGAACCGTGACAAAAAGTTCACTCTAGCCCAATTTAATTATCTCCAGGACATAATGAGCCAAATCTCTGGAGGCCAACCTGGATATTTAGGAGACACTTGTGAGATTTTTTTTTCCAACAATTTGACATCTCTTAAATACAAGAAGACTGAAGAAGTGAACAAATTTAGTACACTGCCTATAACTGAAGAAGTGAACAAATTTAGTACACTGCCTATAACTGAAGAAGTGAACAAATTTAGTACACTGCCTATAACTGATCAGACAAGTGCGTGGCTCAGCCCTGTCGTGTTTGTCTGGCAGTGACGTCACGCTATTTCTGACTTTTGATACAAGCTGAAGAATAAGACGCAACTTTTTTACCTCTAGATACTCTAAGAAGGAGACGAAGGTCGAAGAATTGTGAGGACTAAATCATGACCTGGACACCTCTCCAACCTACACCATCATCACAACTATATATATATATATATATATATATATATATATATATATATATATATATAGTATATGATATCACGTAAAGTATTGCAATACAAAATGAACTTTGCATTGACTGACTTTGACAAAATTTCTTTATTGATATCCTTGCACCCATTTTGTGGCACACAAACCAACTGGACTAATCATATCTGCTCTCTAGCTAACTCAGAGGCTTACACACATCTACTCTCTGGCTAACTCACAGACTACACACATCTACTCTCTGGCTGACTCAGAGGCAGACACATAATTATTCTCTGTGGCTAACTTACAGACTTACACACATCTCCTCTCTGGCTAACTCAGAGACATACACATATTCTCTGTGGCTAACTCACAGACTTACACACATCTACTCTCTGGCTGACGAACTCACTCACTTACACACATCTACTCTCTGGCTGACGAACTCACTGACTTACACACATCTCCTCTCTGGCTAACTCAGAGACATACACATATTCTCTGTGGCTAACTCACAGACTTACACACATCTACTCTCTGACTAACTCAGAGATATACATATATTCTCTGTGGCTAATTCACAGACTTACACACATCTACTCTCTGGCTAAATCAGAGATATGCACATATTCTCTGTGGCTAACTCACAGACTTACACACATCTACTCTCTGGCTAAATCAGAGATATGCACATATTCTCTGTGGCTAACTCACAGACTTACACACATCTACTCTCTGACTAACTCAGAGATATACATATATTCTCTGTGGCTAACTCACAGACTTACACACATCTACTCTCTGGCTGACGAACTCACTCACTTACACACATCTACTCTCTGACTAACTCAGAGATATACATATATTCTCTGTGGCTAATTCACAGACTTACACACATCTCCTCTCTGGCTAACTCAGAGACATACACATATTCTCTGTGGCTAACTCACAGACTTACACACATCTACTCTCTGACTAACTCAGAGATATACATATATTCTCTGTGGCTAACTCACAGACTTGCACACATCTACTCTCTGGCTAAATCAGAGATATACACATATTCTCTGTGGCTAACTCACAGACTTACACGCATCTACTCTCTGACTAACTCAGAGATATACATATATTCTCTGTGGCTAACTCACAGACTTACACACATCTACTCTCTGGCTGACGAACTCACTCACTTACACACATCTACTCTCTGGCTGACGAACTTACTGACTTACACACATCTACTCTCTGGCTGATGAACTCACTTACTTACACACATTGACTCTGGTTGACGCTCTCACGGACTTAGACACATGTACTTTCTGGCAGACGAAATCTCTTCTTACACAAATCTACCCAGTGGATGAGGATCTCACAGACTTACACACATCTACTCTCTGGCTGATGAACTCACTTACTTACACACATTGACTCTTGGTTGACGATCTCACGGACTTAGACACATGTACTTTCTGGCAGACGAAATCTCTGACCTACACAAATCTACCCAGTGGATGAGGATCTCACAGACTTACACACATCTACTCTGTGAATGAGAATCTCACAGACCTACACAAATCTACTCTATGGATGAGCATCTCACAGACTTACACAAATCTACTCTGTGGATGAGAATCTCACAGACTTACACAAATCTACTCTGTGGATGAGAATCTCACAGACTTACACAAATCCACTCTGTGGATGAGGATCTCACAGACTTACACACATCTACTCTCTGGCTGACGAACTTACTGACTTACACACATCTACTCTCTGGCTGACGAACTTATTGACTTACACACATCTATTCACTTGCTGGCGAACTCACTGACTTCTACATCTCCAGTCTTTGACTCACGCACACAATTCCTCATCCATACAAACATCAGCTCCACTCACCACCCACATCTTTACCACTCACACTGAGAGACACCGAGCCAGCCTTCTGCTCCGGTCGAGATTTAGTCGCGGAGAACTAAGCTCTGGACACCAGGCAAGCATCAAGTGTCGGCGCTCATCAGTAGCCAATCAGATTGGTTTGATTACCCGTCACTTCCGGGTTTCGGTTGTGTCCCTTGATTGCTCTGGTTTGGTTAGACCACCGAGTCCCGGGTGTAAACATAGCTGGAGTCTGGTCTGTGGCGAGGTCCTCTTGCTGAGGAAACTGGGAGAATACAAGAGACTGGAGGAGAGACCCATGAAAGCTCCAGAAACGATCTTTGGTTATTTGAGAAGCTCCCTCTGCTATTTGAGGGACGAAATTGTGTGAAGGAGAATGACAAAACTGAAACAGACAAGAAAAACATTTGTGGTTAAAAAAAAAAAAAGAGCTGGCTGGTTGGATATTATTTTTGTACAAATTTTGGTGGTTCCTCAAAATAAGTCACAAAATACATAGATATATAAAGATACCAACGATAGAGTTGTTGTGGTACAGTAAATAAGAATGATACAATGTGAATTAAGAGTAAATGAGCGAGTGCGAGGATGTAATAAAGACAAGTGAAAGCTTGGAGACTGAAAGAATGAGAGCAATATGTATATATATATATATATATATATATATATATATTTATATAAATATATATAAAGAGCAATATATATATATATATATATATATATATATATATAAAGAGAAAGAGAGAGAGAGAGAGAGAGAGAGAGAGAGAGAGAGAGAGAGAGAGAGAGAGAGGGAGGGAGAGGGCGAAAGAATGAAACGGCAAGAGATATAGGGTAAGACTGAGACGAAGAAAACATAGGTTAGATAATTAGAGCCAGAGGAAGAGAAAAAGAAAATTCGGTCATTTTACATTTTCATTTGCGCTGGTCTTCGAAGGTTTCCCAAGAATCAATTAAAAAAAAAGAAATAAAAAGCTATTTCTCTCCCCTACCTCCCTCCCTCTGTCTCTGTCTCTGTCTGTCTGTCTGTCTGACTGTCTCTCTCTCTCTCTCTCTCTCTCTCTCTCTCTCTCTCTCTCTCTCTCTCTCTCTCTCTCTCTCTCTCTCTCTCTCTCTCTCTCTCTCTCTCTCTCTCTCTCTCTCTCTCGCTCGCCCTCTCTATTTTTTTTTTCTTCTCCCTCTCTCTCTTCGCGCCCATATAATCTCTGTGGACATGTGTGAACAGCGTCTCTTTGTCGGGAGAGGAGAATCATCTACTGATAGTTTACCAGTAGCAAACGGCGACTAACTCTTTGTACCTTCCACTAGATCTTTGGACGCTTTGTTGATCACATAATGCGCTCAGAAAGAAAGGCTGGTGAGCGGAGTGGCATTGTAATTATCATGATGATAAAGATAGAACTGGCCGTGTGTGTGTGTCGGAGGTGATAATTTTTAAGAGATAAAAAGAAAGGGGAGGGGGGAGGGGGGGGGGGTCAAGAGCTTAAGAGGAATGATTGATATTGAGGGAGAGTAAAGTAGGTTTAGAAGCCAGACTAGGCTTTTCCATTTTCCCACCAACTCAGCTCAGTGTGGTACCAATAGGCCCAGAACGTAGAGCGCTGGGCTCTCACTACGAAGGTCCGGTGCTAGGTTCAGATCTTATCCTATCGAATCAACAATGTCCTAAGGCTTGACGGGAGCCTTGCACTGTTTACGAAAGTTCTTGATTATTTCTTAAAGCTTGAATTTGAATTAGTAGCTGGCAATATTCGTCTCTTCTGTAAAACCAAGGCGTGCCGGTTTATACGTCTTGACACGATAAAGAGCTGTGTAACTTTTATTAGACTTGGGGTATTCATACAATAAGCGCCGCAGGAAATACTTTTTTGTAAAAAAGACTGCAAGAAAGTAAAATCTCAAGAAAAAAAAAACAGCTTGTCGGTTACAGGTGTCATGCAGTAGGGCGACGATGCGGCTGTTTGGTTCCACGTCATTAAATACGCCATCAGTAACCACAAGAATTGAACTCCAGTCAAGATGATGACCAAAGAGTGATAGGAAATACATTTTACGGGCAGCATCGGATCAAGTAATACTGGTTTCTAATTTAAACTTTTTGAATATCGAGATAATTGTACGCGTTGGCATCCTCTGATATGTTCGTTAAAAAAAGAATTGTTCTGGTGACATGCGCGTAGATAGTTCTCATCATTAGGATAGAAACTGCGTGTTGTGTTCTGTTAATCATACTTTAACAGTCAGAGAAGAGAGAGAGAGAGAGAGAGAGAGAGAGAGAGAGAGAGAGAGAGAGAGAGAGAGAGAGAGAGAGAGAGAGAGAGAGAGAGAGAGAGAGAGAGAGAGAGGAATCTGCAAAAAATAGACAGTGAAAAAGGAAAGCTAAGAAGAAATAGTATTCTTCTCATGACCTTAGTGAAATTACTGAGTTATAAACTTGTACATTTTTTTCGATTCAGTGATTTGGCTACGGACAATTTTGGCGCGGAGATCAACTTGTCTGTTTTAGAAAAAAATTCATAGTTCTACTCCTACCCCTGTTTTTTGTCATAATCCTCACACCGATTGAGCTATAACGGGAATTGTATGTCAACTACAATTTTCTCTCTACGAGAACTCTTTGCTTCTGGCATGAAGATTCTGGCAACACCTAAGCTAGACCAGGATAGTGTCAAATTGGAATATATGTCGTATCGAAGTGCTGTAATGCATTTCAATTGAGTTCTAAAAAATTCGAAACTTTTCAAACTCTACCATAAAATATTTCACGAAAATCGTTTCCTCTCTAGAACTTTTCCTATACTTCATGTCTAGGCTGTAAAGATATTAAGTTCAAAAAAATTAATAAAGAATTGGAAAAGCAGTTTCGAGGTATTGTTTTTAGATAGAGGCTACCAATTAATTTTTCTTTTTTTCTTTTGAGTACCAAGACATTTGCCCCCAAGGATTCTTTCCACTCAAAATGATCATCAATGTATCATGTTGCTGTATTAGCTGTTAATAATATTGCTTCTTGTAGCTTTGTTTTCCTTATTCTTCTATTTTTGTCCAGTCCTGTATTTACTTGGCATTCAATGATCTTAACAATCCGACAACGCAAAAAAAAAAAAAGTAGTCTGTAAATTTTACTTAATGTTCGACGAGATAATGCAACTGTACAACGATGGTCTTAAATCGTATAAAGATATACTTTTTATGATTCCATACAATCTATCTCTCTCCCCTCTCCACCCTTTTTTCCTTTAGTATATCTGACATTCTGTACAACATACATTTGAATCGACTCCACTCTGAAGACATTCCAACCACAGAGCTGCCCGCCACACCGTGCAGCTGGTTTAGCATCTTCATTATTTTTTCTTAGTTCTGGCCCAGTTCCCTACCACACGCCTGTAGTCTCCGGCTCCATTAGTTATCGCGTGGCCAGCCTCGAGATCTAGCTGCACTCACTGCCCCACCTAACATGGCTCCTTCCTTGTCACCGCCATTTCACTCACTGCCCCACCTAACATGGCTTCTTCCTTGTCACCGCCATTTCACTCACTGCCCCACCTAACATGGCTCCTTCCTTGTCACCGCCATTTCACTCACTGCCCCACCTAACATGGCTTCTTCCTTGTCACCGCCATTTCACTCACTGCCCCACCTAACATGGCTCCTTCCTTGTCACCGCCGCTTCACTCACTGCCCCACCTAACATGGCTCCTTCCTTGTCACCGCCGCTTCACTCACTGCCCCACCTAACATGGCTCCTTCCTTGTCACCGCCGCTTCACTCACTGCCCCACCTAACATGGCTCCTTCCTTGTCACCGCCGCTTCACTCACTGCCCCACCTAACATGGCTCCTTCCTTGTCACCGCCGCTTCACTCACTGCCCCATCTAAAATGGCTCCTTCCTTGTCACCGCCATTTCACTCACTGCCCCACCTAACATGGCTCCTTCCATGTCACCGCCGCTTCACTCAGCGCTGTTACATGGTTGACATTTGATTGGTTGGCGCGTCGCTTCATTGTATATTGTACAAGTCCAATCCACCACCAAAGAACATTTTCAGATTTGAACACCCTACGGATTCCATACACTGAAGAATCTCGTCTCTTATGTTCTGTTCTGATTACAATTTCTCAGTCGAATCCATTTCATGCTTACTTTTACTCTGTGATACATAATGCCCATTTTCCACCTTTTTTGTCCTGTAAAAAAAAATCACCACGGCATTGAGTTGTTGCTTTGAACAGAATTGTGGTTCTTGCTGGAAATATCACGCCTCGACACGCTTTATCTGAGATACATAAAAAACAACAGCCTGATCATAGAAGATAAGGTTAGCCGTTCGAGTTCGATTGCGCAGCTTCCAAACAAATCAGATTTTCAAGCAATCAGATTTTTTAAACTTATACGTTTATCGTTTCTTCTGTGCCTTACCGTGAAGTCTAACACAACCTTTTTCTGATAATCTCTCTCTCTCTCTCTCTCTCTCTCTCTCTCTCTCTCTCTCTCTCTCTCTCTCTCTCTCTCTCTCTCTTTCTCTCTCTGTGAGGTTCAACTGTTGCGTCAATTTGTTAATCTATGATGCAATTCTGCATTCGCATGTAAGCAATTATGTACACATCTATCTACTTGTCTGTCTATCTATGCACCTATCTATGTTCCTAAATATCTAGTCCTGAAACCACCAATCGATCAAAATACTGTCTAGCTTTCTTTCTATCAAACTGTCTCTTTCCATCCACTTATATATACAGTTCTCTGTATATCTTCCCCTATATCCCACCATCCATCTTCTGGTAACACACTCATTTTTTTACGAAACGCACTGTTTCTCTCGCCCACAGGCTTCCAGGGAAGATCTAATCTTTATGACGTATAATCTCACATAATTTTGTGTCCACTCCCGCCCTTGCCCCCCCCCCCCCCCCCACTGTCGTGAAGTAAACCCAGCAAGCTGTAGCATTATATCCGTCCTCTGTTCTTTTCTCCTCCGTTCAGTTAACCCAGTTTAAAGCGTAACTCATTGGCCTCTAATCCAGTTTCCACTATGATTCTCCCCCTTTCTGAAGGCTTGTGGAAAACCACATCATCCTCTTTAACACCCCCTTCCGCTTCTTCTTCCAAACATTCATCACTAGTCCTTCAACCATCCAATGCTCGATCTCTTTTTTTCCCGACCCTCCACGTTTCTCTCTTTTAGTATTTCCCTCCGGCCACCTTTTCCACATTTTTCTTTCTATAAAAGAAAAACAGGATCCCGCCTCACCCCTACAGCTCTCCCAGTTTAAATTGTTTGAGTTCCCTGTACTAACACACGGTTTCACCTTTTCTCACCTATGGGACCGTAACACTTTCTCTACCACACCCTTTTCCCTAGGTTTTCCATTTCCCCCATGTTAAGTCCTAAAGGTCTGCCACCCCCTTCCCTCCCGCCTGGAGTCTGTCCCAGGCCAGCGAGAAGGAAAGAAAATCGCCTTGTATCGATCGGAAGGTGAGCAATTCTCAATGTCCTCACTGCGCATGTCTGGCTGTCCCAGGTCGGGGCGTGCAGCGAAGCGTGTCACTAACTGGCGCGTCTTGCTCACCCTCAGCTTCAGGTCTACTTTCTTACTCACCATCGGCAAACTGTGTCTTCACCAGCCTGGCAGTCCATGCGCCCGTGCAGCGCCGAATGAGCCTGGCTAGTATATGGCAGAAAATCTAGTTTTTGCTTTGTTTTGTTTAAGATACAACAAAATATATGTAACTCTTTTCTATGATTTGTATAACAATGAAACCTCAGATGAAAGTAATTTCCGCCCCAGCAACCATCATTTTAAACCAGCCACAAAAATAAAATATAGGGACCGGATAAATTAATCAATCACAGAAAAGTTCATCTTGAAAAAATTAAAGTCTAAAAATGAAAAGAAAAGGAAAAGAATCATAAAACAAAACAACTAATGGGAAGACAATCCAGATGTTAAAGAAAGGTACTTTTTCATTACCATATTTTCAGGGAGCTAAAAAAATCACCTCCGTATCATTTATCTCAGAGAGAAGCCGAAGAGGTCTACAGAAAAGGTCGAAGGTCATGTTTGAGAACGAAACTAAAATGAATAGTCAAGAGCTACATGCTTTTTTAGCAAAATCTCTCGAAAATTTGGAATGGAATTGGGAAATATATCAGCGATTGAATAAACAGATGGGGCTAGATTGTCGGCCAGCTCAGTCGCTGAAGCACCGGACCGGTAATACAGAGGTCTCGTGTTAGACTCCTGGTTTGAGAGATCTTTTGCTTGGATTGGATAATACAGAGGTCTCCCGTTAGACTTTGGTTTGAGAGGTATTTTCGTTGGGTTGGATAATACAGAGGTTTCCCGTTAGACTCCTGGTTTGAGAGATCTTTTGGTTGGGTTGGATAACACAGAGGTCTCCCGTTAGACTCCTGGTTTGACAGATCTTTTGGTTGGGTTGGATAACACAGAGGTCTCGAGTTAGACTCCTGGTTTGAGAGATCTTTTGGTTGGGTTGGATAACACAGAGGTCTCCCGTTAGACTCCTGGTTTGACAGATCTTTTGGTTGGGTTGGATAACACAGAGGTCTCGAGTTAGACTCCTGGTTTGAGAGATCTTTTGGTTGGGTCGGATAATACAGAGGTCTCACGTTAAAATCTTGGTTTGAGTTATCATTTGGTTGGGTTGGATAATACAGAGGTCTCCCGTTAGAATCCTGGTTTAAGAGATCATTTGGTTGAGTTGGATAATATAGAGGTCTCCCGTTAGACTTCTGGCTTGAGAGATCTTTCGGTTGGGTTGGATAATACAGAGGTCTCGAGTTAGACTTCTGGTTTGAGAGATCTTTTGATTGAGTTGGATAATACAGAGGTCTCGAGTTAGACTTCTGGTTTGAGAGATCTTTTGATTGAGTTGGATAATACAGAGGTCTCGCGTTAGACTCCTGGTTTGAGAGATCTTTTGGTTGGGTTGGATAATACAGAGATCTAGCGTTAGACTCCTGGTTGGAGATCTTTTGGTTGGGTTGGATATCATTTAACCAGCCCTACCCAGAGGATCGTGTGTAGCTCACAGCTACTTAGACGCTGTCTCTGTTGCTAAAATCAAGCAGCTGTAGTCCCAATCCTTTAAGTACTAGTTCGACCCTAATGGGTTAATCGCCTAAATGGTCTTGGCCTAAGGTAAAAAAGTGAAGGAAAAAAAAGAAACATGACCACCCCGCCCCCCCCCCCCCCAAAAAAAAAAAACAAAAAAAAAAAAATACTTAACATGACTAATAAATAACTGGCAGCTAGATGAATCTGAGATATTTGCGACCCCCATGGAGTTTACAAGTAAGATGAGGAAAACACTACGCCAATTTAAGGTTTAATAGATATTACTGAAAAAGAGCCTTTGCAGGCAAGAAATCAAATCATCCAAATAAGTGGATTTAAAAAAGAACAACAATAGGATCTCATCATCGTAAAATGATCAGTAATATAATTAAACAACAACAACAAAAAATAAAATAGACAAAACGTGTCGATGCATTCTATAAAAATTAGATTCGCAACAGGCTACACATTTTGTAAATTTGAGAAAACAAAGATGAAACAGGTGGAATAAAGGCCAGTGTATTATTTGGTAATAACAACGACAGCAACAACAACAGCAACCACAACAGCAACATAAAGATAGTAGTAATGATGGCAGTATTGATGACAATATTGACGATGATGATAATGATGATGATGATGATGATGATGATGATGATGATGATGGTGATGATGATGATGATGATGATGATGATGATACTGATGATGATGACTATGATGATGATGATAATGATGATGATGATGATGATGATGATGATGATGATGATAAGGATGACGATGAGGGTGATGACGACGATGATGACGATGATGATAATGATGATGATGATGGCGATGATATAATGACGATTATGATGATGATGATGATGATGATGATGATGATGATGATGATGATGACGATGACGATGATAATAGAGGATGATGATGATGATGATGATGACGATGACGATGATAATAGAGGATGATGATGATGATGATGATGACGATGACGATGATAATAGAGGATGATGATGATGATGATGATGATGATGATGATGACGATGATGATGATGATGATGATGATGATGATGATGACGATGACGATGATAAGGATGATGACTCCGACCATGATGATGATGATGATGATGATGATGATGATGATGATGATGATGATGATGATGATGATGATGACGATGACGATGATAAGGATGATGACTCCGACCATGATGATGATGATGATGATGATGATGATGATGATGATGATGACGATGACGATGATAAGGATGATGACGACGACCATGATGATGATGATGATGATGATGATGATGATGAAATTCGTCTGGTTAGTCGCAAGGTAGAAACTCCACCTCCTAAGAACGGACTGGGCACTCTGTAAAGCTCAAGCAGACAACTAAACACACACTGAAGCGGGCGATCGGGATCTATTAATGTGGATGATGTAAATTTCCCAGTCAGTCCAGAAATGAACTGGATCGTCGAAAGCTCCACGCAAACTGTTGATTCTTTTTTTTTTTTTTTTTGCGGTGCAGTTTTGGCTGTACCAAGCTATCGTTTTAACCAAATTTGCCCCTTTTGCTTTTGGCACGGTGCGCATATCGGTGTATGACTGGTGTAAAATTATCGCCCTATTTCTCTGTGGGCATGTCTGCATGTGGTGATGGTTTCCATCCTTTCTCTGTGGGCATGTCTGCATGTGGTGATGGTTTCCATCCTTTCTCTGTGGGCATGTCTGCATGTGGTGATGGTTTCCATCCTTTCTCTGTGGGCATGTCTGCATGTGGTGATGGTTTCCATCCTTTCTCTGTGGGCATGTCTGCATGTGGTGATGGTTTCCATCCTTTCTCTGTGGGCATGTCTGCATGTGGTGATGGTTTCCATCCTTTCTCTGTGGGCATGTCTGCATGTGGTGATGGTTTCCATCCTTTCTCTGTGGGCATGTCTGCATGTGGTGATGGTTTCCATCCTTTCTCTGTGGGCATGTCTGCATGTGGTGATGGTTTCCATCCTTTCTCTGTGGGCATGTCTGCATGTGGTGATGGTTTCCATCCTTTCTCTGTGGGCATGTCTGCATGTGGTGATGGTTTCCATCCTTTCTCTGTGGGCATGTCTGCATGTGGTGATGGTTTCCATCCTTTCTCTGTGGGCATGTCTGCATGTGGTGATGGTTTCCATCCTTTCTCTGTTGTAACGCGTTTCCGTCCCTATTCGTATGGGTGCTAAATATAGCTTGTCACAACAAGCTACGAATCACAGCGAATCGCTCAGTTTGGGAAAATTAACAGCGAATTCCTCTTTCTCTCTCTCTCTCTCTCTCTCTCTCTCTCTCTCTCTCTCTCTCTCTCTCTCTCTCTCTCTCTCTCTCTCCTCCGCTTACAAGAAGATCTTAGGCCGTCCTAGGCCCAGTAAGGTTGGCAAGTGTGGGCACGTTAATGTTGAGACAGACTCGCAGGTCATAGATAGTGGGATTCAAACCCACGGCAAGTAGACGCTGCAACTCGCACTAATGTTTAGACCACCAAAAGTTCCATTTCATTTAGGAGCGTTGTCTTAACTTTCTAAAGCGCAGAATAAGTGACTAGTGCGTAGCTACTGGGCTAGACGCTGAAGCAAAGGTTCAGTTTTACAACATTACCAACATCATTAACTTTTAACTTTTTTTTAGCCATCAAATGGTGATGCCAAATTGAGGATCAAAGAAGCCGCTGATTGGTTGTCTTTATTCCTCATTGGATGTGTAGACAGGTAAGAGGTTTCAGTTTCTCTCTGTCTGTCTGTCTACCTCTCTCTCCCTCTCTCTCTCTCTCTCTCCTCTCCTTATCTTTCTTTCTCTCTCGGTCCCTGTCTACTTGCCGCCCCCCCCCCGCCCACTCCTTCTCTCTCTCTCTCTCTCGCCCGTGTCTTTCTTTCTGTCTTAGTCACTGTCTTCTTGCCTCTCTCTCTCTCTCTCTCTCTCTCTCTCTCTCTCTTTCTTTCTCCAGCCCTTTGAGAGCCCCAGCTGTGTACCCAGGTGATGAAGGAGGTGTACGCTAGGAAAACTCTCACCTCGGACTGGTCAAAGCAAATTTGTGAGGGCGAGGAAGAGGGTGTGGAGGAGGAGGAGAAGGAGTGGGAGGATGAGGTGAAGGATGAAAGTAGGATGGGATGAGGACCAGGTAGATGCTGAGGTGAATGAGCCCCCGGAGGCAGCAGCATGCCTGGAGCAAAACCCGTTCTCCGCCCAGTCTCCAGTGAGGGCGCTGTGGAAACCTAAGGCCCTGGCTACAGTGAGAGCCCTATAAGCCTGGCTCTACGGGACTCACGGTGCCAGGGTGGTTCTGGAACCTAGCGGGTGGGAGGGGGGGGGGGTGGGGGAGGGATCGTACTCACTGGCAGATGAGGAAAGAGGGAAGCGTGAGTGTTCTACTGTGTATGAGGCAAAAATCGATATCTGCCGTACGTCACGTGGTCTCCTCAGAAAATACAAACATGGTGAGCTCGCCTGCTTCAGTGTGGAAGCTTTGAGTAGGAGGGAGGGACAGAGGGACGTAGGAGGACGAATACACGTACGTGGATAGGTGAATGGATGGAGAGATTACCTACTATATATAACCCTCTTGTTATAGTTAGATTCTTCTCTTTTATTTCTTAATCCTTCTTTCCCCAGCTCATAGATATGATCTTTGCTGTCTTTATCTCTTACTCTCCTATTTTTTTTTCTCCATTTCTTTGTGATGCGGTAAGTTTGCCGGACTGATGAAATTGGAAAAGATTGGAAGAACACTAAGAGAGCTAAAGTAAGGATTTAAAGAAATGAAAGAGACAGAAACAAAGAGTTATAGAAATAGACAGAAAATGTTGGTTATCTACAGAGATAGAGAGAGATACAGACACACAGAGGAAGAGAGACGGAGAGAGAAGCAGAGACAGAAACATACATGTGAAGATCTACATATAAAGATTTCCTGCAGAAAAAGACAGATTGATAGACAGAGAGAAGAAGAATGAAAGAGTGAAAGAAAGAAATAGACAGAATAGAGTGAGCAAATGAGAGAACAAATACCCATTCAGCTGTATAGAGAGACATTTATTCAAAGAGATAGAGCAGTGGTAAATTTTTTCCTCCTGTGATTACCAGGGGATCCAGCAGTAGGCTGGGTATGATAGAACATAAAGTCGTGTAGGACATGGTCGAGCAATAGGCTGGGTATGATAGAACATAAAGTCGTGTAGGACATGGTCGAGCAGTAGGCTGAGTATGATAGAACATAAAGTCGTGTAGGACATGGTCGGGCAATAGGCTGGGTATGATAGAACATAAGTTGTGTAGGACATGGTCGGGCAATAGGCTGGGTATGATAGAACATAAAGTCGTGTAGGACATGGTCGGGCAATAGGCTGGGTATGATAGAACATAAGTTGTGTAGGACATGGTCGAGCAATAGGCTGGGTATGATAGAACATAAAGTCGTGTAGGACATGGTCGAGCAATAGGCTGGGTATGATAGAACATAAAGTCGTGTAGGACATGGTCGAGCAATAGGCTGGGTATGATAGAACATAAGTCGTGTAGGACATGGTCGAGCAGTAGGCTGGGTATGATAGAACATAAAGTCGTGTAGGACATGGTCGAGCAATAGGCTGGGTATGATAGAACATAAGTTGTGTAGGACATGGTCGAGCAAT
The DNA here is from genome assembly GCA_033675545.1 of Elysia crispata. Taxonomy (NCBI): domain Eukaryota; kingdom Metazoa; phylum Mollusca; class Gastropoda; family Plakobranchidae; genus Elysia; species Elysia crispata. The sequence goes on from JAWDGP010006115.1 coordinate 296,301, forward strand.
AGGCTGGGTATGATAGAACATAAAGTCGTGTAGGACATGGTCGAGCAATAGGCTGGGTATGATAGAACATAAAGTCGTGTAGGACATGGTCGAGCAGTAGGCTGGGTATGATAGAACATAAAGTCGTGTAGGACATGGTCGAGCAATAGGCTGGGTATGATAGAACATAAGTTGTGTAGGACATGGTCGAGCAATAGGCTGGGTATGATAGAACATGAAGTCGTGTAGGACATGGTCGAGCAATAGGCTGGGTATGATGAACATAAAGTCGTGTAGGACATAGGAAGTAGAACATAAGTCGTGTAGGACATGGTCGAGCAATAGGCTGGGTATGATAGAACATAAGTCGTGTAGGACATGGTCGAGCAATAGGCTGGGTATGATAGAACATAAAGTCGTGTAGGACATGGTCGAGCAATAGGCTGGGTATGATAGAACATAAAGTCGTGTAGGACATGGTCGAGCAATAGGCTGGGTATGATAGAACATAAAGTCGTGTAGGACATGGTCGAGCAATAGGCTGGGTATGATAGAACATAAGTTGTGTAGGACATGGTCGAGCAATAGGCTGGGTATGATAGAACATAAAGTCGTGTAGGACATGGTCGAGCAATAGGCTGGGTATGATAGAACATAAAGTCGTGTAGGACATGGTCGAGCAATAGGCTGGGTATGATAGAACATAAAGTCGTGTAGGACATGGTCGAGCAATAGGCTGGGTATGATAGAACATAAGTTGTGTAGGACATGGTCGAGCAATAGGCTGGGTATGATAGAACATAAGTTGTGTAGGACATAGAGGGATGGTCGCAGCGCTTAACGTACTGTTTGTTACTGGAGCTTGTCTGGAAATATTGAGCTCCAGGTGGGTGGGTCACTTAGTTTGTCTGTCTGTCTGACTGTCTGTGTTATCAGCGGATAGAGACAGAGAGAGAGAGGTAGATAGATAGATAGAGACAGAGATAGATAGGTAGATAGATAGAGACAGAGAGAGATAGGTAGGTAGATAGAGTCAGAGAGATAGATAGGTAGATAGATAGATAGAGACAGAGATAGATAGGTAGATAGATAGACACAGAGAGAGATAGGTAGATATATAGATAGAGACAGAGATAGATAGGTAGATAGACAGAGACAGAAAGAGATAGGTAGGTAGATAGATAGAGAAAGAGATAGATAGGTAGATAGATAGAGTCAGAG
>JAWDGP010006115.1:305000-310000 GCA_033675545.1 Elysia crispata
TAGAAGAGTTCTGAATCAGCCACTTCCTTGTGTCTTACCTCGCCTCGGTTGCCTCCCTCGCTGAGTGCTCACCATGCTTGCTTTATTTTCGGTGAGATAGATGAGATGCTAGAAGTAAAAGGCCAACCAAGGGGCGAGTTTAACCAGTGAGCATAAAAACTCATTATCAATTTATGCCATCATGCTATGGAGAACTTTATAATGTACCATTGAATGTAATTGTGTGTCACATGTCAGCATGTATTTGTGTGGCATCATGTGGCAGTAAAAGCAGTTGCATGTCATTCAGCATAAGCATAAGTGTCAGAATATGTTAGAAAGTGTCAGCATAAGCCAGCAATTGTCAGTATCTATCAGTGGCTGTCAGAATATGTCAGTAAGTGTCAACATAAATAGATGAATGTGAGCACGAGTGAGAGAATTGCATCTCTGTTTTTACAAAGATCTCATCATGTTTAAGTGAGTACCATTAAATATCAGGGAGTGTAGGCATGACTGTTTCAAAGAAAGTCATACATTTGTGAGCTTAACAAGGCGACAATGTCATTTGTCAGAAAGTGTCATCATGAGCAAGTGAATAGTCAGCGGGTGTAATCTGGTAGGAACTATCGCCATCATGTGTCTGAAAGATGAAGACTTGTCTGTGAATGTCATTAGGCATTGCAGGATACCTCAAGTGAATCATGAGTGTAAGAACAACGTGCCAACCACAGAACTGTTCCTACGTATAATAAGTCACCATGTTGAATGGAATATTTCAATGTGTCACACTGATTTATCGGGTATTTTTATGTGTCAACGGGTATCTTATGTTTTTTTTTTGTATTTATTACCATTTTTCTTCGTGTACATAACTGAGCCTCATTATGTAGTTAGGTATTTTCATTTGACACCATGGATCAACGTGTATGTTCAAGTTTCACGTATAATGCAAAAAAATACGTTTATGTATCAGCGTGTGGAACAAGTATATCAGTGTGTCAGAGTTGGTAAGTAAACATTTCGATGATCCACGGTGTATCTTAGGGTTTGTCACTTGTCACCGCGACTCATCCTGTTTTGTTCCAAAATTGTGTGACCATGAGCCATCCGAGGTTACCATGCGCCCTCTAGTGTCCATTTGTGTTGGCGAGTGAACCCGAAATTTTCCTCACCTCATAGATTTTTTGTGAATAATTATGAACTGAGTAACATCCCTTTCAGATAACCAGCGGTTTGGAGTAACTATGTGACTGAGAGTGTGTGGCTGGAAGTGGGAGTGCGCAATGCTTAGAGGATGTGATTTTACTCCTGCCCAAACGAGTGTGTGTGTGTGTATGTAAAGGTTATTTCACTGTGTGTCACTGTTTCCGTGCTCACCACCCCGTAACCTGATTTCCCCAGCTAACTTCTGGCCGGCATGCCGACCTCTTTGCTCCCCACTAGACCTGGCCACGGTTTGTCGTGTAGGGAGCAGTTCTCCCAGCCGATCAGCGTAGATCTAATCCCCGACCACCCCCGCCCCGTCATCTTCCTCTGCCTGAGCTCAGCCACAATGCTCACCCTTCAAGCCGCGTTTTTCATCCTTGGTTCATTTTTTTTTGCGCGAATAGAGTTTTTGTTGCGCATTGAGAGAGAAAAATACAAAAAAAAAAAAAAAAAAAAAAAGAAAAACCCACATCTAAAGATCCTTTTCAGTGGCAAGGTCTGTTTTGCGTCTAATCTTGAAACAGCAACATCAGACTGCTTTTAGACCGCGTCTTTTGGTGTTCAGCGATGCGGAAAATATTGTCCGTCCTTCTCCCTGTCCAATCAGCAGTAGGAAACTCCAAAGCATATTTTCCCCTACCTCTCTCCGTTTTTACCCTCTCAACTCTGTGTTCGTCCAACAGACTACAAAGTAATTCATCCTCAGTCCAGTGCGTTCCCCTTTTAATTTTGCAATATGTTTTTCCATAATGCTTTCCTTTGTTCTTATCGAAATTTACATTAATCTATCTTGTATAAGTCATTAATATCTTTTCTTCCTTTTCTTCTTATGGAAAACTTTTTGACCAGCCATTTTTATATCTACCTGCTTATCTTTCGATCTCATAGCAAAGACTATCAAGTTATTCTATCCATTACTCGATCCATCCATCTGTTTATCATTTGATCTATCTTTCTATCTAAAAAGGCCTATTTATCTATTTATTGATCTATGTATCTATCTGTCTATTCATTTATTTACCTATCTTTCTATCTACATTAAAAATTAAATAAATAAAACGTTCAAAAAATTCTGTTTTGTACTGTTTGGGATCTCAAACAATAATGGTTCATTTTGATTAACCTTGAGTTCATCATTAAGTTTATACTGCGACATGTTACTATTCAAAATCAAAGAAATTAGTGTCGGGTCTCCCTTTTATGAAACTTTCTTCCTGAATGGTATCTCTGGTATTTGTGAGGTTTATTTTTTCCACCACTGAATTCACACAATATTGTAATCTAAGGTAATCTCAAGTTACGGTCTCCTTCAGCAAAGCTCACTCCCCCTGCTAATGTCTCAGCCCGCTGCCCATGCCCTCTCTCTCTCTTCTTTCTCTCTCTCTCTCTCTTCTTTCTCTCTCTCTCTCTTCTTTCTCTCTCTCTCTCTCTCTCTCTCTCTCTCTCTCTCCCTCTCTCTCTCTCCCTCTCATTCTCTGTCTCTCTTTCTCTCTCTCCCTCTCATTCTCTCTCTCTCTCCCTCTCTCTCTCTCTCTCCCTCTCTCTCTCCCTCTCTTTCTCTCTCTCTCGTTCTCTGTCTCCCTGTCTCTGTCCCTGTCTCTCTCTGTGTCTCTCTCTCCCTCCCCCCCCCCACACACACACTCTCCCTCTTCTTCTTCTCCATAATGTTGTTTTAACAAAATAGAGACAACTTTTATGGAAACCAAACAGATGTGGACCCAATTCGTGTGTCCCTTCGTGTACGGTCTGTTCAGCACATAGTATCCGGCTCCTGGGCCCTGGAGCACGGACAATGCCGCACTGTTTAGTAGCACTTTCTGAGCGCAAACAATGCACCGGTTCTTCTGAAAGAAACCAAAATACAGAAAAGTCTTTTAATAGTTTTGGGTAGAATGAAAAAAAAGGGGGTTTAATGTCCATGTTGTCTTGCTCTGGGTGGTGAAAGCAACCCCAGAGAGGTGCCTGAAAAGCTTCGCCGTGTAAACGAAATGAGCGTCAAGAGAAAGGACCAGGACACAACGCTGTTGCTCCCACACAATAACAGTTCTCGCCCCAACAATGCAGTTTTCTCGATCTCACGGTCTATGGAGACGTTATGCAGTTCGTGAGCTCCTTCTGTGGGTATTGAAGATTCCTTCTGGGCTGGTGCCTCAGGCACTTGCTGTTCCCGAGCACCCCCTTTACCACAGCGCTTCAGGGCAAAGGGAAACACAAGGAGGAAGGCCATATTAGGATTAACATAAAGAGAGTACAATCCTTGTTTAGTCTTTTTTCAAAACATCATGACAAATATCTTTCATGCTTGATCAAGCAGAGGATAAAGAGCATTGAAGATATTCCGTTAAGCTCTTTTTAAAATGCTTCAGCTTAAAGCAATAGAATAGCTTAGAAAATGTTCATTGGACATGAATGACTGGATCAGAATCATCCAACTGACACTTAATGAAGAAAATGCAAAAGATAATTTTTTTCAATCGAACACAAGTAGAAATATGTCCTTAGACGTAAAATATCTTTACACTGAGGATGCTCTTTCACTTCCAAGTGCTGATGTTGTCTGTAACGTGAAAGAACTTCGGCACAGGGTGGAGAAGAGGTATTTATATTTTGATGAAATCCTTGCTCTTATGTTTGTTGACTCCTGCGTTTCTAGCATACTAGATCGTTGGAATTGTCTCTTTGAAGGTAAACCATTGTTGAAATTGTCTCTATGAAGGTCAACTATTGTTGAAATTGTCTCTATGAAGGTAAACTGTTGTTGAAATTGTCTCTGTGAAGGTAAAGTAGTATTGAAATTATCACTATGAAGGTAAACCATTGTTGGAATTGTCGCTACGTTGTATACTATTCTTCTAATTGTCACTATGCAGTATACCATTCTTTGATGGTTTCTATGCAGGTATACTATTATTGGAATTGTCTCTATGCAGGTAAACCATTGTTGGAATTTTCTCTATGCGTGTATAACATTCCTAGAATTGTCTCTTTACATGTTTACGATTCTTAGATTGTCACTATGCAGGTATAACATTTTTGGAGTTGTCACTATGCAAATATACGGTAATCGAAATTGTGCCTCTAAAGCTATACCATCATGTCTTTTAGAAAAATTGAAAAAGATCTAAAACAAAACAGCTTGGTGCTGAAATTAAAAATACCTCCCCCCCCCCTTCCCACCACCGGTAACCTCGACCCTACAGAATTTCTAGAATCTATTCAAGGGTTGTCAATACACCAACAGAGTAGATTTTTTAAAAGTTGTCTTTTTAGAAGATCATAAGTTAATCAGTCATCATCTTTATATATTATATCTCATGGAGTGCGAACCTGGAAAAAGAAACTTTGTGGATCATATTCATGTATTTAAAAAGAACAAAACTTTACCACCCTCTAGCTGTTAAGGTCACACAGGTTTCTAATTGTATAACCCGAGAATTTGAAACACTTTGCGCCATGCGATTTCAACGTACAAAATATTGCAATGTTTTCAGGAACGTTTTATTTTAGTTTTACTTTGAGTGGATTAAAAAAAATTATTTTATAGCTCGCAAACCGCCTATCCGTTAAGGTAACTTTCAGATAATGTATACATGTATTTCTATTAGTCTAAGCCATGTATTTCTATTAGTCTAAGTCATGTATTTCTATTAGTCTAAGTCACGTATTTCTATTAGTCTAAGTCACGTATTTCTATTAGTCTAAGTCATGTATTTCTATTAGTCTAAGTCATGTATTTCTATTAGTCTAAGTCATGTATTTCTATTAGTCTAAGCATGTATTTCTATTAGTCTAAGCCATGTATTTCTATTAGT
>JAWDGP010006115.1:315000-380678 GCA_033675545.1 Elysia crispata
GAGACAAGGGAAGGAGTTCACATCACTCTTCATTAATGAGACAAAGGAAGGAGTTCACATCACTCTTCATTAATGAGACAAAGGAAGGAATTCACATCACTTTTCATTAATGTGACAAAAGAAGGAGTTCACATCACTCTTCGATAGTGACGCATAGAAGCAGTTCACATTCATCACCATTTTAAATCCATCCCACCCGACTACTGGAACATAGGAAGGAGTTCATATCCTCCGCCAACTTTTATTATTATTATTATTATTATTATTATTATTATTATTATTATTATTATTATTATTATTATTATTATTATTATTATTATTATTATTATTATTATTATTATTATTATTATTATTATTATTATTACTATTACTATACCATTACATTTCTTCTTCTTCTTCTTCTTCTTCTTCTTCTTCTTCTTCTTCTTCTTCTTCTTCTTCTTCTTCTTCTTCTTCTTCTTCTTCTTCTTCTTCTTCTTATTATTATTATTATTATTATTATTATTATTCTTATTATTATTATTATTACATGTATCGTTATTATCATCAACATTATGAATAGAGCTATCCATATAAAGCCTATATTTTTCTCAACATACAGCAAGCCACCATCCTTTCTCATTGAGTACCGGACATTGTGCCCAGGTGATAACACAGCGTCTCTTTCAGCAAACTCTCAGCGTGTCATGGAGTTTCCAATGTCATATTATTATCAGATATTATCTGCCAGGCTTGACGGCTGATACTTTGATCTGCGAAAAAAATCTGATAGTAAGAAAGAACGAGAAAATCAACAAGAAAACGAAACCAGCAAAAAATAAATAAAATTAAGAAGCCTTCAAGTAAAAAAAAAAAAATCAAAACAGTAGTTCAAATTCAGAATCAAGACTGTAATAGCAAGACTATAACCGTGGGACTGGGAGTAATTAAGAGGATCTTAGATTTAAGTCCTTCTGCTTAAAGATTCTTCACTGATTGAAAAATCATGAAAAAACACAAGCTTTTCGCATCAGATACTGCAGGTTCAACAACCACCTAACTGAGGTTGCGGAATGTCTATAAAAAAATCTGTGCTTTTAGAGGAAGATAGAGGAAAAGATTGTGTGTGTGGGGGAGAGAGAGATAGATAGATAGAGAGGGAGAGAGAGAGAGAGAAAGAGAGAGAGTCAGAGAGAGAGAGATAGATAGAGAGAGAGAGAAAGATAGATAGAGAGGGAGAGAGAGAGAGAAAGAGAGAGAGTCAGAGAGAGAGAGAGAGAGAGAGAGAGAGAGAGAGAGAGAGAGAGAGAGAGAGAGAGAGAGAGAGAGAGACAGACAGACAGACAGACAAACAGACAAACAGACAGACAGATAGACAGACAGACAACAGACAGACAGAGAGAAAGAGAAAGCGAGAAAACCATTCACCCAAACCCCCGTCAGACAGTCTCTTGTTTTTGCCCGGGGGCTCCAGGAACGGATCGAAGTGGTGGGCCAAGGGAAACAACTGCGTGGTCGCGCTAGAACAGGTGGTTGTCATTGATTATCGGCCGCAGTCTCGATCAATAGCGCTCCCAGAGAGCACAACTAAGCCATGTGACGCTCTGTAAAGGTTCACAGCAGCTCTTTGAAAAGATAAAAACTAAAATGCATTAATATTGTTTTTGACACATGAAGACTCATTACAGACATTCGTTATCACAAGTAGACTATTTGGGAATACTGTCTGGAAAGCTAAAGAAATAGTATGGATTATAAGGAAGTTAACTGCTGGAGAATTTTAAGTTTTAAAACTTACGCTACAGCCGTAGAGCACTTTACCCTCTCCAATTTGTTGTGAGTGTCTCTCTGAAAGTTCTTCCTCTGCTTGTGTGGGTTGGGGCCTTGGTACTCTGACAGGTCGATGGGGCACGGCACCAAATTATGGTAGAAATAGGGGGATTTGGGGAAGGGGGGGGGGGGAGGGTCAGGTTAGAGAATATTCTCAGGATTTTGAAGTTTGATGCTGAGATAAAACCTTGTGATCGATGACAGGCAGAAAGAGAGAGAGAGAGAGAGAGAGAGAGAGAGAGAGAGAGAGAGAGAGAGAGAGAGAGAGAGAGAGAGAGAGAGAGAGAGAGAGAGAGAGAGAGAGAGAGAGAGAGAGAGAGAGAGAGAGAGAGAGAGAGAGAGAGAGAGAGAGAGGAAACCAGTCTTATTTTAACAGTTTTTCTTACAATGAGAACAGATGAAGGCCAAGAGGAGACTACCAACAGGTTTATTTTTCTGTCGCGCTCCAAAATTTGGTCATTAATCGACGTCAAATTTACAATGTGATTTGTATTTTTATTTATACAACTAAGTCCGTAAGTTCTTTTTTAAGATCTTAACAAACAAAAACCTGAGCAAATGGACGTGTCAGCTATAGTTGATCATGAAATGAACTACCAGAAACAAATTTCTCTTTTGGTGTCTAGCGGTAAAGAACAGCAAGAATTATCTTTGTCCAAGAGCTTTCTCATAGAAATTGATACGTCTTTAGTCTTATTTAACCACCGGACGCTTTGTTCTTGTCTTTTTAACCCGAATCATTGAGTTCAAGGTGCCTGCTTTTTCTAAAAAAAAAAAAAAAAAAAAAACAATTTTAAAACGATTACGATCATATAGCAAGTTAAAAATTTTCCTTGACATTAGAAAGTGTCTTTAACTTTAACTCTAGTTTTACTCTCAAATCTGTCCCATACATCTCTGTGGTTCTAGAATTATTGTGTTTTTAAGTTTGCAGGAATTTCTAGCTGCCCTTTTATTTTAACTCTCATGATAATCAATACATAAAGGATGTATAAAATGATTTTGATTTTAAAACTTAACTTACTGTTTTTATAGGGCGCAGTGTTAAGGCTTCTCTTGTGTGATAATTTTCCACTCATAGTTTAATTTGCTTGTTTTGTATTACTTAACAACTCATTTATCTACGCCCTTGGGAGATGATAGCCTCAGGAAGTTTAACGCCTTCAGCTTTATTCCTCCTTCAGAATTCGAAGATAACAAGTTTGAGACTAGCTGTGAATCAAACAAACGTCTAGTCACCAGAACCTTGCTCGCTCTAAATTATTATTTCCAAGGATGAGGTTTGTATTGAAATCCTTGAAGAAAGCACCAGTAACTAGGTGTGTTTTTTTTACCTTAATTAACAACGGCTGATATTTTCCTGTACTCACCTGATTCTATTTCAATAAGAAAAATTACGAATTCTGTAATTTCTCAAAAAATTTTTGTAGATCCTTTTAAACGCTTATTAGAAAGGTGTGAATTTCCTCACTAAGTACATAAAAGTGCACTGCCTTGCGGGAATTCTTAGCCGCGCTGTTATGTAAACCTATATGATAGTGAATGTTTAAAATAATTCTGTATGCAGGTTTTGATTTTACAAACTTGGTTATCTATCCTTATTAAATACTATTAGTGACCACTGGTCACAGACGACCAGGCGGCATTTCTTACGCCATGTTGGCAACTGCTCGATCATAGTCATATCTCTTGCCTGTGGCTGCAGGTGATATAGTGCAAAGATTTGGCCTCCACTTGATGTTCCTGTAATTTTTAATGATAATAATTATGATAGCTACAACCTGCAGGGGTAATTTAAGGTTTGTTCTCTTGTCTGACAACTGGGTGTGTATATCTGTTGCTTTGTAAGCGTGTTTGATTTTCTAGGCACGTTTTACACCTTCAAGTGAAAATTAGAGAGCTCTCGACAGCTCTGACATTTTGAAAGGAGCAATTAAGCATGTAAGTTTTAATGACCCAAAATCGGTGTTCTGCCCGCCCGCCCCCCCCCCCCCCACACACACACACACTCAGACACGTACACACGCCAACACGCACTCACTCCATCCACCCGCTTAGCTTGTTATGGCCAAAAGCTGGTTCTGCATATTCACCCATCACATGGCGTGGTTATTGCTATGTTTATCACAAACCACTTTTACCAGATCACGTGGTATCACCACACTTTTTGCGATTATCTCTATGCCGATCTGTTGACGAGAATTAAGGAGCCACGGGTGCGATAGATTGTGATGACAAGAATGTCAACTGTAGCAATCAAACAATATGGAGGAGGAGGAGGAGGAGGAGGAGAAGAAGAAGAAGAAGAAGAAGAAGAAGAAGAAGAAGAAGAAGAAGAAGAAGAAGAAGAAGAAGAAGAAGAAGAAGAAGAAGAAGAAGAAGAAGAAGAAGAAGAAGAAGAAGAAGAAGAAGAAGAAAGAAGCTGATGATGATGATAATGATGAATAAGATAAGAAGAAAAGATAAGAAGAGTGTCATGTTCCACTTCTGAGTCTACTTGTCATTAGTTTCAGACAGTCTAATCTCCAGTGCGAGTTTTTTTTTACTGTTAATGTGCTACCAACAAGGAGATTCGACACCATATTTTGAGGCGCCATTCGATCGTAAAAGTAAATATTGCTTGGTTCTTGTTTTATTATAAACCTGCTATATACTTGACCTGCTTGAGTATTTTTTTTTATTTTGTTTTATTTTTCAATCCCACAGCTTCAGAAAGCTAGCAACTATTGGATATGCCACTTCCGCCTGTGTTTTGTGATCGCCAGGCTAAAAAATACAGTAAAATCATTTTCAGATTAGAAATTAAATAAAAAAAATAAAGATTTAAACTGAAAAAAACAACAATCATAACAAAACAGTGGTAAAGTCTCTAGATGTAAAGGATCGACGTTCTTGACGTGTCGCTCGGACGACAGCCTAGAGCCGAGACTCGAACAAGAACCTTCTAGCACCCATTCTCTGCGTTCATAGCCTGTCACTTACTCCGTGTTTAGATGGTTCAACTATAGCCTGTCACTTACTCCGTGTTTAGATGGTTCAACTATAGCCTGTCACTTACTCCGTGTTTAGATGGTTCAACTATAGCCTGTCACTTACTCCGTGTTTAGATGGTTCAACTATAGCCTGTCACTTACTCCGTGTTTAGATGGTTCAACTATAGCCTGTCACTTACTCCGTGTTTAGATGGTTCAACTATAATCTATCACTTACTCCGTATTTGGATGGTTCAACTATAGCCTGTCACTTACTCCGTGTTTAGATGGTTCAACTATAGTCTGTCACTTACTCCGTGTTTAGATGGTTTAACTATTATAGTCTGTCACTAACTCCATGTTTAGATGGTTCAACTTTAGTCTGTCACTAACTCCGTGTTAAGATAGTTCAACTATAGCCGGTTACTAACTCCGTGTTTAGATGGTTCAACTATCGACTGTCACTAACTCCGTGTTCAGATGGTTCAACTATAGTCGTCACTAACTTCGTGTTTTAATGGTTCAACAGAATGTAAATCATATCACACGCTGTACAGCGAGTCGCGCACAGCCATCCACATTTCTCGCTTTGTGAATCTATTCTGATACATGGCACATTTTGTGACACACTGATTTTCTCATGAACCTTCAAGTACATGTTGTAAAGAATAATGCCGAATAGCCCTAATATTTACCTAAGGTTTAAACACAGGATTGAACTGGTTTCCGCACTGCGAAAAAAATCATGTATAATTGAAAAGTAAACGCTGTTAATAAAAAAAAAAGATCTATATGCACAGAACGAAAGAACACAGAAAGTTTTACAACCTGGACAATTCAGCAGCAACCCTATGGCTTGAGCTCGATATTCTATGAAATTCACCAAATCACATGAAAATCCTAACCCATCAATATGTGAGGGTTGAGAGATCAGAATGTTCCAGAAGAAAGATAAACAGAGCTCCAATTGTGGTTGTTGTGTTGTATGGTAGCCTAACTTCCAGAAACCGGCTGGTGTTTCTAACAGATCATAAGGACAGTTCACATTGAAATTGATTGATTGAACTTTGTTGAGTTGAAATGGCCGAACAGAGATTCAATTTTCCATATCAACCTTTAATGTCTTTGTATCAAACAATGAACGGAAAGGAAGAAAATATTTCAAAGAAGCCCAAATTTCACTCACCCGTTTGTAATGAGAACGACAGAAAGCTAAAAAGATGAGTGTGGATGGCTCATTGTTTTTTTTTACCATTTCCACCAAATCAGAACGTAAGTCAAGATATGGAAATGATAGTTTTATTTCTAAAATGAAAAATTGAAAAAAAGTAAGAGGGACGGAAATTCGATTCAAATTCCAATAGGATGACAAAAAAAGCTGATAAGATTCGTTGGTTTGCCTGTAATTTATGTGTTGGCTCGAGACTAAAACTGGATTTGATTCTTAGTTTCTCTTATCGGAGATAGAGGTGAATGCTCTTCCAAGATCACTCCAAGATTTGAACCGTAAAACGTCCTCTTTATTTTCTGCTTCTTTAAAAACTCCAAGTTCGGTCAGATTTAAACAAGGGAATGCAAAGAAACGAGGTCTGAAACATTTCAGTTGAAAATTATTCATTGTCTATCTGGCGAAAGTTTTTGTACATCTTCTATGATTATTGAGGGTACTTTTTCTAATTATCGATAGTAAGATCAATATGAGTTCTGGCTCCAGACTAGTGTTGAAGAGGTTATGGGAATGTCTCGATGTTAGGAGACCATAGCATCATCTAGCTCATCTCTGCCTTTCAACTAAACAAATGCGTTAAAAAAAAATCCACAGAACAACAAACAAAATTATAAAACAAAGATTTAAATTATAAAAAAGCTAAGAGAAAAATGCACTCAAATCAAAGCCAAAAAAATAAAAAGAACTGAAAATTAGAGTAAACTATAAGATTAAAGCGATTGGACAATCTTTGTTCGTGTTATGCACTTTACTACTAATCTACTTGATGAATAAGAGCAGTTCATTTCCCATGAAATTGTCTGAGTATAACGATTCAGCGATTCAGCCTGAATGTCTGATGCTGATTCTATACAATGTTATTAAACTATTTAAAAATCTTTATTTAAAGTTCTGAGATCTCACCAGCTTGTACCTGGCTCCGTACCGATGAGACTGTATTATCTTACCTAATATGTACTGGACATTATTTTTCTTACTTTTTTTTCTCCCTCTCTCTCCCGAGCGTGCAAACGACGCGCTTTTCAACCAACAGAGAAAGGGAGAATGCTATCGTGGGGTTATGTTTGAATGGTGTGAAGTGATCCACGGAGGGCCGTGGTGATGATGGTTGAACAGTGATGCAGCCCCAGATCATCATAGCCTCGGTTTGAAACTTAGCAGACGTGAAATGCGCAGTGTCGGAGAGGAGCTTCACCGTCCCGGATCCCTGGTCGTCGTGAGAGCTCGGCGTCCACTGGGCCTGGCGGATCAGGGCGGGCGAGAGCAGATAGTGCTGGCCTGCTCTAGAGCTGATTAAGTTCTTAAGAGGTGCCGACACCCTTTGACCAGATCGATAGCCCTGGCGCCCTCGAGAGGAAGATTGTTTACTGGTTAGCGATAATACACCCCCACCACACTCGGACACTCACACACACACACACTCTTTCATTCTTCCCGTCTCTCAGTATCCATGTATCATCATCCGCAGTGATCCAGTCTTCCTCGCATCTCCATTATCTCTGTTCGTTTCTCTCTTTCTGAAAACAAAGTCTTTTTTTTTTTTACTAATTTTTAAATGTTTCAATATGCTTCTCTCAACACGCTGTCCATTGTCAGGAGGATGAAGCAGTCTTCAAAATCGCATACATTCCACGAAACGCTATCTTGTCAGCGGTGCTTGAATAAATAGTGCTTGTTTAGGCTCTCAATAGACGGAAGCAAAACACATAATTATTATTTTACCAAATATGATATCTGGTTCATAAAGGGAAATTCTGAACAACACCCTACCCCCAAATAAAAAACAATGAAAATAATAATAACAACAATAGTAAAGAGTATTAGACAATTGCCAACGACTTCACCAATGAAGCAAATTTGGTTTTCGATTTATTGTACCAAATTACCCTACCAGTAATAAGCCATGAAATTCACTCGTTACAGATCGAGAAAATGCGAATTAATTGCACTATACAGATAGGGCGCGTTTCATGAACCCGAAGTCCCTCATATTTTATTTTTATTCTAGCTCAAAGATATGGTTGAAAAAGTTCAAAGTGCAGGATATACTGAGAAATGAGTTACGAAAGTTTAGCTGGAGACAACTCGAGAGTTTCAAACCAGAACTTACGCGAACAGGATAGCAGCTAGTGTGGTACGGGTTGATCTATTGTCAAGGCCTCAAACTTTGGCTTAACATGGACTAGGTTCAAATCCTAGGTGAAAACCAAAGCCGGCATTGCATCATTGGGAAAGAAGCTGTGTGATCAATCTAACAGATTCCGTTTTTTCCTCATATTTAGTTATAAATGTTACTTCCATTAACAGTAAAATTAATAAATTAATACTCTAAAAAATTGATGTTGCCCTACAATCCACTCCACATTGGTTTCGCGGACTTGCTTTAACACGGAGAAGCTGCGGACTCTGTTTATTTATCTCCATGGTCGAAAAGGCCAAAAAGACAGGTTTCAAATCCTATATCTAAACTGGCAAGGTAATTAGAACTTATTGAAGCGGTGGGCATCGACATAAAGATACAAAGCGAATATTCTAACCAAGCTATTCTTCATGTGACAAGGGCGAGAAGAACATTACTCGTTGCTAAGTGCGCACGCACGCTTACAAACACACCAAGATACCAACTGTGTTGCTCTGCCGCTTTATCATCACAATTAAAGCAAAGCATTTTCGATAACTTTCACAGATTTTCAAGAAGTTGCTAAAGACACTAAGCTCTGAAAGATTGTTTCGTTTCAATGAAATTCTCCCAAGTGAGTGAAGTTATCGGTGTGATAAAGCTGGTGAATTGCTGCCGTGGTATGTCCACTCACATTATCAATGGCATTGATGGCCATTACACATGAAAGATGGTCAAGGTTTTCTACAACTAGGAGACAGACAGGCTACATCATGGCATTTTAAAGTCGAGTATCAGAGAGAGAGAGAAAGAGAGAGAGAGAGAGAGAGAGAGAGAGAGAGAGAGAGAGAGAGAGAGAGAGAGAGAGAGAGAGAGAGAGAGAGAGAGAGAGAGAGACATTCAGACAGGGAGAGTATTTATTAGATTTTTTTTTATACAAAGATGCATCTATTAAAAATCGCTTGATTGCTTCGAACAGTTCTTCTTTTGTTGTAAACTATGATTGTCAGTACTGTGAGCGCCTCAGGCGCGAGGGAGTGCAGATACTCACACAGCGGTGACAGTACAGTGCTGCAGTCATTGGTCAGTTCTTAGATCATCAATAGATCATATCAGTGGGGTGAGAGATGGAGCTTGAGCTGACCACTGGGTCTCGAGCCTCGGGCAACCTGAGGTTAACCTTTTACCTCTAGCCCTCGACCATGTCAGCAAGAAATAGTATAATATCTAATGCAGAATATTGGATGTTGAATCTCGAGAAAAGAAAAGGAGATGATACACAGACAGATGGCAAGATAGATAAATAGTTAGATCGGTAGATAATGGAAAAAGAAATAAATAGGTATTAAGTTTATCATTTACGTAGATAGATAGATAGTACCCAAAACGTTACGTAGATAGGTAGGTAGGTAACTTGTATAAAGGGTAAGAAGATGAACAGACAACTAGATAAATTAGTTTATCGATAAGCAGATAGGACTATCGATTTTCCATTTGTCTTTTTTTCCGGATGATATTATCGATGCGATATGGAAGCGAATAGACAGAGACTGGCGTACAGAGGCGGAAGTTGCATCGAATATTTCCACTAAACTTTGTCCACACTTGTCTTTGGTTAGGCGACCAAGGTCAGGGTCTCTCTAATTGTCACCATGATTTTTATTTTCAGACAACCAAGAAGAGCAAACAGATAAAGATAGGCCCCTAATTTTATTCCTAATGGAGTGAGGTGGAATAGAGAATTCCTCCAAATAGTGAGGATTCACAGATCAAAAAGGAAAAAAATTACATCGAAAACCCTTCCTACTCTAACATGTTGCAAGCCGTCAGCCATATTGGATACCGTGTGGTCGTTAGCCACAGAGGTCAGCAAGCAGAGATGTGGAGTCCTGAGGTCCTGAGGTCCTGATCCTGGTCCCAGCTGTGACGAGCGCCCCAGGCCCACGGCTGTGACGTGGGGACCCCTCGGATCGAGAAAACAAGAATCGACATCTGCTGACTGCGAGCAAATTGACACAGGCGACCTGAGCAAACGAGCCGCTGCCGGCGCGGAGACAGCAAAAAACTGGAGCTCACGACTTGGGCACATCACAGGAGGCCACATCAGACGGAGAATGGAAACGAAACAAGCACGGAGTTATGGGAAACCTCGAGCGATCTCGAAACGTGGCGAGAGATAGCGTGACGGGAGATCTGGTTTCGTTACAGTTGGGGCAGCTCTGGGAATTACTGTCTGTGTATACATGGGGTTAATTAGTCAGAGAGAGAGAGAGAGAGAGAGAGAGAGAGAGAGAGAGAGAGAGAGAGAGAGAGAGAGAGAGGTGGGAGAGAGAGAATTCGAGAGAATAAGAGAAAGAAACAGAGAGAGAGAGAGAGAGAGAGAGAGAGAGAGAGAGAGAGAGAGAGAGAGAGAGAGGGGGGGGGGGAGAAATAAAAGAGAGTTCTTGACAATGTATCACTTTCGCTTCTCATAACTTCTTTGATAATGCAGATATGGAGCAAGAGACAGAAGTATATAAAGAGAGACAAATAGGAAAGAAGAGAGAGAGAGAGAGAGAGAGAGAGAGAGAGAGAGAGAGAGAGAGAGAGAGAGAGAGAGAGAGAGAGAGAGAGAGAGAGAGAGGAAAAAAGTGGCGACACACGAAAAGCAAAACTGAAAGAGAGACAAAAATAGAACATGAGTGTATGTGGAGAACATCAGAGGAACTAACAGAAGAGAGAGAATCGCTCCAAAAAATAGCACAGGCAAAAAAAGCTTAACATAGAAAAGCAAAGATAAAGAAAAAAGATCATAGCAAAGGCCCTAACTTTGTTGATTTTCAATGACGCGATGGCAGGTTTACTATCCTAAGAATAGTATTGATCGCTAAGTTAGACAAAGTTTGGAGATGAACTTTTGGTACCGTAGGGCAGAAATCACTAGATGGGTCACCCTTTGCACAATAGGCAACATTCACCACGAAGAGAAGACGAAGAGAAGGGGGAAATGGAGAAGAAATCAGAGACAGAGAAAATGAGCTAAAGAGAGAGAGAGAGAGAGAGAGAGAGAGAGAGAGAGAGAGAGAGAGAGAGAGAGAGAGAGAGAGAGAGAGAGAGAGAGAGAGAGAGAGAGAGAGAGAGAGAGAGAGAGAGAGAGAGAGAGAAGGAAAGACTTACCAATGAGATTTGATGGTAGCCCAAAGACTAATCTGAGTGAAATAGAAAAGAAACGAAACAGCCGATAATTATCAAAAGAATTTATTTCATATATCGAAATCTAGTTGAATTATCAAGTAATTAGTAGCGGAGACGCAAGGAATAGAAGCTTCACTGATATAAAGCTCAACAGCTAGACTTAGACTGTGGTAAATTTATGAATATTAGTTACCAATATAGATCAAGCTTGACTAGGTTGATCTGCAGTACACTCTACTCGATAACAAGTCAACAGCTCGATAGGAGAGTGTACTTGATAAACAGTCAACATTGCAAGAGTAACAGCCGTGTTAGCATTCTGGCTGTGGCCAGAGCCCGGAAACTGACGGTGTTTGCTGGACTGGTCAGCGGCTCCGGACGTCTGAAACAGATGGTCAGTGTGGGTCTCACTCTACAGCACCTGACTGCTTGAGGAAGGGAGGAAGAGATGGAGATGTAGAGAGATAAGAGGGTGGAGGGAGGGAGAGAGAGAGAGAGAGAGAGAGAGAGAGAGAGAGAGAGAGAGAGAGAGAGAGAGAGAGAGAGAGAGAGAGAGAGAGAGAGTGTAGGAGGGAGTAAAACGGAAAAAAAATGTAAATGAAAGGATAGATAAAGTGGTAGAGAATAAGATGGTTGAAAAGATAGCCTGCTAGCCCGATTGAACAAATATAGATATAATATCGATATGGAGGAGAATAAACGATTGTGGAAGTGAATAGGGGGCAACGCAAAAGCCAGGGATAAGCTGAAAATAGAACTCAAATATAAAGCGGAAGAGAAGGCTAAATGAGGTAGAAAGAGGAACACAGAGTTGGAAAGGATAGATCAGGCACACAACAACTGGCGTTATAAAAAAGTTGAAAATAACCTGATCGGAATATTCCTGTTACCCTATGTGATGTAAACATGCGGATAGATAACTTCCGTTGAGTCTTAAAATAGCAGTGGAGTTCTTTTAAAACGGGTGAAAAATTTCCAAAGCTGTTTACACGAGAAAAGCTTTTCAGCGAAATCGTTCTTTCGTCGACTGGACACGGTCTTGACCTTGACCTTGCGTCTAAAAGTGTAGGCTGGGGCTGGGATTCAAATCTTCCCGAGAGAGGTCTCTCTGTGAGAGCAGAGCCACATGGGCCACTGTATCCGGACCGTTCCCAGCATCCTCACACGCCGTGTGCCTGGCCGGGGGGACAGCCAAGTCTGCCAGGACCGTGCCCACAGCACGTGCGGACACATAGCTGGACGTGTCTCAGTCTGATTGGCTGGCGGCCCGCCGGGTGGACTGGGCCGTAATGAAACATTCTAGATGTTTGTGTGGAAGTGTTTGTCTCTCTGTGTGCGTGCATGTGTGTGTAGCAGTGGGTGTGTGCATTGATGTTAGTTTTATAAAAATATCTTTTTTTTTTTGGTTTCTACTAACAACAATTATCTGACGAAAACTTTTTCCTGATGAGTTCGACACTCAAATGGTTTGTGTGGGAGCCCTTTGGATCTCACTTTTACAGTTTCTCCAATACATACGCCTGCTTGTTTAAAATTCAGAAACGGCCTCAAAATAACTTGTTGTTTATGAATTATATCAAACATGTCAATCAAACCAATCAAACCACATTAGATGGATAATTCTTGGTTTGCAATCCCCCTGAACAACTCGTCCAAAAAAAAATCACCTTTTCCTTTTGCTCATTATCTCTATCATCATGATTATCATCATCATCATCATCATCATCATTAGACCGACAGCAACAACCATTGCTATAAGCCAGTGGATGCCTACCACACCTACTAACATCATGGAAGGCTGATGTGGCCTTAACAGACGACTGAAATACAAATAACAGGATAATCAATAGCTTTCTAATATTCCCTTTTAATACTTCTGACAGAACGTTTAAGGATATTTCGAATAAAATGACGATGCGCGTTATTATGAATTGTGTTTTCATACAAAATACAGAATTTTTCTTGTTACCTCTTGGTGGAAACGAATGCTCCGCTCATAAACGATATGAAGGAAAGATCAGTAGAATAAATAGAATTATTAGAGTCGATCAGAATCAGAATCTGGGTGATCCAAGCATCTGATATAAAACTTTACTATACGCTACTAACCACCGCAAATATCGTGTTATTAGTTTCAAGGAAATAAAAAAAATCATATAAAAATATAGACAGATATCACAGCGGGGAAGAAACTAATATTCTTAGGTTTAAGCCTACTCATATTTTAGTATATATTTTAGAGTCTTAGTATTAAAGCTCCGAATATCATGTCAATGATGCAAATGCTTAGCGCTTTTTGCAACTACTGCAAGGAATACATTGCTAATATTCTTCTATTGTAAAATTTGGTGTTATAAACATATGAAACCACTCAACTACCTGCATTAGATGGCTTGAAGAATTTACATTTATAAGAAAACATCAAATGGGTGACAATATCACCATCACTTATCTACACAACAAAATAATAACCGACTTATCACCATTCTATTCATCTCCACCAACTATCACGACAACAGCAACTGAAGTAACATAACATCTCCACCAAGTATCACGACAACAGCAACTGAAGTAACATAACATCTCCACCAACTATCACGACAACAGCAACTGAAGTAACATAACATCTCCACCAACTATCACGACAACAGCAACTGAAGTAACATAACATCTCCACCAACTATCACGACAACAGCAACTGAAGTAACATAACATCGCCACCAACTATCACGACAACAGCAACTCAAGAAACATAACATCGCCACCAATATTGTGTAGGCTCGAGTCCTCTCATCACACGACATGTTGGTCTAGTTCCAGATACACGGTTTCTCTCATCCACATAGTCAGACACCTCAATAATTGGATTTCCTATGATGCTCTTTCTTTACAATCGTACTAGTCCTGCAGTGGTCATTCTTATTACATTTTTTAAAAAACAATTTTAACACATAAAAACAAAACAAAACGCTTCATTACCTCACTGCACAAATTTAAGACTTCTCAAATTAGACATGCGCATTTTAGAGCTCTTTGTTTTCATTCCCAACATTTCTGTAATAAATCCCACAGACACTGGCTTTTCCGCCAAATAAACGCTAGGTCTTCGATCCCTCCATTTGGGGATATCTTTGATATGAAGCTGACGGTGTACCCACTGAGTTATCTGGTGCTCTTTACAAACCTCATAAACTGATACTTTGATGAGATTCACCGTATTGCTTTTTCTTATACTTCTGTATAACTTGCTATCATTTGTAGAAAGCGTTGGAATGCAGAAAACATTTGTAATCGATCCCTTTTAACCAACGATTAGAGCATGCAGAATAAAGTAATGATATCGATTATTCAATAACTGAATTAAAATTGAGACACCTGAGCCGTAAACTCGGCTATTTATCGTATCAGAATATATTTTATTTTTCATTATTTTTACGTCCCAAGTATGCCTTAAAGAATCTGATAAAAACAGTTCAACAAAGATTCAAAAAGAATAAGAAATCAATTTAAATTAATCCTAATCATGAGGATTTTAAGATATTACTTCCTTATTTTCGAGAACTCATATTATGTAAATCAAGGGGAAAAAAATCACTTATAAAAACTCAAGAAGTCTCGGGCAACGAAAAAGGAAAAAAAAAAATCGGTGCGAAACCTAATCATACTCAAACATGGATAGAAAAAAGCATTCAAAGTAGATAATATAGCTATATAATAGAGCGATAGACATGTATCATAAAAGATAAATCAACGCATGTAAATAATGTCCATCTATCTGTCTATCTATATAGAAATACACACAAAGGTAAAAGCATAACGAAGTGCTTAAGATTGGTAGAAGTAAGAAAGGAGAGGAAGATGGAAATTGCAAAAGAAGATAGATAAATGAGATAACATAAGCAGATTGAAAGGTAGATTGGTAGATAAATAAAATACAATATAAAATATGAAAAAATCTAATTATCATTTAACAATTGAAAGGTAATGATAAAGAGCACAAAAAAAATGTTGCTTGGAAAGAAATCTCTGAATTTGAGATGTCACCAGTGCAGGGACAAAGTTCGGTTTACAAGTTATGAAACGAATAGAATAGAAAGAACAGAAGAGGATATGAGGGCACAACGTGGTAACTTCTGGGAGGAATGCAGAAACAAGAGTGTTGACGAGGGAGGAGAAAGAGAGGGAACGATGAAAGGGGAAAAGAGTAAGGATGAGATAGGAGGGGAAAGAGTGAGGTTTTGGAAGAGAGGTTAACAAATTGATAAAAGCATGTGACACATGGTAGAGAAACAAGTAAAGGAGAAGATAATGAAATAGAATGAGAAAGAAAGGGATAGATAGATAGATACAGAGAGAAAGGGAGAGAGAGAGAGAGAGAGAGAGAGAGAGAGAGAGAGAGAGAGAGAGAGAGAGAGAGAGAGAGAGAGAGAGAGACAGAGAGAGAGACAGAGAGAGAGAAAGAGAGAGAGAGAGAAAGAAAGATGGGAGGGAGGGTGGGAGATGCAGTAAAGGTAAGAAACGACAATGGGAGAAGAAAAGTAAGAGTTATTAGGAAGGGAGAAATTGATAAACGCTGAAGTAAAAAAGATTGAGTAGGATTGAGAGAAAGAAGAAGAAAAAAAAATATAAAGGAATCGTGAGATAGACAAAGAAAGGCAGAGAGTAGCTGATTGAGAAAAAATCTAGAAGTAAGAGAGACGGAGAGGAAGGGAATTAAGGAAGATTGTCTTCAGAGATAAACATTGGTTTTCTGCTAAATCGCTCATGATAAGGGGGAAAAGTGAAATGACATGATCAAATTAGATATCGACCAATATTTTGCTTCGGTGTTATTGTTCTCCTTGAGAGACTCACGTAGCCTTACGCATGCGCAGTAGTTGTTTCTAACAGACTAATTTAGATTGGTGCCACCAGGTGTAACTTTTAGATATTCTCTAAAGAGATGGGGAGAGTAAGGGAGAGAGAGAGAGAGAGAGAGAGAGAGAGAGAGAGAGAGAGAGAGAGAGAGAGAGAGAGAGAGAGAGAGAGAGAGAGAGAGAGAGAGAAAGAGAGAGAAAGAGGGAAAGAGAGGAGAGGAGGGAAGGAAGGAGAGAGAGAAAGAAAGAGCGAGAGAGAGAGAGAAAGAAAGAGAGAGAGACAGACAGACAGACAGACAGACAGACAGACAGACAGAGAGAGAGAGAGAGAGAGAGAGAGAGGGAGAGAGAGAGAGAGAGAGGGAGGAGCAGAATCTGTCAATAGCAGGGACATACCGTGCGGAATCGTTGGTTTAATTGGCTAATCGTTCTCACCCACTATACTATTTGACAAACCGTGCCAAATAACAACTGTCATCGACAAAATTATAGATTTAAAGACCAATTTTCACAGATTTAAAAAAAAATTATATTGCAAAGTTTATGATGATTGTAAAACCATGATTTTGTCTTAGTTTTTGGAGATTTTCAAAGTGATGTCGACTTGATTTAAAACAATAAGATGGTGCGACAAGGTCCACTACCAGTGGCGCAAATTTTACTATTAATTCTTAAAATTTTTTTTTTTTTTGCGTTTTTGTTGAGCTATACTTATCTCCAAACAATTTACATTTTCCCTCCATCCATTTGTCTTTCTGTCTTTAATGGCCGTACTCAACTACTGGTATTTGTTAGGCATTAGCTCTAAACAGGCCTTACATGCCATTATAAATTGATTTATCTAAAATGTGGTTTTCTCGAGACGATGCTACGGTACACCCCATGCTATTCTACCCCTTCCTCGCACACATAAACCTATTGATCAAGCCAGTTATCTTTATCTTCTCGTCTTGAGCGTTTTTCCATGATAACTGTATAAGAAGAACGAGGTGTTTTATCAATGTTTCAAACAATATTATCTAACATCTTATTATTATTCAAAAGTTATCCTATGCAGCAAGTTTATTGTTTCAGCAGCATTGTGCATAATTATTTATCATGTTTGGAACTGGGCACGTTCTGTTTCAAACTTTCCTAGATCCAAATCACTTCAAAATGCTATGATTGTAACAGACTTTTGACAGATTTCTAATGAAGAAACTTCTAGGGCAAAAAAAAATAATATTGCCTGACTAAATCTGACATGAAAAGTTATATTTATCGGATAAGTTGTTAAGAAACCAAAGAAAGCTTTATGTGAAAATAAAACTTTGCATATCTTTTCAAGTCTTTTCCCTCTGTGCAGGGAATACACTGCCCTTTTTATCCTTTTTTTATTTAATGCATTTTTTGAAACATAAAATGCGAAAAAAAAAACTTGTTGATATATCGAGTAACTAATAGTTATTCATGTCTAATAAACAAACTAAAAACACAGTTTATAGTGATATAAGCTTAACTACCTGTTTTTAAACTCTAAAGAACCTGCACTCTATGAAGTATAAAATGTGATGTCTGTATAGAATTGGGACGGTCGGCAGAGGGATCGCTAATGGCTCTAAGTCGAGGTGGAAACCATTCCAATCAGTTCAGAACGTCGAACACGTGTAAGTAGGTTTACATGTTTTTCTTGTCCTTACGACTTTAACCCAAGAATAGCCTCAAGCGTCACTTGAACTCGGTACCTTAAGACCTTGACCCCGAGGCTGCCACACACCACAGAGTGCTCAGACGGCTGCTACTGGGAAAAATAATACATCAACCCGACTCCGCATCGGCAACAGGTTGTCTTGTGCAGTACCCATGAAGCCATCGGAACATAGATGTCAGAAAACTGACCTTTTGATATCTTGATACCCTTCTCTTAACCTCGGTATGGTTAGTTTAAAAAATAATATACCTTGAAATGTGATAAACAGTTCACACACACGGAATCCGCGAGCGAGTCATCGTTTATGGTGAAACATGAATGTCAGCGCCGTGTCCGATGGACGTCTTGAGTCTGTCGTGACTCACAAGGGTCAGCGGGGGTTTAAGAATTCAGTACTCTGACGAGACCTTTTTCCATATTACATGCTGACCGCAATACCCCGAGATAGTCAGGTTGTAGTTACAGTATTCCACTGATAAAATTAATGATTTCAGAAAATAGCTTTTTGACCCTTCTATTAACTTTGGTACGGTTAGCTTCAAAAACAAAATATCTTGAAGTTTGACCGGACAGTTAACACAGAGACGAAAGCTCTGAGATCCCCGTTTGTGGTGGACTGGACTTGTATATCTGTTTATTCAACCAACCAATGAATCTGATGAAGCAAGCAAACATTCTGGCATCAAGTGGAAGGACACAGTAAGGAGCAGATTTTCACTAACTTTATTATCCAATGGTGTGAATTCCATAGTACATGGCGGTTTAAAGTAGGACTACAATTATGAAACAAAGATGGGTCTAAGTGTGCTAACCACATCCTTGTCAAGTTCAGGAAGCCAAAAAGTAGCGCAAGTTCCTTTACCCCCCTCCCCCTCTTTTTTTTTTTTTTTCATTGCTAGCGCCATCTTGTTTAGATTTTCATCCATGAAAAAGCAGTTTGATTTATCACCCAACAAAGATTGTCTGGCATGTGATAATCTTGCATCGGCTTATATATTGACAGTAACCTGGTCTGGTATTGTTACAGATACCATTCAAACTGTTTGAAACGTTGGGTTTAAAAGTAAAAAAAAAAAAAAAAACTATATTGGACCTGTGGTCATGCGAGCAATATTTCATAACATGATCAACAAAAAAAGTTTTGGCGTCCAAATGTTAACTTTTTTGACCCATTAAGTAGGTTATTCAGTAAATTATAATATACTCTTGTTAGTTAGCCTAGTTGTGAAAATTGTAAGCTTTTTTTGAACACCGATCTGGTCCGAAGAGTTGAGGAACTGCAAAGAAAAATTATATCTGGGCTCTTTCTTTATCTGTCTTCAATTCAAATCCGGAATTAGGAGTTTTCATTTTACATGCTGTTAATATAAGACTTTATTCTACACTCATAACAGGCATGGCAAGTGAGAGAAATCGCCAGTTTTGTTAATGTGTCGAGTCTGAATCTCCCATACATCTGGCTTGGCCATCTATCATGATAAAATAAAGCCTTAAGTAGCACTTAAATAACTGTCTGTGTTTTCAGGCATCAAGGCCTGCCATTGTTTTAAGAGAAAATGCCTTGAGTGTGGATGTGGCTAAGCGTGAGTGTGGGTACCCGGGCAGATGTTGTACCGCTGTATGTAGAGGAGACAACTTGGGCAGACCGAGTAAAGTACCGACAGGCGAGTCGCGGACTGGAGGAGAGAAACAAGGCACAGATCTCAAATCAATACGTAATTGGAAGATGATGAGGTTGAAACAAACGAACGCGTAGTGGGTGCGTGTCTTAGAATCAGTGAAGGCGGCTGTTTGAAAGTTCACGTCTGCTGCCTTAGATCTAGGATTGTCTTCCTTTACCACATCCTCCACTCTATCAGCGTGGTCTGCGCCATCACGGCACCCAATTAGCGACAGCAAATCTGGTGTATACGGTATACACTGGGAAATCCCGCTGTTGATTTCTGCGGTGCCTCTGACAATTAGTCGTGCTATTTCTTCCTTCCGTTTCTTTATGTCTTTTGCCAGGATTAAAGTCGTATCTCAAATTCCAATGTACACAAACCTCTTTTTGGCATCTCTCGTCCCTAGGTTAGTTGATGATAGTGGAAAACATTGTAAACTTTGGAAGGGGAGGTTGGGAGGGGGGGGGGGGGAGGCAGAGCCAAGAGTAATCGTTTCCTTGTTAATTCAATTCTCCATCTTGTCACCATGTTAACGAATGCTCTGGATCAATTCTTCCTTGATCAGTTGACACGATTTGCTCGTTAACTTTCTTGCAGGTTTCCGAGCAGTTTGTTAACACTTGTTTGAATCAATAGCTCGGAGCACACGCCAGAAAGTTGATCTCCACTGCAAGCTAAGATCCATTTTATCAATTTTCAAAGCAAAAGCCTTTTGTCGTTTTTTAACTTGACCTTTTGAGAGTTTGAAAGTAGATTAATCCATCCTACAATAAACGGTAAAGTACACGGATACATATCAAAACATGACTGCATGGTGTGATGTGTACTGTTACCAGCAATACCTCTGTCAAGACCGTCTGACGTTCAAACTCCGCCCTGCCCGCTCCGATCACCGAAATCTAAGACATCCTGAGACAACCCAGCATTCTACCGTCAGTTGAGCCACCGAGAGCCTACCTGATGGTGTCAGACTGGAATCCATCTCAGATAGTTCTCAACAGCAATTTAACTCGCCGTTTTTCACACTTCAAGCACAGTTGATGACTTACCCAAACTCCAAGAAATAAGAAAAGAAAGAAAAGAACTAAAGTATTCATTACGAGAGAGTAAAGGCGGTTACAGATTGTCCTTTGCTTAGTACAGCATTATCATGGTTATCACTGGAATAAACTGTTGTCATTCTTAGGTTTGCACCGTTCTGTTTTCACATCTCTCTCTCTCTCTCTCTCTCTCTCTCTCTCTCTCTCTCTCTCTCTCTCTCTCTCTCTCTCTCTCTCTCTTTCTCTCTGTCTCTCTCTCCTTCGCTCTCTTCTTCTCTCTCTAATTCTCTCTCTCACTCTCTATCTTTTTTTTATCTACCTATCTATCTATCTATCTCTATTTATCTCTCTCTCTCTCTCTCTCTCTCGCTAATTCTCGCACTCTCTATCTATCTATTTATCTATCTCCAGTTATCTGGAAAAAGTTGAACTTTTTTATTTAGTAATACTAATGATTAAATAAGAAGAGAAACTCTTTGCTGTCTTGTGCTAGCTTTTAATAACCAATGGTCTATAATTACTGAGGACAAGTCTGTGATAAAATTAAACACAGAGCAGATAAGAAATAGAACAATACTTTTTATAAACTACAAGAAACACAAAAGGTGGCCACATAGTAATTTGACATTATAGTATTACCTTTTTTGTGGAAAAGTAAGGAAAGAATCATAGTATACTATCTAAGAAAGATTATATCTTACAAGATAAAAGTATCTGTTTTGAATCAAAGATGCTGAGGGCTTAGAACTTTAGACCTAATTATAAGGTAGGAAACATCAATCTCTTTTTTCTTATAACCATCTATCCTCTTGACTCTCTCTCTCTCTCTCTCTCTCTCTCTCTCTCTCTCTCTCTCTCTCTCTCTCTCTCTCTCTCTCTTTGTCTTTATTAGAAATGAAACGAATATGATTAGTATAACATAATTATAATAAAATGGATTCGCCTCTACCAACTGAATGAATACTTTTTGAATCCGGATAATGAAGGATATCGATACCAACCGTTAAAGGTAGTGACACAACCATTTCCAAACCTCATTCCGGATGAAAAGTAATCGAATCATGCTTTTGTTATTTCATTCCACAACATTCTGTTCCGCTGTGTTTCAAGACGAATCCTGATATAACTGAGCTCGTTAAGGCTAGAGAGAATGAGTATTTCTGTGTTATATAGCAATTGGTTATCTTTCCTCTCTTCGTCTCTGCTCCAATCTGCATAAGATTTTGACAAGTAAGAACCGCAATTTACCAGAGAGAAACTCGATGTAATAAACAGCCTAGCAAGATGCAAAGTTTAGAAAAGAGTTGAAGCCCAGTTTCAATTATGAAGACCAAATGACGAAGCTATTTAAGAAGAATAGCCGATAATACTCACGGAGGGGAGCGGAGGGGAGCAGGGGGGAGGGGGAGGGTCAGCTGATGTAAAGTATGGATATAAGGATATATTAGATATATTTATAGATGCCATAATATAGCGTCCAAAAACGTGAAAGTGATTTGATATGGGGCAAAGTTGTGGAATGTTTTTAGGCACTTCCTCGAGTTGAAATCAAAATAAAAAAAAAGCATTTTAAAACCCGAGCTCTAACTCGTTACTTTTCAAATGCTTTGTCTAGGCCTACAAAAGCTTGAACGAAAATACTGTTACAAATAACAGTTTGTCGGTGTTTAGAAGTATGGAAGCTACAATTGATTCTTAACTCATCATTTTCTGATTAATCTTGCCTTTAAAGACAACAAAAGAACAAAGACTCAGAATTTACTGACTAAAACAGTCCAAAATATTTCTAGATGGATTATACTAAAAGAGCGATCGATTTTTAAGGACTAATAAAGTTGTAACCATAAAGAACTAAAAAATTGGCTGAAGCGATGCAGAAATAAATAAAAATTAAATCAAGAAATGAAAAAGAATTATTTATCAATACTTAAGGGAAAAAAATGATTAAATCAGTGAAAAGAAATACAAAGTATGAATGAATAAACTAATCCATCAATTAATTCATGATTTCAGTTTTTAAGAGAATGTAGTCTCTGATGGGGACATTAAGGTGTGGAGCGCGAACCGGCCTGGAGTTTAGGGGCCGAGACACCACAACCATAGGCAGCTTCTTCTCTAAGAACCTCTATGTCTCCGGTGATATTCCTCTTCTTTTGGAACACCTCTATGTCTCCGGTGATATTCCTCTTCTTTTGGAGCACCTCTATGTCTCCGGTGATATTCCTCTTCTTTTGGAACACCTCTAAGTCTCCGGTGATATTCCTCTTCTTTTGGAGCACCTCTATGTCTCCGGTGATATTCCTCTTCTTTTGGAGCACCTCTATGTCTCCAGTGATATTCCTCTTCTTTTGGAGCACCTCTATGTCTCCGGTGATATTCCTCTTCTTTTGGAGCACCTCTATGTCTCCGGTGATATTCCTCTTCTTTTGGAACACCCCTATGTCTCCGGTGCTATCCCTCTTCTTTTGGAACACCTCTATGTCTCCGGTGATATCTCTCTTCTTTTGGAACACCTCTAAGTCTCCGGTGACATTCCTCTTCTTTTGGAACACCTCTAAGTCTCCGGTGATATCCCTCTTCTTTTGGAACACCTCTAAGTCTCCGGTGACATTCCTCTTCTTTTGGAACACCTCTAAGTCTCCGGTGATATCCCTCTTCTTTTGGAGCACCTCTATGTCTCCGGTGATATTCCTCTTCTTTTGGAACACCTCTGAGACTCCGGTGAAATCCTTTTTCTTCTTTAATACCTCCAGGACTCCGGTGATGTCCTTCTTCTTTCTGAATACCTCTGGGCCTCCGATGATATCCCTCTTCTTTTAGAACACCTCTGGGTCTCCGGTGATGTCCTTCTTTTTGAACACCTCCGGGTCTCCGGTGATATCACTCTTCTTTCTTAACACCTCGGGGTCTCCGGTGATATCACTCTTCTTTTTTAACACCTCGGGGTCTCCGGTGATATCACTCTTCTTTTTTAACACCTCGGGGTCTCCGGTGATATCACTCTTCTTTTTGAACACCTCGGGGTCTCCGGTGATATCCTTCTTCTCTGAACTCCTCCGGGTATCCTGTGATATTCTCATCTGAACACCAGCGTATATCCGGTGATATCCTTCTTCCATGTACACCTCTAGGTCTACGGTGATATCCTTCTTACTTTTACTGCTTTTCGTCTTTTCTACCAGTCTAGGTTTTGATCATATTCAAAGTTGATGGGGCTCAATGACGTGTTACAAATTTTGGAAAGGACTTTCCATGCATGAAAAATTACTCAGCATGTGATCAAAACATTTCGTGGTTATTTTTGAAGTTTTGAAACTATCTACGCCTCCCCCCCCCCCACACACACACTCGCACAAAATTGTTTTGTAAATGGGGACAACATTACTGTTGCACGTAATACTAAAGTAGTGAATTGAAACTTTTGCTGCAGCAGCTATCTATAAAATCTAAAAAATTCATGAAATAAATCATTCGTAAAATTGATCTGAGGATAGGACTCAAAGCAGATCACTAAATACACTCAGCAGGAGGGACACATGCTCGCCAGCGTTATGAGAATCAAGACATAACACAGCAATCAAGCTAATCAGTTCGAATTTCATAACATAACGGATCTGATGATCAAGTTCGCTGAGAACTGTCCCCATTGTCAGCTTGAACTATTCCTGACTATAATGGCCGAACGGCTTCAGATATATTGTTTCAAAACAAACTGGAGAAGAAATAAAATGGCCAGTATACGAGTATTAAACAAAAGAGTGTTTTAATAGTTCCGACCCATCTTTCTTAAATTAGAAGTAAATAATATACGGAAAAAGTAAATCTCTTCCCCATCCTTCTCTTCTCTCCACCCAACCCCACCCTTTTCTTTACCCCATTCTCTCTCTCTCTCTCTCTCTCTCTCTCTCTCTCTCTCTCTCTCTCTCTCTCTCTCTCTCTCTCTGAAAGAAAACAAAACCATGAACTGTTAACCCAATTATGTCTTGTAGAAGATTTATCTTGAGACCAGCACCTTTTTGAACGGATTTTATTGTCTTTTTTAATCTTGTGCCACTCATTATTTCTACATCACTGGAAGAATCTGATAACACAGCCCTGGCCCTGGTCTCGCCTCATCAAACGTGACAGCACCACTGCTCTCACTGATTCTCACATTATCTCGCGGAATCAATTAATCACCTTGGCATTTTGTTTCATCAGAGTCAACCCGGTCTCCGACACCCACCCTCTTTCCTCTTCCTCTCATATCTTTATCGTCATGCCACTCGATGTTTTGTTTTGTGCATGTGCAATACTCCTCCAATTTTTCCCACTCGCCCCTCTCTTAACACGCACGGATGAACACAAGTATAACCACACGATAAAGGCAAACAGCCCGAACAAGGAATCCACATAATTATTGCAGTAATCAGGTGAATCCTGGAAGAGAGTGAGATTCTAGATCTATATCCCTCGTGAAGGTGCTGCTGCTATTAAACAAAGTGTGGAAACAGCACACAATGAAGAATTGAAAATGATAGAAACAGAAGAAAACCCATTGAACTGCTTAGCTTAACACCACCATATCACCATATCACCATTCCATTCCCATCCCGCATAGATCTGATCTAGTAAAAACGAAGAGAAACTTTCGCGACGAGAATTCCACAAAGAGTGTAAGAAAATAATATCTCGTTTAAAAAAATACAACAAAAAAAAAACAAAAAAAAACAAAAAAAACAACCGTCATGATGATATGCAGCTCAATGCCACCTACATATATATAATGATAAAGTTCGAAAAAACAACTTGTTCCAATGTACTGATTTATCACTCTGTTCTCTCGTGCTTTCATCCATCAGGTTGTCATGTGTCATTATCTTTTTATGTTTTGACTCAGAATACACTCGTCACAGGCCGCATATTTGTTATTTTGGCTTTAAATCTGTTTCATATAAAAAAAAGTAAATAGCACAGTATATTGGCATTTGGACATTAATATATTCTGAATCTGTATCTTTTTAAAGACAATTAGCATTGGTAATAAAAAAAATATTATACAAAACAATAATTACAAATATAAAGAAAACTTTGGTTAATTCTTACGGTAGTCTAATGTACTTCTTCTTCAATAGTCAATATTTGTCCGTAACACTACAATCAGTTATTCATATCTTACCTGAAAGATGTTCAGAAAACTATGTCAAGGAAGGTTTTCTTTTAGACCAAAATACACTGAAAATTACAGTACCTGATACAATTAATAACAAATGCGAAATTAAATTAATATTTAACGAGGAAATTGTTCGATTTTTTCAGATCATTTGAAATAAACCTAAACCGGAAGATATAGATGTTCTAGAGCCGGATTCTAGGGTATTCCAGAAAAGTGTAGATTCTAATTGAAAAGTCTTGCGTTTTTCTTTTCATTCTGATATGCTATGTACTTACTTATTCTAGGCTTTATTATGACACGCAAGCGAAGAAACCTAAATTTAAATTTAAACCCAAATCTAGAGAAAGGTCAAATTGTTATAATCAAATTACCTGAAGCAGACTCAGATAAGGCTAAAAATCTTATAATTTCAGAACTGAAGGTGTTAGCGCTGTTTCATTATATTGAAACTAGATAATTACAAAG
The DNA here is from genome assembly GCA_033675545.1 of Elysia crispata. Lineage (NCBI taxonomy): Eukaryota > Metazoa > Mollusca > Gastropoda > Plakobranchidae > Elysia > Elysia crispata. Next base: position 341,173 of record JAWDGP010006115.1, read on the forward strand.
TACATACTGCTTGAAATTCACGTTGAGAATTTTACTGATTCTTCTCTTGTTTTTAATTTTATCAATATTAAGAAAAATTGTCTTCAGTTTGACAATTTCAATCAATTTACACCATTATTATATTTCATTATACTAATAAACAAACAGAAGAAAATGCATGTCTTCAAAATTGGTGAATACTCGTTAGAATAATTAAAAATATTTGCACTCCATGTCTCTTCTATCTTGAACAGCTCCAGTTGTCAGCAACAGACAAATAAAAGATGTACAAACTTGCCCCTCACAAGACCGTGCGTGTGTTTGGGGATTTTTATTAGATCGACTTGATTCTTACCTTGGGTCTGGAATAATCTAGAATAACAAATATTTTAAAAAATAATGAGACAATAATGTTCATTCAAAGAATAGATTGCGATACCCTTCGCTTCTGGCTTCCTCTAAATCTCTAATTTATATGATGGTAAATACGCTACGTCTGCACTTTCCTAATCAACATAAATTACTAAGATTCTTTTATACCACCGTCAGAAGGCTATGGATTTCCGAAAAAAAAAACCTTTTAAAAAAGCTTTGCCTTGCATGAATCCATTGCTGCCCATTTATTTCTAACCATATGGTGTTGCATGTAAAGATGTAGTAACAGATGTGGATTGTACAAAACTAGCTTACTATTCCTATACCTATTTGGTAACTTTACAATCTACCAGTATGTCTCTTTATTTGCTCAATCTTTTTTTTTATTTCATGTTCCTGTATGGAAATTCTGTTTGCAGGAAGTGACCGTTCTATTTCTTTTGGTCTGTTTTCTTTTTCTATCACAAGAAAGGCCCTCAATGGCATCATAATAATTATGGTGAACCAGATGATACCCGAAAAGCTGAGATATCAATTATAAGAATGAAAACCTCACCCTCACCAACCCCCTCCCCTCAAAAATAAAAAAACAAAAAACAAAAAAAAAAAAAAACCCTCTCACTCCCAACGCCAACGATTCTTTAATTCTCTCTCCGTATTGGTATTTGACACAAACAAAAAAAATAAACAAAACAAAAAAAGCGCTGGGTGAAGGATAGGGGGTGGATGGTGAGGGATCGAGGCTTTTAAAAATGCAGGTCAAGTCACCGAAGTGATCAACATTTTGTAGTCAGCGTAAGAGTGAGCTTGTATCATTTATCTATGTGGCAGAGTTAGAACTAGATATTTTTTGTTGTGTATGCCTGTCCTAATAATGCTCAAAAGTTAAAACTCAAACACGCCGAAGTTTTTTTTCACTTCGATGGCTCGGCCTCACGGACAGGTATTCTGTTCTTGCTGGATTCGAACTACACTCTCCAGCTCCGAAGCTCTAAGTCTAACGACTGGACACCCTAGCCTGTCCTGTCGATTTGAACTTTGTTCAGAGATCCAGCCGTGTTTTTAAAAAATCTTTAACGACCCAGCAATGGGCTAAAATAGGAAAACATTGATTTGCATTCTTAAAATAGTTTGAATAATCTGTTGTAAAGTACGAAGATTTTTTTTCCATTCACTCTTTAAAAATTCCTGAGAACCAAAATCGGTTGGTGTGAAATCTTTATGGTGTCCTTGAGAGTTTTCATCGCTTAAAGAGGAAGAAAATCAGCTAAAGAAAAAATCAATTAGCTCTACGATGGTGTATTTCACTTTACAAATGGAGGATGGACAGATTAATTATAGAGGTTGACACTTGTTCATGTGTGATTAAGAAAGTGATGGCTGTAACCTCTCTCTCTCTCTCATTCTCTCTCTCTCTCTCTCAGTGCCCAAGTTTACTGCGGGTCACTCTTGATGGATGACCACAATTAGTATACTCCTCTTTAACAGTCTCTTTTCCTTCATTTACTATCTCTGTCTCTCTCCCTCGTTCTCTCCATCCTCCATTTTTAAAGGCCTGTGTCATTTTCCATCTACCTTTTCTGACCGTTCTCAACCTTAAGTTTCTGTCTTGCTTATATCTGTGTATGCGTCTGTCACAGACACCATTTATTACCATTCTATTTATATTTTTTTCTTTAATGTTTTCTCTGTCTCTTCACTCCGCCTCCCCCCCCCTCCTCTCTCTCTCTCTCTCTCTCTCTCTCTCTCTCTCTCTCTCTCTCTCTCTCTTTGATATCGCCTATCCTGCCCCCTCCCCCACCCCCTGATACTGTAATGATATTTTTTTGTTGCCATAATTACCTGGCGCGCTCCTTTCTCACGCTCATTTATTTTGAGCTGTTGTGCGCACGACAAGAAAAATTTGGAAAATAATTCGCTGAAATGTAGAACCCATTTCCGTAATGCCGAAATTGTTACCTTCGGTGTTTTGGTTGATTTGCCTGTTCTCAATGAATAGCGTAAAACAGTCCTTCCCAGTTCCTCTAGTCTGTTTGTTTATCTTTAGAGAGAGAGAGAGAGAGAGAGAGAGAGAGAGAGAGAGAAAGAGGAGAGAGAGAGAAAGAGAGAGAGAGAGAGAGAGAGAGAGAGAGAAAGAGGAGAGAGACACAGAGAGAGAAAGAGGAGAGAGAGAAAGAGGAGAGAGAGAGAGAGAGAGAGAGAGAGAGAGAAAGAGGAGAGAGAGAGGGAGAGAGAGAAAGAGGAGAGAGAGAAAGAGGAGAGAGAGAAAGAGAAGAGAGAGAGAAAGAGAGAGAGAGAGAAAGAGAGAGAGAGAGAGAAAGAGAGAGAGAGAGAGAGAGAGAGAGAGAGAGAGAGAGAGAGAGAGAGAGAGAGAAGGTGTGGCCATTCACATGAAAACTTGATATACCAGTTTTAGTTATAAAAAATATTTTTGCTTTAATGAATGCTATCTTCTGTTAAAATTAATAATTCTTGTGAAGATAATAAAGTTATTACAGAAAAAATATGTTATATTTTCAACAAGAAGCAGAGTTTCTTTGTAAAAAGAATACTTGATAGAACTCGGGTAATCCCGTAAAATGCACAATTTAAACTGAGAATCACAAGTAAAATTAGTCTTTTATTTTCAATACGGTTAAACAAATTTGTGGATAAGCGCACACATGAAGTTATGTAAGCGAAATGCCATAAGCTTAAGAAACATAGAGAGATAATTCAATTGGGTTTATTTTCAACTTATACGACCAACTTTATTCTATTAAATAACGGTGGCATTTTACCATAAAGACACAAATTAGCCATCATTGAGTTGTTTGCCCTCAGCTCGGCAAACTCTCCCAAAGAAAAGTGTAAAACAATAATTCCTCTTTACCATTTCACCGCTCAAGTTTGTCATCATGCATGAAGAGGTTGCATCAATTGAAGCTCCCTCATGTGTTGACCTTTTAGGTGACCCCCAAGTCACGACCATGTTAACTGAAACAACTAGTATTAAGGTTTTCTTAAATGCTTGTAGATCTGTATTTACACAGCCTGCTGCCTGATGCCTGACGTCGTCTGCTGTTGGAGCGGTAGAGAAGATAATGTTACATTATGTTTATTTTTACGGTAGTTTTAAACTTCCTCCACTGTCCCTAAAAAACTCCCCATCTGAAACAGCGATCTTCAACTTGTTACATGGTATTTATCTCCAATCATGGGAACTATTGTACAAAATGATATCTCATCTGATGTAATGGTATACACTTCTGCTCGGCACTAAACCCCAGCAGAGCTCAAAACCTCTTTCCCTTGCATTGATCGCCCATGTCATACACTGAGATAATGACACGCTCCCCGCTAAATCGAGATGCCATTTGCTTGACATGTTTATCATTTTCGAAATCGAATTTTGGTCTCTACTAGATTAGTTTAAAATCGACGAGAAAATTAATAAATGAGACGCAAGATCGCAACAAGAAATCGATTTCTGAATATAAAAATTTCTATCGAAATATCGACCTAATCGATACCACAGGTAGTTATTTTTGAATCGCCCACACTTGGCGTTAGGCTGGGGTCAATGAAAAGGTCAAACCCGTCCGATGATTTAATCATTCCCCCCCTCTCCCTCCTTTCCTTCACGGTTTCGACAAGAGAGTCTCCTCTAGATCAGCGTCACGGTCTAGATGAAAAGATGAGTGATCTAGTGGGTAAAGCGTTTACACTAGCATAATGGGTTGTACAGTTAGTCCTCAAACTCTACATAGTGCTCTCCTTCCCTACCCTCTTTCTGACGCTCCCCCCCCCCCCCCCCCCCCCTTTTTTTTTTTCACCGCCACCCCCCCCCTCTCCCCTTTATATCTCTGTCTTTCTCTAGAGGTTTTTTTTTTACCTTCTTTTTTGGGTGGGGGTGGGGGGTGGGGAGACCCCGTATATCCATTTTAAGAAAATTTTCACGGGAGTTTTAAAAATTCATATTTGTCTCTAATGAGGATATTTATCGAGATTTTAACTTCAAATTTTTAAAACAGTGTTTTCAATTCTATATCTCGCTCCTGTTCATATATAGGTCATTTACGTTCATTATTTACTTTTTAAAGTCAAAAGTATTTTCTTTTTCAATTTTATCTTTTGAACGTGCCTTCTTTCAAATAGAGCAAAAATGTCATGCATTCTTTTTTTTTTTCTTTTTTCTTATTTCTTATTTTTTTTCTTAACGACTTCTCATACGTTTGTAGTATCTAATCTCTAAACGGACCTTGCATAACACACACACACACACACACAGCGTAGATCTTTTATTGAAATAAATTTGCGGTTAATAGTGCAAAATGAGTTAAAAAAAAGTCCAGTTGAAGTCTTTAAAAATTTGCGAATAAAGCCGTTGGTGACGCGACTTTTGGTTCCGCCCAACTGTGTTAACAGTTGTGATTTCCTGCTAGAACACTCATCTAATCATTTATGCAAAATTTTCTTTGCGTGTAGATTTTGTAATAAAAAATTTTCCTCTTGTAGCTGTTAACGGAACAAAAATATTAATTTTACAGCTTACTGTTACAAACAATCTAATCAAAGTTTACCACATCCTGTTTGTTCCGGAGGTGTGTCAGATTTGATTCGTGCTTTATAAATGTGTAATAATTAACGAACTCTAGGAAAAGTTTATCACGCGCACCTCATTTTAAATATAATGACGAAGGAGTCGTTATTAAATTTCAATAAAAGCATTAATAAAAGGTTTTCTGTTAACCCAAGCATGCTTAAAATTTAAAACAAAATGACTTAATTGTAACTGTCGCCAGTGGCCATCTCATTATCTTGTGAAACTTTCCTCATCATATTTTGATTAATTATTACAGGGGTTTTACACACACAAAGAAAATAAACTGACAGAACTCTATGAACAAAATGAATTCTCAAGGCATTCGGGTTGAATCTTTTAAAAATGCATTCCCAAACCTTTTGATCTTTTATTATGTCAGATGGTGTCAGAGGTAAAGGCAGCCGTTTTTCTGTAAACTCTTACTCAGTGTCTATCACTTGACTCTCTCCGCTTCTCCCAGACCACAGATGGTATCAGAGGTAACGGCAGCCGTTTTTCTGTCAACTCTTGCTCAGTGTCTATCACTTGACTCTGCACGCTTCTCCCAGACCACAGATGGTATCAGAGGTAACGGCAGCCGTTTTTCTGTAAACTCTTGCTCAGTGTCTATCCCTTGACTCTGTGCGCTTCTCCCAGACCACAGATGGCTCTCACGACTTTCACTCTGATCTCTGATTGATCGCGGGCTTGTCTGGTGTCGGAGTCCCCTCCAGTCTTGGCACAATATGACAGATACCAGTTTTTTGCAAGAATAGCCTCCACTCTCCAAGTTACTTTAGAGCAAACTGGCTAAACCCAGAGATCCAATTGATGAAACTGGTAATTGCCCGTTCCTTTTTTTTTTCATAGACTTTACAAGTATTGTCGCCACGACATATAAGAAAATGAATGAAAGCCGTGGCTCTGAATAATTCACATAACATTTTTCCTGGTTATTGTTTTGATTGTTGACGATGTAAAGCTTAGTTCGATAAACCTTTAAGCTTTAAAGTCAGAGAAAGTTTATACCTCTCAGACTTTCAGTGAGGTTGTGGAAAGCAATAGTGATACCCTCAACTTCCCTTGCAGCAAATGGCTGCGATAGCTTGGTGACATAGAATGGCATGGTGTCGTCCGTTCAAGTTCACGCAGAGTTTTGTCGAATACAATGAGGCATGATGAGAAAACACAAGCTTTGATCTAGGCTATTTTGGGAAGCAGTAAAACCAACTAGAAATCAACCGCTAGCTTCACATCACCGGGTCTGGGGTTAACCTAAGAAGCTCCATATTGTCAGCTCTGGTTGCTCTGTGCAGCATGAGTGTATACCCTGACAGCTCCATATTGTCAGCTCTGGCTGCTCTGTGCAGCATGAGTGTATACCCTGACAGCTCCATATTGTCAGCTCTGGCTGCTCCGTGTTTTGCTCTGTGCAGCATCACTGTATGCCCTGACAGCTCCATATTGTCAGCTCTGGCTGCTCCGTGTTTTGCTCTGTGCAGCATCACTGTATGCCCTGACAGCTCCATATTGTCAGCTCTGGTTGCTCCGTGTTTTGCTCTGTGCAGCATGAGTGTATACCCTGACAGCTCCATATTGTCAGCTCTGGTTGCTCCGTGTTTTGCTCTGTGCAGCATGAGTGTATACCCTGACAGCTCCATATTGTCAGCTCTGGCTGCTCCGTGTTTTGCTCTGTGCAGCATGAGTGTATGCCCTGACAGCTCCATATTGTCAGCTCTGGTTGCTCCGTGTTTTGCTCTGTGCAGCATCACTGTATGCCCTGACAGCTCCATATTGTCAGCTCTGGTTGCTCCGTATTTTGCTCTGTGCAGCATCACTGTATGCCCTGACAGCTCCATTATTGTCAGCTCTGGTTGCTCCGTGTTTTGCTTTGTGCAGCATGAGTGTATACCCTGACAGCTCCTTATTGTCAGCTCTGGCTGCTCCGTGTTTTGCTCTGTGCAGCATCACTGTATGCCCTGACAGCTCCATATTGTCAGCTCTGGTTGCTCCATGTTTTGCTCTGTGCAGCATGAGTGTATACCCTGACAGCTCCATATTATCAGCTCTGGCTGCTCCGTGTTTTGCTCTGTGCAGCATCACTGTATGCCCTGACAGCTCCATATTGTCAGCTCTGGTTGCTCCATGTATTTTGCTCTGTGCAGCATGAGTGTATACCCTGACAGCTCCTTATTGTCAGCTCTGGCTGCTCCGTGTTTTGCTCTGTGCAGCATCACTGTATGCCCTGACAGCTCCATATTGTCAGCTCTGGTTGCTCCATGTTTTGCTCTGTGCAGCATGAGTGTATACCCTGACAGCTCCTTATTGTCAGCTCTGGTTGCTCCGTGTTTTGCTCTGTGCAGCATCACTGTATACCCTGACAGCTCCTTATTGTCAGCTCTGGCTGCTCCGTGTTTTGCTCTGTGCAGCATCACTGTATGCCCTGACAGCTCCATATTGTCAGCTCTGGTTGCTCCGTGTTTTGCTCTGTGCAGCATGAGTGTATACCCTGACAGCTCCTTATTGTCAGCTCTGGCTGCTCCGTGTTTTGCTCTGTGCAGCATCACTGTATGCCCTGACAACTCCATGTCCTTGAACTTGAGATTTTTCCGATGTTGAGCGTGTTTATAGCAGACCTCACAAACCATTATGCTCTGTTGGAGATATGGAAATTTTCACATAAAAACGTACATCCTGTAAATACGACATTTGAAAAGAATAAAAAGGTGGTAAAAAGGTGAAAAAAAATATGTTGACTTTTTCACAGACCACTAGAGAGTTAAAGATGGAGATGCGGTCTTTATGTGAAAGCAGAGCAGTATGGAGCAAAGAAAATGGCTAAGGGCTTTGTTTTGTTTTGGTTTGGTTGGGGGGGGGGGGGGACAGTTTCGAATCTCGATTGTGCTCTCATTTCTTGGAATATCGACGAGGAACTAGACAGAAATGTAGCCCAAGTTTCGAATTATTAGCCCAACACACACACACACACACACACAAATAAAATGATTTCGCGCCAACCTGGATAAACCATCTTTTTTGAAGAAAAAAAATCAAGCCTTTGAGCATATCAGTGTATCATTCTGTCGAATGTCAGTCTCTCTCTCTCCCTCTCTCTCTTCTTTGACACTCTTGTCTGTGGTTTTTTTTCCCCCACTGTCTTTTTCTTCCTCCCTGATGACGACTGAGACTGAAGAAACCACATGAAGTTCTAGTTCTGAAAAGTTTACCGTTCTCTAAATTCATGTCAGATTATGACACTGAGGAGTTCTTGTTCTGAAAAGTTTACCGTTCTCTAAATTCCTCTCAGATTATGACACTGAGGAGTTCTTGTTCTGAAAAGTTTACCGTTCTCTAAATTCCTCTCAGATTATGACACTGAGGAGTTCTTGTTCTGAAAAGTTTACCGTTCTCTAAATTCCTCTCAGATTATGACACTGAGGAGTTCTTGTTCTGAAAAGTTTACCGTTCTCTAAATTCCTCTCAGATTATGACACTGAGGAGTTCTTGTTCTGAAAAGTTTACCGTTCTCTAAATTCCTCTCAGATTATGACACTGAAGAGTTCTTGTTCTAACGAATCAATCAAATAATCGAGCGCCCAATCAGACACTGCTTAACTTATCTCGAAAACTGTCCTTTTATTAAATGTTCTTCTCTCTCTCTCTCTCTCTCTCTCTCTCTCTCTCTCTCTCTCTCTCTCAAACCAGCCCACATTCTCTCTCCCTCTTTCTCTTTGTCCCTTTGTCTTTTTTTTACCTCTTCCTCTTCCTCTCTCTCTCTCTCTCTCTCTCTCTCTCTCTCTCTCTGTCTATCTTTTATACCTTTACCTTGCCAGTGAGTCTATCTGTATTTACCTGCGCGTGTGTTCAGCGCTCACCTGCCTCTGTGTTTCCGACCTGCCCTGTAACGACTGTTTGCTGTATGCCCGTGTAGAACTATTACAGGCTGTGTTGACACAACGTTTCCACGCACCCCCCCCCCCACCCCCACCCCCTAAAAAAAAAAAAAAAAACCCTCCCCTCTCCGGTGTTTTAAACTACAAAAGACGTCCGTGATCTCAGACCCATCGAGCAACGAATTAAAAAAAAACAACAACAAATGATTATTGTCTAATGTTCAAGACGAAAAAAAAAAATAGTAATCTAAAGACTAAAGATGACGGAATTTAGGACATAGCCTGGAAAACGATACAAACATAAAGCAAAAAAGGAAGAAAAAAAAACCCTGTAAAGGAAGAACGTTTAAATTGGCCTGCTCGTTTGAATCGTGTAACAATTCTGAATTGAATCCTGACGGGATAAATAATGCAGTGTGTCAACACCAGCTTGTTTTCTCGCGGTCATCTCGCGTCTTTCCCTCTGCCAGGTAAACAATCGGAGAAGACTCGGGGAGAGCTGGAGGTGAGCATTCATACCACGGCCACTTTCTCTCTCTCCTCACATACCGCGGACACCTTCTTTCTCTCCCCGCATCTCATACTACTACAGCTGCTGCTGCTGCCATTCTTCCTTTTCATTTCTTCAGTTTTGTTTCGACATTTTCTATTAATATCTCCTATTGCAATTTCTCTTTATATATGCATGTCTATCGCTCTGTCTGACTGCCTGATAATCTGTTCTTCTTTTCTCTCCTTTCTCTTTCTGTCACTCATCCCGCTATCTTTCTTTTCTCTCACTTCTTTTTTCATATTCAGGTCGCACATGATTACATTTTTATTACAATAATTTGAATAAAAGAATAATGTTCTACCTCCAGGAACAGGAATGAGGGATATTACCTGTACTTAAGTCAGTTTGCTGACTAGTTCGTGCCAATTTTGCGTCATTAAAGCACCACTCAGATACACGAACGTCCCTTCCTTCGTGTTCTCAATTGTTGCATCCTAACATCTTCTTCCTCTATTACATGTGGCTGTTTGCCTTTTCCTACAATCTTGTGCAATCTAAGTTTAAAAAAAATGGGTACTTAGGAAGATAAACTGATACAGATGGATACATGGGTATATAGATAGTAATATGATTAGGACGATATATAAATGGGCAGGAGGACAGACAAACAAACGGTTAGATAAATAGTTAGAATGAGAAGAAAAGTCGATAGATTATTATATACTTTGATAGAAAGGTCGAAAGATTTATAGATAGAGTTTCACAAAAAGAATAAAAGAGAACGTATGAAAATCACACTAGCGAAATGGTGCAAACTTCATGACAAGTTTCAAACTAAACAAAAGAAATGAAATGGGTAGGTCACACAATGTATACATGGGCATATTAATAACATAAGCAGTTTCATAGACAGGCTGCTACAGAGAGCGAGAGAAGTGGGGGGGGGGGGGGGTAAATAAATAGATAGAGAGATTGATGGATAGATAAATAGACGAAGAGATAGAGAGATAGATAGAGAGATAAAGAAATATACGCCCAGAGAAAGAAATGGCTAACTGTTGAGACATATTACGTTATGAAAAAAAGAGCGTAGGTCATAGGTAGAAATATGTGGGGAGGAAATGAAACAGAGAGCTTGTAAAAAAAAAAAAAAAAGAAATGGAGATGGCGTACGGGAAAGAGAGAGAGATAGAGATAGATAGACAGATAGATAGATAGATAGATAGATAGATAGATAGATAGATAGAGAGAGAGAGAGAGAGAGAGAGAGAGAGAGAGAGAAAGAGAGAGAGAGAGAGAGAGAGAGAGAGAGAGAGAGAGAGAGAGAGAGAGAGAGAGAGAGAGAGAGAGAGAGAGAGAGAGAGAGAGAGAGAGAGAGAGAGAGAGAGAGAGAGAGAGAGAGAGAGACAGAGACAGAGAGAGACAGAGACAGAGACAGAGAGACAGAGATTGAGAAACGAAAACGATAGAGAAGGAAAGATAAAACCAAAGGAAAGAATTGGAGCGGGAATGGAAAGAAGGCTCGGCAGGAGTTGGATTAGGAGGTCGTACATCGGTCGCCATTATAGGCAGGGAACAGCAGATATTGACGGATTATAGATAGTCGATAGTTGCTCACTGGTGGACGTGTATCAGCCAGTTCACACTTGGTGTGAGCAGACTTTTATGATGGTTTTAAGGTCAGTTCAAAAGAAAAGAGGCGATGAAGCGTAATGTTTGCTGTATTTCTGAAGGGGAGAAGGAAAAAGTTGGGGTGGTTGTTGGAGGTGAATGTTTGAAGGAAGGGCTCGGATCTGAACATTCCTGGGAAAGAAACATAAATTAAAAATCAAATAGGAAAGTTAGAAAGACGAAAATGAGATGAACAACAGAAAGGAAGACTGAGAGAGTGAGAGAGAAAAAGAGAGGTATCGATCTCCTTTAAAAAGATACATAGAATACATAATATATATATTATATATATAAAATGTAATGTTTTATATATATATATATATATATATATATATATATATATACATATATACCTAAAGGAGATCGATATATATCTTTTATATATATATATATATATATATATATATATATATATATACATGGCTGTAAGTAGATCGTGTGTAGCTCAGACAGCGTGACTCTCCCACTGACCAGCAGGTAGAATGTTCACAATAAGATGAAACAGGATGTAGCTAGCCTCACTATAATGTTTAAAGGTTTTAATGGTTGATAAAGAAATAAAAAAATTGAAGAAAATGTGTTTTTTCAAAAGCTTTGCTTTTGATAAAAATACCCAAAGTGATTACTGATATGTAAACAAACTGTAATTTCCACAAATTTAAATACGTTATGAAATAAAATATGGTCGGACTACTTCGATTTGAATTTTTACTGAAGTTTTAAACTTTCCAAAACCCTTTTTACTCTGAGAAAACTCCTTGCAATTTCTTTGTGCATACAAAGCAGAAGTTAAGACATATTTCCTGCAGCAGTCAAGAGACTGACGATCAGTCCAGATAATGGTTCAGGATCTTGTAAAATATTTCATTGAAGTTCGATCTACTTACAGCCATCATGGTTTATGTGTGATGGAGCGAGTAATACTAATGATCTCGATACATTACAATACCCCCTCCCCCCTTTTCCGTGTCCCCACCCGCTAAGTCCCACAAAATTCGATGATTGACCTATGAAAATTTTCGTAAAGTTGGAATTTATCCGACCTTTCCTAGAGGGACATTATCAAGTAACTACCCTAATCTTCTATAGATTTTACATTTAGAAATTTTGTGACCTTTTACATGCATCGAAAAATTAAATAGTTTAAAAGCATATTAAATCTGTTTCTTGGTCAGAATTTACAAATCTAAGAAAATCAACATTAGAGAAACACAAACACTGCTTCGGCTTAAAGTAAAGCTCGACCTTTTTTTCCTTAGGCCAGCTCAAGTTACTTTTCAAACTTAAGAAATGATCAGATGGAAAAGTAAACAGCTTAGTCACGTGACCTCCGGCCAATCGGAAAAACCTCCTCTATGGAGCCAATCTTAACCCAGACCAGTTTAGTCCGAAAAATACATTTTTCATAAGTGAAAAAGTGATTTATTTCTATGAGCTTTTAACGAGAAGTTGAATACAGTTCAACTTTTTAGTAAAACGTCAGCCTTCAAACTAACATCGGCCATTGAGAGGAGATTTTCTTTGGACACCCAGAGAAAGTCGTGCTCTAGAGGGGTGGGCAGTGCTCAGATTCCGAGTGGCTGGTCTGTATTGTGACCGCCCAGTCCTTGACCACTTCCTGTGAATTTCATATTCCACTATATATCCTGGCCAGCAAGACACTGGGTTTTCACCGTTGGGAGAAATATCTGTAGCACTGCACTAGTACAGTAGGAGAGTGCTCAAGTTTCCTGTCGGCGTCTTTTAGTCTTGGCAGGTCATCGTAGTGCCACTGTTCCCTTGAAATTTAGGGACTTCTGCAAAATTTAATATGATGGAACAAATACATTCTTTAAATAAGTTTAGCAACACGTCGCGTCACAATGCTAGTCGTCCAAGGTTTAAAAGGTTCTGTCTTTTCTGTATTTCTAATGCGAGGCAACAGTTTTAATCTCATATTATGACTTAATGTGTTCTCTCAGGTTTTGACACCAAGTTGGGGTGAAGCGCTAAAATCGGTCAATTAACGACGCACATCAAAAGAATTTATGTGTGTATCATGGGCTTTTTGTTTAATTATCAAAAACTGTAACTGAACTTTTAGAAAAATTATGCCCAACCCGAAAAGCAAATAGAAATCAATAAATAAAGATTCTTCCTGGAAGTTTAACGACAAAAATTTGGACCCGTGTTGAGATGTTTTAAACTAGAGCTTACTTGGTCTGTTGGTGTGTTGGTCTGTTTCATACTTCAGTCCTGTAGCCATTGTTCTTACCTAAACCAGTGTTTACCCCTTGGGTCGGGGGTCGGGTTAGTGCGGCCCGGGGGGGAAAAAAGGGGGGGGGGGGTTCAATAATCAATGGCCGACCGCCGCCTCATGTGGATCTTTGTCAAACATTGCTCAAGATATTGAGCGCAAATTCCACGCGGAAGATTTTTTAAACTTTTTTTTTTTCTTGGCTAATGATACATAAGGTGAAATACGATCGCAGCTACCTCGCTCTGTTTGTTCATTTATTTGATACGGTATCTCGAGCGTTTCATGGCTCTCTGCACAGCTGAAGATTTCGTCACAAATAAAAAAAAAACTGGAGGTGGGTATAAAATTAGCCGATTCGGCCCATAAAGTTTTTCATCGATTATGAATGTTACTTACAAAAACTGTGCGTGTGTTGTACACAGATCACAGCGCGTGTGTTGTACACAGATCACAGCGCGTTTGTTGTACACAGATCACAGCGCGTGTGTTGTACACAGATCACAGCGCGTGTGTTGTACACAGATCACAGCGCGTGTGTTGTACACAGATCACAGCGCGTGTGTTGTACACAGATCACAGCGCGTGTGTTGTACACAGATCACAGCGCGTGTGTTGTACACAGATCACAGCGCGTGTGTTGTACACAGATCACAGCGCGTGTGTTGTACACAGATCACAGCGCGTGTGTTGTACACAGATCACAGCGCGTGTGTTGTACACAGATCACAGCGCGTGTGTTGTACATAGATCACAGCGCGTGTGTTGTACACAGATCACAGCGCGTGTGTTGTACACAGATCACAGCGCGTGTGTTGTACACAGATCACAGCGCGTGTGTTGTACACAGATCACAGCGCGTGTGTTGTACATAGATCACAGCGCGTGTGTGTACACAGATTACAGCGCGTGTGTTGTACACAGATCACAGCGCGTGTGTTGTACACAGATCACAGCGCGTGTGTTGTACACAGATCACAGCGCGTGTGTTGTACACAGATCACAGCGCGTGTGTTGTACACAGATCACAGCGCGTGTGTTGTACACAGATCACAGCGCGTGTGTTGTACATAGATCACAGCGCGTGTGTTGTACACAGATCACAGCGCGTGTGTGGTGCACAGATCACAGCGCGTGTGTTGTACATAGATCACAGAGCATGTGTTGTACACAGATCACAACACTCTACTTCATCTTTTGGGTTGATGACTGAGAGTGACACAAACGCGCATAAGCACATATAATTTTCTACCAAACTATTTTAGGAGGCAACCATAGCGGGTTTCGTCTAGTGATAAATAAACTACAGATAGTTTTGTTTTGGAGAAGAACATAGACAATCAATGGGATGTGGTACATTCAAGAAAAGGCGAGCAGCGGCTCTAGGTGTAGCATTGAAGCAGGAGGACAACAGCCACAAATCTAACGAGAGATATCTGGGGAGATGCGGTTCTGAGAAGCTTGTCTCAAACTGCAACAAATCTAACGAGAGATATCTGGGGAGATGCGGTTCTGAGAAGCTTGTCTCAAACTGCAACAAATCTAACGAGAGATATCTGGGGAGATGCGGTTCTGAGAAGCTTGTCTCAAACTACAACAAATCTAACGAGAGATATCTGGGGAGATGCGGTTCTAAGAAGCTTGTCTCAAACTACAACAAATCTAACGAGAGATAATCTGGGGAGATGCGGTTCTGAGAATCTTGTCTCAAACTAAAATCAAGGGGAAAAAGGGGGGGGGGGGTGAGTTCACTACAGATCGGTTGAAATCTTAGCAAATCAGCTCTCATAGTGAAGAGAGTCCCAAGACAACACTAAAAACTTAAAATTCTTCACAGATAATCTCTGCTACATTGAGAGGAGTATTAAAACTACGGAAGAATTATTGCACACATTGTTTTACAAGAGCAAAAAAAGTTATGGGTCATAAAAATGGGCCATAAAGGGTAACTTTCTCGTGGGTCAATTGTTAAACAGGTAAATCAGAGTTTGGTTTTTATTTTGTATTTATTTATTTATTTATTTATTTTTTTGCTCTAACTTATCTCCTTTTGATATCCACTTCGAGTGTATAAATGTGAAACTCTTTAGTTCATATGTACTGTTATTGCATTTCCATTCAAACCCAACAGTTATAAAAAAAATTTTTGACTCAACTGTGCAATGCAACCCGACCTTTTTGTGACCTTCTTTTGATTTATCAGCAGGAGAGAATGAATTCGCATTATTTTATTATCTAAAATGTGTCAGCTAAACAAATATCAATGAAATACCTAAGTGTTTCTAATGTGCTTTGATCTCCATCAAATCTACCTATGGAAGCAGGATAAACCGACAGGCGATACAGTGGTAGCGTTTTAGATCTTGTAAACCACTCCCGACCTGAACAACCTATAAACCATGTTCCCCCCCCCCCCCCCCCTTTTTTTTTCACCCCTCTACTAGTGGGTCCCTCTATAAATTATAAACATTATCAGCGATTCACCTCAATCGGCGAATCCAAGCTAAAGACAATTTCCCCACCAGAACGTGAGTGACACGAACTGGCGTGCAGTGTCCGGCATTACCGGACACACTGACCAACAGACTAAACGGTTTACAATTATACTTCGAAAGTTGATTATTTTAAAGTCACACTCTACTCTTCAAATCCCACCCTTTATATCTCCCATCGTCGTTCTTACAACCTTACAAATAGATATTATTAGAACAAGCCCCCCGCTCCCTTAACGCTTCTCTTTATCTATCCTCTCCCACTCGCACACGAGTTCATTCTTAATGTGAGGAAAAGAGAAAAAAAAATTGAGGCGGGGAATATAGTTGACGTCACAAGGATTTGAGATACTTTGAGATACTGTCAGTCCTGATCAGCATGGGGTACTTGAAACGCCCAACCTACCTTTAACAGCCGCAATTCGGCAAATGTAACGAAATGATAACATCTTTTGCCTCCATTCATCATTCTTTGAGACAATAAATAAGGAAATTGTGAGAGATGGTAGCAATCAGAGTCTAACACGCTGCAATGATCTGTCCCCGAAATGTCAACACAATATTATTTTTTCGGTATAGTTTGGCCGGTTTGGTATTATTGAAGGTGGCGAATCTGAAAACTGCACCTATTTTAGAAGCAGCGAACATCTTGATTTGGTTGTTACTCGTCAGAAATATAAAGAAGTTGCCAATCCATGTAGCGAAGGATTCCCTTAAGATAAGATTCTAGATTTAAAATAAAAAAAAACCTTCTAAGATTGAACGGTTGGATACTCAGTGCCCATTCATTGTTAGTTGAGTAGCTGAATACTCAAGGCTCATTCATTGTCAGTTGGATGGTTGGGTATTCAGTGCTTATTCATTGTTATTTGAATGGCTGAGTACTCAGCGCTCATTCCCTCTCAGTTGGATGGTTGGGTACTCAGTGCTTATTCATTGTTATTTGAATGGCTGAGTACTCAGCGCTCATTCCCTCTCAGTTGGATGGTTGGGTACTCAGTGCTTATTCATTGTTATGTGAATGGATGAGTATTTAGTGTTCATCCATTGTCGGTTGTGTGACTAAGTACTCAGTATTCCCCAATTACCAGTTAAAGGGTGGAGTACTCGGTGTTTACTCATTGTAGGCTAAAGTTTCAAGACTAAATCTTTTTAAATTTTATTTTCAATCCTTGCCATAGTTAAAATCTAGCAACAGAGCACTGTTGATGACTATGATTGATCTAGTCGCCATCATCTTCATCCCCACAATTATCTCGGCTACATGATCCCCAAGCCTCACTATGACTATCGCGGGTATCATCTATAGCAACGAGTAGAATCCTATTACAATTACAATCTACCTAGTCTACCCCTCCCCCCCTTTCTTTTTTCCGCTGTTTTCAGCCCTCAGGTATGGGCTCCAGGTGAGAACAGAGATAATGTTCATTTCGCGCTTTAGAAAATCTCTCGCAGCAGAAAACGAGCGAGAAAATTAGAAGTCTGGGTACACGATCTGGGGACATGAGGTGTTTTTTTTTTTTCTTTTTTCTCACTCCTCCCCCGTTTCTCACTACGTTAATTATCGGAGAAAAACCTCCAGCAATTATCTGATCAATTCTTCACGCTCCCTCGTTTACTTTCCTGCTCCTCCTCTACCTCCTTTCTCTCACATTCTCTCCTTCCACAAGAACGTTGTTCAAATTATCCAACATTAATATCTTGTTCGTTTAAAGCAGTTTTTGTCGTAATCGTCGAAGTTTTGTGTTCACCTCTTTCACATCAGGCCACAGCATGCCATGAATGGCAGAGAACCGAGACTTTGGGTTGTGTACTTAGAGACAGGGATTTATATAAGGAGCATGTTAGGAGATTGTTCATAATCTGAACAACTAGAAATACAAATAGAATTATGAGGGTAACAATCGTGCAGGCAGGAAGATCTTCTGCATACATGAGTCTATAAACTATAGACTGATAGATAATTGAATAGATAAATAGATTGGCAGACAGAAAGACAGATATGTAAGTAGATGGAAACATAAGTAAGCAGATAAATATATCTAAAGACAGATAGAAAGATAGATAAATATGGACACCTATAGAAAAAGAGAGGAAGAGTAAGAGTTAACGTTTTAAAAAACGAAAGATTTATTCTTAGATGATTCAAAGAAAGATAAAAAGATTGGAAAGAGACATAGAAGATAAGTAGATAGATAGATAGATAGATAGATAGATAGATAGATAGATAGATAGATAGATAGATAGATAGATAGATAGATAGATAGGTAAGTAGATAGATAGATATATAGATAGGTAGGTAGATAGATAGATAGATAGATAGGTAGATAGATAGATAGATAGATAGATAGATAGATAGATAGGTAGATAGATAGATAGATAGACGGAAAAAAAAAGCCGATGAGTGGATAAAAGGATTAAGAATAGACAGAAAGCAAAGGAAAAAAATACATTCTTTGAGATTCAGAAGATGAGGAAACACTAAATATTGTTGAGCATAACTTGTACAACACACTGGTAAACTCATTTTACAACTCTTTCCTTTTCATTCAAGGCACTGATTTTATAATTTGTATTTGTTTATTGTTTGCTTGTGTTTTTATTTTCTCTTGCATCTTGATGTCATCCAAGCAGTGTTAATAATGTCCAATTTTTTTCTTTTATTTAAAATTATTGTTAAGATTTTTAGTATTAGAACCGGGGAAAACATATCCATCACAAAGGAAAACATAAAATAGGCCTATGACAAGGGAACAATCTTTTGTTGCAAGAGAACGCATTATTTTTAAAATTCATAATTTTCCAGTAGGTAGGTCCTCATCTTACATTTCTTCCTGCTTAATTTGCTAATTATTTTTTATCGAAATGTCACAGCTAAATTGTTCTGAAGCTACTTTCTTCTGTCTTTTCTTATCGAAAATTTTTTTTTGCCCCCCCCCCCCCCCCTGTCTCACTCTCTCTCTCTCTCTCTCTCTCTCTCTCTCTCTCTCTCTCTCTCTCTCTCTCTCTCTCTCTCCCCCTCCCTCTCTTTAGCCCACTATAAAAATCCCCTCTCCAAATTTTAAAGCTTCTGTCGATACCCATTTCTTTCTCTTCGCTTCCATCTGAAGTTGTTCCTGACCATTTCAAATTCTGACCTATCTATCTATCTACCTATCTATCTATCTATCTATCTACCTATCTATCTATCTATCTATCTATCTATCTATATATCTACCTATCTATCTATCTACCTATCTATCTATCTATCTATCTATCTATCTATCTATCTATCTACCTATCTATCTATCTATCTATCTATCTACCTATCTATCTATCTATCTATCTATCTATCTATCTATCTATCTATCTATCTATCTATCTATCTATCTATCTATCCATCTATCTATCTATCTACCTATCTACCTATCTATCTATCTATCTATCTATCTATCTATCTATCTATCTATCTATCTATTTATCTATCTATCTATTTATGCATCTTAACATGCTTTTTTTTTCTAACGATTTACCTATCTATCATTACGTATTTATAAGTGTCTATTGACATTTCTCCTATGATAACCAAAAAAAAATTAACCATTTTGCAATTGTATTATTTGCCCGTACATTAGAATTTTTATCTTTTTAATGTTCCCTTTTTACGACATTTTCTCTCGATTTCATTAAGTTTTAAAACTGGTTTTCCCAGGAATAATCTTTCCAAAACTTTTTTTAGTTATCATCTGGGAGGATTTTTTCATCTTTCAATTTTACATTCTTTCGGGAGCCATCTTCCTATTTTGTTTGCTTTGTTTTGTTTTCTAAGTTTGCTGTATCACTCCCTGCATTTTTTTTATCTCCCCAACTTTGTTGCCAGCATCATCACCATGGAATTTCTCCACATCATCATCATGTGGTACCCAAATCTCCTCAATGTGATGTTCGCTCTCTCTCTCTCTCTCTCTCTCTCTCTCTCTCTCTCTCTCTCTCTCTCTCTCTTTCTCTCTCTAACCAGACGTATCGATGCTAAACACTTAGAGCGTAAAAAAAAAAAACATGAAAGAAAAGAAAAAAGAAAAGGAGCACCAAAAGAAGACACAGCAATAACAAAACGAGAACCCATTTTCCCCCCATCCTAGATGGTATCCAACTTTCTAAGGCCTTTCTCAAACACTTACCGTATCGATATTCCATAAAACCTTGGCAATCTGGGCCGCGACGGATTTAGACTTGTTCAATATGAGACATTGCAAGGGAAGAGCCCAAACATATAAAAACGAAATTTTTGAGTTGTGGCAAGGAAAAAACAATAAATGTCCCAAGATTCTATGACCTGGAAGAGAGGAGAACAGGCGAGGTCGGGGGCAACAGTGATGTACAAGTTGTGCACGCGCCTGATGTGGCCAGATCTGAAGATTCCAGGCAACTTCAACTGGAGACAAGGAGGGATCGAACAGCTACAAACCAAGAGCTCATTTTTCTGTTTTTAAACTATGGATAGGACGACCGAGAAAATTCTTTCAGTTGTTTTAGTTCTTTTCGTTATATTCTCAGTCTCCCAAGGTGGTGTGAGAGGAACCCGTGCGAGTTTTTCAACGATATCGACCTATCGTCTGCTCTCTAGTCTCGCCCTGTACTTCAAACCTGTGCCCCAGCACGCATCAACCAACAAAGCTTGTCAATCAATTTCCGCGAATGCTGAGAATTGACCCGTGGGCGGAGCTTAACTTTAGGGCGTGTCGGTCCCTCCCACCAATCAATCGCTAGGCGTGGTTCGGCTCCGGTCGATGGACCAATCAGGTGGGCTGTTACAGTGGTATTTTGGCTGCTATGTGGTGGAATGAGAAGGGGGGTGGGTGATCGAGAGCTCATTAAGTTGAAGGGTAGAGAGGGGTAGAGGGGGCAGCCCTGAGGTCGATGGGGTGAAAGTAGTGGGTTCGAGAGGGCGGGGGAAACAAAGTATAGATTATTGGTTAGTGTCTTAGGAAGCCGAAAAGAAGGATCAAAAAGGGAAGAGAATGAGAGAGAGAGAGAGAGAGAGAGAGAGAGAGAGAGAGAGAGA
Source organism: Elysia crispata (assembly GCA_033675545.1). Taxonomy (NCBI): domain Eukaryota; kingdom Metazoa; phylum Mollusca; class Gastropoda; family Plakobranchidae; genus Elysia; species Elysia crispata. Next base: position 361,920 of record JAWDGP010006115.1, read on the forward strand.
GAGAGAGAGAGAGAGAGAGAGAGAGAGAGAGAGAGAGAGAGAGAGAATTTGCGGATGGAAGAAAAGTTTGATGAACAATGAAAACAAGTGAATGACAAAGGTTGCAATTATAGAAAGAGATGATTGTTAGGGAAGAGGTTTGTAAGTGAAAGAGGAAAACACAGTAAAAGGAACGTGTGTGCCTATATATTTAGAAAAGTAAAGAGATTACACTGGTCGAAATCTTAATATTAAAAGAAAGGAAAAATTAAAAAAATTGATAGTGAAAACAAAATAACAAATATCTTGAGAAAGGGATAGTGAGTTGATCGACAAACAATGGATAGTACAGAGAGAGAGAGAGAGAGAGAGAGAGAGAGAGAGAGAGAGAGAGAGAGAGAGAGAGAGAAGGAGAGGGGTGTGGTGTGTGTGTGTGTGTGGGGGGGGGAGAGATAGACAGAAACCGACACACATAAATTAATTAATACGGAGGAAAAAGTGAAGGTGGGATGAAGAACAGAATCGTGTTTACGCTTTTCATATGACGACAGCAACCTTTTTTTTTTTTTGTTATTTCATAAAGCTCGCCGCCCATGACTGAACTGAACTAACTATGTAATGGATTCCTGGATTTGATGTCGTCCAACTTTCCTCTTGTTATGTGTCATGCACTATCGACACGTTTATAGACATTGTACATCATGCACTGGAGCCCGCCACCAGATGGCGTAATAACATGCTAAATAGAGATGAACACGCGTTTACAACTCTTATACATGTTCTTTCCTATACATCACTGGGCTTAGACATGAAAAGAAAAAAAAATATATAATTATTGTATACATGTATACAAATGAAATAAGAGGACTTCAAGAGTTGGAATGCTCTTGTATTGTTTACTCTTATGTCTTAGCAGAACAGAGATCATCTGAAGTTTAACTCTTAAAGCAGAGAACTTCAGCTTTCACTCATAACTTTTTTCTTCCATTGATTTCCTGAAGCATAGCGCCGAGCCTCCTTGTTACTTGAGGCTCTCGGGGTTCGAACCAACAACAGTCCACGCTTCAGTTTGTGGCGCAATCGTCTCACCTCATGACTCTACACACTCTCAAGACTTTTTGTGAGAGAGAGAGAGAGAGAGAGAGAGAGAGAGAGAGAGAGAGAGAGAGAGAGAGAGAGAGAGAGAGAGAGAGAGAGAGAGAGAGAGAGAGAGAGAGAGAGAGAGAGAGAGAGAGAGAGAGAGAGAGAGAGAGAAATTTTACAGGCGAGATCGAGAATTCTGGTGGTTGTGGGTTTGGTCAAGATCGTCTAGAAGACTTAGAGCTGGTGTCAAAGCGTTTCTCCGAGAGTTTGAGGACCATTACAGAATATGTATGAAACGAACAGAGACCGACCATTGCTCGGGATTTAACTGATAGTGTTAAGAATAATAACAGATAAATAAGTCGAACAGGAATGCCCAGATCCCATTTCAGGAGACATTGTGTAGTCTGTGCAATCACTCTCATTCCCATTGAGGTTCTCGAAATCTAGCAAGGAAAGGATTTGACAAGCTATACATTCTGGTTTTCTACAGAAGCGTCATGTGATTTATAGAAAAGTATCCGACTTGCGTGCAATTTAACAATAGTGAAGCCGGGCTGAACTTGACCTAAGAATAAAAAGAAAAATAATTTCATGCTGAAGGTAATATGTAAAAGGTAGTAGTATACGCATAAATCACTTTTTTCCCACTCGAACCTAGCTAAACAAAGCTGGTGTAGCTGAAGCGGATGTCAGGAAACCAAAGACAGAGAGCAAGTTTTGTTGAAAATTTCATCTTCGCCTAGAAAATGAGCGTAGAGACATGACTGGGTTTATCGGGAAAAGTCTAAGAACCAAAAGGTGATATTTAGCAGACAATTTGAAAATTAGATTGGTTGAATCAAACATTACACAAACATGGAGAAACAAAGGTTGCAGACTGAAGACTTAAATCTATCGCCTGATAGACCTTAACACACTTAGGTTAGGCGCTGATTATTAGCATTCAACAAAAACTGCTAAAATATAACGCCAAGCAGTGCTTCGATGCCGGGTGTCCATGATTATTACAGACCGATAGACTGGGGACAAGATGAATTACTTTCCCAGGGCAGTGATTATATGAAGTGTTAGTTGGATCGAACCCTTAACCACCGCCTCACCATGGCGCCAGTGTTTTGTTTGCCCGCCTGGCCATGTGGAATCTGGGCCTCAATGACAGCCACAGATCTTCATTCTAACACTAAACTGATTTCACGAAATCTCAATGCTCACAACGAAAAGCTATTTTAGGGAAGTCTAGGTTGAAGACCTCCTCCCCTCCGCTAAGACCTAGATGTAGTACCTATTTTATTAGAGCAGTTTAAGGAAACCAGCAGCAAGAACATTAGTCAGTATAGCAGACGTCAGACAGGATGCATAAGAGAAAACAGGAAAACCCTTTCAGGTCGAGCCATGTGCAGACAAAATACAGCACGTCAAGTAGATCTGACGCTGCGACTAGAGTGGTTGGACAAAAGTTGAACCATCGATCTGGCGAATGTACATCTTGGAACCATCAGGAGGCAGCCAGTAGACATAGTCGTCTTCTGCACAAGAAACGTTTCTCCTCGAGATGCCGTGTGTTTATCATCTTCACTTCCAACACCGCCCTCAACTTTTATTTTCCAGGCGACAAGTTAATCAGTTATTTAAGGTGGATTACAGAGGAAGGTTTCGGTCACATGATGAGCAAAACAAAAGTAACGTAGCTGGAACTCCGGCGAACTCTTGACATTTACTGGCACCTTGGACATACGTTCAAAACGCGGACTTTTTCAGCCCATTGTTCTCATTACAATAGAGGTTCGTATGGTCAAAACGCGCACATCATGACATGCCAAAACGCGCACTTTTAGGTCGATTTTGCATTCGAACTCTTGTGAGCAATGTCGATATTGTTAGCTACCGAAACATTTCCTCTCTGCATTATTACGGGCTTGAGACCGTCTCACCGAAGTGGGCTGCATTAAAAATGTTTCGAGTTTTAATCTTTTTTGTTTGTACAGTAAAAATCATAGTCCATAAAAGCTGCAGATAAAAATTTACAGCACAGTGGGAAGCATCTTTTTTCCAAAAACATGAATAAATTGTTCCATTGTTATTGTTCCCATCTTGAAGTCTCTCACACACGCTTCCTTCTGCTTGATGGCTTCAACCCCCTTCGGTCTTGCCACAACTGCGGTTTCTCACTCCTCTTATCTTGAGTGTGGACTTTTTCATTTCTTCATCAGCTGCCTCGATGAACACAAATATATTTGGGTGTGGACAATTGAAGTATTTCGAAAAGTGGAAGTGGAAACTCTCGCACGCATTTGTTGTTCTGCCCTTTATGTTGTCTGACGCCCAAATCGCCGGTGGAAATTCTGAAAATTCGTCAATATACGTGGACACAATGTAGTCCGAAAAGAGAGATGCTCTTGGGTCGTCTGGTATCCTTGGGAAAAGAATGTCCGCAAAGCAATCGCCGACAGCTGATGGTGGAAGTGCTGGTAGGCCAAAGAATAGTTTCAGCCACGAGCCGATGGAAGAGGAGGAATCTTTGTATTCTTTCGTGAGGTTTAATGACTGTATTTTCCTATACCAAGCTTGGCTCACGTGGAAATGACACGCTATGATGGTGCAACTTAGGCCTCGTGTGTTTGAGAAAGAGAGAGAGAGAGAGAGAGAGAGAGAGAGAGAGAGAGAGAGAGAGAGTGTGTGTGTGTGTGTGTGTGTGTGACAGAGAGAAGAAGAGAGCTCAAGCAAAGCTGCGTGCCGAGTTCAACGTCCGCTCGGTGTTTTTTTTTTTTTTTTTTTAATGACTGACTGACTCAATGACTGACTGACAGTATGTCAAATAAACACTCTTTCGATAGTCCGCGCTTTGGCATGCCTTGTATGTGCGCGTTTTGGCAGACAGAAAAGTCCGCGTTTTGGAGGTTCATTAGAGCACACTCCGCGTTTTGGAGGTACGCCCCCTGGCCATACCATCCAAGTGAGTGACGTCACAGAGCACCGCTGGGCTGCCAGGACAAGATCAAAGCTTGAGAAAAAAGACTTATCCAAGTCAAGTGATCCCCACTCTTTTAAGGGTAATCTGCGTCATTTAATGATACTTTCATATGTGGGAAAAAAATCATATTTATATTAATAAGAACAACAACAATTATACCCGGTAATAATAATAATAATAATAATAATAATAATAATAATAATAATAATAATAATAATAATAATAATAATAATAACAAAGATGATGATGAAGATGATCAATTGATAAAAAGGAAAGATTTTTCTTTTCAGAAATGGAGAATATATATATATATATATATATATATATATATATATATATTATTTTTTTTTGCTATGAAAGGGTACAGTATAACTCTTTATGAAACCACGCTAGCGCCAGTCTTTTTGGCAGCATCAGTAAAACACAACACCAACATAAGCAACATCAATATATTCGGCGGCTTTATGTTAATCCAAAGATAGGGCGTGTTAGATGAGAGCCCACCCCAGATATTCCCAAGTGTTGGATCGAACCAGAACATCCTCCTTGTCTGTTCACAGCTCTACTAACTGGACAATGTGGCGCCCCAAGCATCGAGATCACCCATGGCACGAGGACAAAATTAATACTCATACTTGCACCATATAGTAACTATGTAGAAGATAGAGTTAATTAATATTTTTACTGACGATTTCGATTATAACAGTATTATAAATAGTGATTATATTAACAACAACAACCATAACAACAACAGCAACAGAAAAACGACAAATTAATAATATTAATAATAATAATAATAATAATAATAATAATAATAATAATAATAATAATAATAATAATAATAATAATGATAATGATAATAATGACACTGCTAGGTCTAATTTTGCCTACATTGGCAACCAATATTTTTGTGAGTGAAGATTTTTAAATCTGCTGTTAACTCTTCTGGATAGCACATATTAAATTCCCCTATGGGTAACCCACCATAACCTTCTATAATTCAGTAAGTATTGTCGTATCTCTGCCTCTGACCCATCTCTCCATTATTCTTGATTGAAATGCGAGTGTTAGATTTACATCTTGACATAAGAGCTGGATGACATTAATATCGTATTGAATAATTGATTTTAGATCCATTTCACATTCACAACAAAGCCCACATCGTATTTGTGTCAAACAAGCGAGAACCAAAGATGAAATGTAGATTTTGAAAAAAATGTACGTGAGAGGATAAAACTATAGCTATAAAAATAAAAGCCCTGCATTAGTCCTATTGATACGTAGTAATTGAACTATGTATAGTAGCCCGTGCTTTTTGTATCAGCCACCGACCGTCTGAAAGTTAGTTCTAGGTTTATTATTAGTAACATTACGGCCGATTTATGATTATTCGAATAGACAGAATGATAATATGTTAAAAAAATCGCAGTTAGGAAAATATACAACGAAAATTTATTTATTTAGCAATAACTATCTAGATTCAAATTGGTGTCTAGATCTACTGATTTTTCAAAGAAAACCTAAGCCGTCTTTCTACCGACTAAATTTCAAACTTTTAAGCTCAAGTCTAGATAGAATATAGATGCTAAAAACTTAGATGGATGCCGAATAAGACGTTAAAACAAATAAAACTTTGGGCAAAATCTTAATCAAAATTTACAATATCATTTAGTCTAAATCATTATCAAAAAGAAGAAAACTGTGGAGTGTTAGGATTGTGTTCTTATAACGGATCATTGAGACCTAAAATATAGAGCAAAAATTATTATAGCAATGTCCTCTCAAAAGATGGAAAGGTGTAAGGCAGGATGCCATAGATGTGTTTTAATGACTTGAAAGGGCCATATTTCGCTTTAGGGTCATAATATACAACCAGCCCTGCCGTACTGAGGACATCTAATGAGTGAAAATGGCTTTTTCGTGCAATAAATCCACGCAAAATTAATATAAAAGAAGTCACCCCTAACACAGGTAAAAAATTCCAATAAAGAATCGATGGGGTGTCAGTTTAATCTCTAAAGCTAGAGGGGAGTCAAGAGAACAAGAGAAGAACATTACAATTAATAGAAAAAAAAGTAAGAGAGGGAAAAAAAACAAACAAATCCAAAACACGATGAGTTAAAAGTGCGAAACACAGCGAGCAATTCGATCCCATGCCTTCACCAGGCTTCAAGTTCAAGCCAGATCATGGCAGAATGAAGTGTGGGACAAGCCATACCTCTTGGGTGAGTTAATGGTTACAGCGCTGCTGATTTCTCTTCAAGGGCTATTAAACTCATAATTATAATTATAGATGACTCCACACCAAGCCAGGGAAGCGATCAAAATCTTTCATGTGCCATGAAGAATGTAGCGCGTAGCAAGAATATGAAAATTTAACTCGCTTATCTCAGGCCTATATTTTGTACACGTACATGACTTGTATGTGTATGAGTGTATGAGCTTGATATCCCCATGACTGTGGGTCGTGCTGAAAACTTTCACAAACCCTCGATCTTCATTCACCTCTCTCCTGATGGTACCTTGTCCCTTGCCATAAATTGTATTATACACATGTTCTTTAAAGTATGCAGTTTTCCTAATCAACCTGCCCGTCTTTAATGACGTATGTGTTAGATATCATAGTTGGATAATTTCCTTGCACCTTTTTCAGAGTTCTATCAGTGCTTGTAGCCAGCGATTCCAACTACAAGAGGTCCTTGCATGTATTTCTACACCTGGAGGCCATGACTGGGTGCAGTCATTTTAATATTTACAATTGCATTTTCAAACACTAGAATCAATGAGTTGTTATCTCAGACCAGAATCGCCCAACCAATTATTTTCAGTTCAGCTTTCTACTGACACTAGTGACAGAGTATTAGGTGCTCCCAAACTGAACACCTGAAATAGAACTTTTGCTTGCTTATGTAATTATTTTCAGTTTTTCCCTTTAACACAATAATGCCTGTTTCTTGAAAGTTATTGGACAGCATTACTTATTATTTTACAACACTATTATAGTTATTGAAGTTGTTACCTTGGACGTGCGAGAACATTGCTCACAGAGAGAGAGAGAGAGAGAGAGAGAGAGAGAGAGAGAGAGAGAGAGAGAGAGAGAGAGAGAGAGAGAGAGAGAGAAAGAGAGAGCAGCCAGAATGTTATCTTGCGGGTATCATAATAATTTTATGGTTTTCCGTTTACTGTACATGTATATCTCATCCATGAAATAGTCTGTGATACTAAAGCAATGCTTTTGTGCAGTCTCCCTTCACAGGGGATACTACTTTGATTATTAACACGAAGTACTGATATAGGGTTCGCCTCCCTTGTTTTCTTGCCTGCGTCAGTGGTCCTTTCGAAATCCACCACTACAGCTAACTTTCTCATGACTGAGCATGTGTACACGATATGATAGACAATATATATAAAGCTATGTACAGAAAAATATCCGTGCAATACGATTGCAAAACTCGTTTACTTGTTTACAACTGTGAATCTAAAAAGCTCATACTAGTCATAGGTTAACACAGCCACAAAGTCTTTCATATTACTGAATATGTACATTGTATTATCTACAGCCAGCAGACGTATAAAAAACATGTTTGAACACAAAGATTACGAAATCTTTGAAAAAAAATGAAAAAATTAACTTTACGGAATTGGCGCTAAAGAGCTTTAGGTTTTATATGCATATGACGATACATTACATGTACTGATTATGTCTTGAATATCAGTTTGAATTTTGTAAATCAAAGGAAACTTAACAAGGGAGGTAATAATAAAGATTCACACCAATGAATCGGATCGCACTCTTATCACCCCTGATTTATTTGACAACCAGTGAACAACCAACGAGAATACTAGAGCCAGCTGCTCTTGCTATTGTTACTTAAAGTATAAACTGATGTTTCATAATGAATGGCTTGGTATCCGATCTCCAGATCTAGAAAAGAGTGAAGATCAAGCGCGGTACTTGGAAATATTAATTCATTGTGATGTATAGTTGGCGAGAGATGCAATAGTTACACTTCAGCTCAAAGTTACATAAAATTTTCCTAGTTTTTTGAGTTCACTCCAAGAGGTCTGCTTTTGCTTTCTACAGGGAAATATATGTGTGTGTGTGTGTGTGCTAGAGAATAAGATATATAAATATATATATATATATATATATATATATATATATATATATATATATATATATATATATATATATAGAGAGAGAGAGAGAGAGAGAGAGAGAGAGAGAGAGAGAGAGAGCGAGCAGCAGCAAAGGTGTCAACAGTGCAATAATCCAACCGATTTTACTTTAAAATATATAAGCCAAGAAGAGAAAAAAAAATAACACTGATCTGGAATTTTAAAAGTAGGTACCACAAAGTGATTTTTCTACCCCAGCAAATTTGAATATATCCAATTGTACTGTAAAGATCTTGTTAAAATATGAAATTTCCAACAAATTTCATCAAAATCTGTTGGTAAACAAAAGTTTTACAGCTGTTTCAATTTTGCGCATAACGACACAAAACAAATTGCGTGCATCGGGTTGTTTTTTAAGGACATATAAAAGTCATTTGTTAAATCTTATGAAACAAAAAAGGACATATTTACAAAGTCCAAGACAATGACTATACACATACGAAATTTCACGGAGATAAAAAGTAAACAAAAGAATTTATTGGTCATGAAATATGGCCAAAAACACTTGTGGCATATCAACATTTCAAGCAAATACTCTAGATCAGACACTTTTGGACCATCGTAAAAAAACACATATTCTTCAGATTGTTTCAGTACTTAGTTTGCTAATACACAATGTTGTATTTAGTTGACTCAATTTTTGTCAGCAACCTAGAAAGCCATTTTGAAAAGATAGAGAAAACCAAAATTGGCATAGCGCCAAATTTTGCGCCTTGGAAGAAAATTGGTAAAAAAGCGAATCATATTGTAGAAATTATATCATAAAAAACACAGTTTTCGTACTAGAGTAATGAAACTTTCGGAGTTTATGATTTTTTAGATGCTGAACCTGATTATGCTATCTATTTGATAATTTGACCACTGTTTCTATTTCAAAACTGCATTGTAAGTCAATGATAGAAGTAAAAAATTAATAGTCACAGATGAATTATGATTGAACATATATTTTCAAATGTATACATGATAAAGCATTATGATTTTGATAGTTGTAGAAAACTCCCATGATAAACTGAGGTTCAATACACGCTTACATTAAAGCTGAAACTGAATGACTGTAAAAGAAAGTATTGCATAAGAGACAAAATACATTACAGTTTTCAAAATATAAATTGAAAACCAATTCATGTAAAGGAATTAGCAAGCCTGAAAATATCAATATTTTGTTAAATGAAAACAATTTGAGCCTGCAACTTTAAAAAATTATAAAGTATAAACAGAAATTTTCGTTTCTTTTAAATTGTGAAGGTTTCTGTTCCGTGTATATGTTTTTTTAAGCCGCACCTATGGTTTTTCCCACTCTGCTTACCTCTCGGTCTCACTACCTCTTTTGCCAGACATACTACGTACCTGTATCAGTGTCACTTTTTTGTTGACTACCTACCTGTACACTTCGCTAATGAAAGTATCTATACTGTTTGTACCTTGCAGCGTTTTCTGTTTGTTTTGCTAAATAAACCTTGAACCCAACAACAACATCAAGCAACAGTTTCTGTCAAATTTATTCTCACCGTAACAGCATTGTATTTAATAATCATCATCAGAAATTTAATTTTGAATGATTGTCTTTTGCCTCTTTTAGAGGGGGGTTCATTGCATATCTTTCCAAGCAAAGTCTGGTAAAGATTTGCAGCAGTACCTGTCAGTCTTAAGTCCTCTTGCCCCATCACTAATTTTCTATATCGAATCTGATCTTTAAGATTTTCTGCTTTTCCATTTTTATATAACTGATCAAGCCCAGCTTTTGTGGTGCACAAACCACCTTGACACAAAACCGCATTCATAATTTTAACTTATTACAAAAGAATTCCAACTGCTTTTTTTTTACTTGGAACCATAGGGGCGCAATGGAGTTACAGGAGTGAGAAAATGATTCAAAGATGAAAATCAGTTGAATAAAAGGAGGAAAGCCTGGCTAACGAGAAAGTATTACTAAAAGTACAGAGGAGTCCATATACATTCAACACCTAAGGGAAACTTTTGCTTCAAGTCAACTTTGTTTGCCAGCACTATTTTGTATTTCTTTACAAATTAAATTGCAATATTTAAAGCCAACTTTTGCCTACAGTCAACTAACTTTTTTGGTCCTGAGGTATTTATCCAGACTCCAGTGTAAAGTCTATGGAAGTAAAGAAAGGGCCAGGAGTGGAGAGAACGACGAAAAAGATACTGATTTTGAGGATGAAGACGATCATTACATTGATTATGATGATGATAATGATGATGATGGTGATAATGATGATGATGGTGATGATGATGATGTGATGATGATAATGATGATGATTAGGATGATGAAGATGATGAAAAAACTGTCTTTACAAGCATGGGCATTATTAACACTGTATCGCCGATAATATTTTTTGTTTTATCATGTTTCACTACTTCAAAGATAAAAATGAGCCTGACTTTAACAACAGAAGAAAGAAATTTGCCCATTTCACTCTGTGTATCTCTGAATCCATTGGAAACTAGGAAGCGAGAAAGAGAAACAGAAAAGGAAAGAGAGAGAGAGAGAGAGTGCGAGAGAGACTGAGGGAGAGAGAGAGAGAGAGAGAGAGAGTGCGAGAGAGACTGAGGGAGAGAGAGAGACTGAGGGAGAGAGAGAGAGAGAGAGAGAGAGAGAGAGTGCGAGAGAGACTGAGGGAGAGAGAGAGAGAGAGAGAGAGAGAGAGAGAGAGAGAGAGAGAGAGAGAGAGAGAGAGAGAGAGAGAGAGAGAGGTAAGCACAGCACTATGGCATCAGCTTCCCCTGAGTATAATTTGCCTCCTTAGATTAGAGGTAAAGGCAGTCTGAATCGAATAGCGAATAGTGTGGCTCTGTCCTGCCCCCACCCCCGGTAATCCTGCGTTCACACCAAAAAATCGCTCGTCCAGAATTTTCCTTGAGCACACACCAATATAGTGCACCAAAAATACACTGTACTTTATAATTATCGATGTGTGCTTACATAACATACCTACAGTCTTGATTATCACACAAAGACTATAAATATGCCCTAGAAATATAGTAAAAGAATACGTTCGTCATTACGTCATAGGCAAAGCACACAATCATACAGGCATCTCAAATCAATGTTCTAGATTGAATACATCTAGTTACATTGATGATAGTGACAAGGTATGATGATAAAAGCAATAAATCTGTTCAACAATTCCTTTCTTATTTTCAGCTCAATGAAAATAGTTTCTGTCTAAACCTAAGGTTTGTTGAATACTTTTTCACTGTGGCAGGGCAAGTCACCTTGATCTGACTAAAAATAATTTAAGAAAGTTATTTTGATTTCCATAGGTTTCTTTTTTCAAATGTTCCATAATCAATCATTATGGTCTCCACCTTGAAATGACTTTATAAAAAATAATGATTTGTCGAGTTCCTTGACTGGAAGAATTATTTTAAACTTTGTACTGAAGTGCTCTTCTCCCTTAAAAAAGAAGTTCTAAGAAAGTCTTTATCTTCGAGTGCGCGTTTCTTTATGCTACTCTTCTCTTCTATGTCAATTAGTACATCGTACTACAGGTATTTTCCCCGTAGCCTCAGTTTCCACTGCGTTTAATTCACGATGAACGGGATAGTTCTGCCTAAAGCACCTCTGTCCGTTCACTGTTGGAGGGAAGTCAAATAGCAGCGTCCAGTTTTCTTCTCACCTCCAGACCTGTGGGTAAGGACAGTTTTAGAGTTTCCGCCAAATAAACCATTGATTTCTAACCAACCCCTTTCAGTTGTTGCATGCAGGAAACAGGGGTATCTGCGGAGAAGTTCGGTTGCCGCACTTATAATTGAGGCCCTAACGTGCGCACCTGGGGGCACGTGCCGTCAGACCCGGGAAGATGAGTTGTGGGACAGGAATGCTGTGGCTCGTCCAGTGATTGTGCAGCCTCCTCAGGAGGGGGGGGGGGTGTGTTCTGTGAAGAAGAATTAGCCCGCATCTATTCCCTCCTTTCTATTAAAACCAGCCAAAATTGTTTTAGGGTTTAATAACTATCAAGTTGACAACTTTCTACGTCGTCTCCTATTTTTTTTTTATTTGTAAAGAAATCTAACCCTGTCTTTATCACAGCTAGTTTAGGTAATGCCACGTTCTCTCAATCCGAGCGAGAATTCTGCTCGTCTCTCAGACACCTCCAGTACTGTAAAACTTCTCTACTGTCACCTCTTTTAGACCGTCGCGCACAATTGTCTCTTTCTTTGCAGCAATTGGGGCTGACTGACCACTAGACATAAATTGCCAACATCAGAGAAGAGGAGACAAAACAGAAGGAAACGAAGTGTAAGGCCAGAGGCAGACAGTGATAAGCTATACAGATTCAATAAGCGAGACCACTCTAGTGATGTGCTTAAAATAAATAAAACCTGACTATAACGGGAATTTTAGTTTCAGGAGAAAAATCCTGCTGTAAGCAAGTTCCCGCTTCAGGAATGCAAAGAGATCTATCCCCACCCCCCTCAAGAAAAAAAAAAAAGAAAAAGTTAATGTACGAACTACTACTTGTAAGTGTAAACACAGCCTAACAAAGAAAAAACGACTAATAGGCACCCGCAAAATCTTTTTATAGCTATCACGTGGTTTTAAGAAATCATGGAGGCTGTGCTATTATTGTCCATCACGTGGTTCAAAATATACAAACAATGTGTCTATAGCAGTACCATCTGTCTAGAAGGCCTGTTCACAAGGTTACGTAACATTATTCAGATGGGCCATCATCTGGCTAGCTATCAGCCACCTGCGCGAGGTTTGAACAGTTGATTATAGCATGCTTAGCAGTACACACTGTGTTTTCACTGGGCTCTCCTGCCATTTTGTTATTAGATTACATTCATTCTTTCTTGGATTATATTTCTTATCTTATTCTCTGCTATTCGCCCTTGGATTGCACCTTGTTCTAACAGATGCTTTCAATGTGGAACATTCCAAGAATGCTTTCTTGTGATTTGGTGTAGATTTTCCTCTAAATGTGTGCACACTGATAGAGTATGACCCGTGCCACCAAACATCATACAATGTAATATATATATATATATATATATATATTGAGAGAGAGAGATACTGATAAACAATTATACATGTTAAGTTCATCTAAATATGCTTTAAGTTTAATTAGCTTTTCCCTTTATGGTCTCTGCGATATCACTTTATAGAGAGAAGGTGTACTGAAGTGGGAGCCAAAGTTTTTTAAAAGCCTTTTAACTAAAATCTCTGATACTCAAAGTGCCCTCAATACTTTAACCTTAAGTTTCATATTTCATTATATGGTGTATCGGTGTCATTATCAATTTCCTTACTGTTTATTGTTTAGGGGAAGAAAGTGCACTGTTACAAACTGTAAGAGCGGCTATGCCAGTCAGAAGGGGAAAGAAAGTGAAACGGTTATTTTATAATTATGGTTTTCCGAAGGACCCAACTGAATGTCATAAATGGGTTTCGAGTCTCCCAAACAAAGTTGAGAAAGTGACTGAACATATTGGAGTATGTAGTCGACACTGGCTCTCTGATACTCCTCACATTCGAAGAGGAAGATAATATTTATAATCTCTATGCATCCTCCTATTAACTTTGGTGAGATACCTTCACCATCCATATCACATGCTCATCCAAAAACTCCTCGCCCTACCAAAAAAAAGCTGTCAGTGAAAACAAAGTCAGAGAAATTGACGAACTGGATACATTCATAGTAAAAAATAACTTTAACTGTGACACTGTTAAGGAAGCCCTTCAAGAAAGTTTGCTCCTCTATGGACTCAGTGCTTGTAATGCAGATAGAACAGAACAAGCACTTGCCAGCTTCAGTCGCGGTGGTTGTATGCATGAATATGTTATATACTTCCATATTAGACTTAGAGATGCAGATGCAGGAGTGACTGTAATTCAATTTGAAGACTACAACGGTTTTAAATTGGTAACACACCCAAATTTCCCCTGTAAAACTGTGAATCAATGGGATCAGCTAGAAGTTGTCCTTCATTTATACACTGGAACAGGTTAGTACTGCCCATTATTCTGACCACCCCCCCTCCCACATACACATAGACTTCTGTCTGTATCTCTTTCACTCTAAATATCACCATATCTTTTTTTGTCTTTCTCATTCTGTCATTCCTTGTTTTGCTCTTGACATGTCACTCCAGTGCCTTTATTTAATGTAGCCTACTTTAACACTGTGTTATCAAGTCTCGAAAAGGTGTACATGTGGATCTGAGTTTCAAAGTGTAAATATTTGAATGTAATAGAAATTATGATGAGAAGGGAGAGTGTGTGCGTGAGAGAGAGAGAGAGAGAGAGAGAGAGAGAGAGAGAGAGAGAGAGAGAGAGAGAGAGAGAGAGAGAGAGAGAGAGAGAGAGAGAGAGGCCCGGAAGGGTTAAGAGTCGGATTGAGCTAGAGAGATGAAAGAAAGAGAGAAGGCCAGATATAAAGCGCACATGGCTAGCACCTATTACCATATCTAGCACCCCCCTTTTCCACACAAATAGACCTCTGGCTGTCTGTATCTCTTTCACCCATTCTCTCTCTCTCTCTCTCTCTCTCTCTCTCTCTCTCTCTCTCATTCATTATTTTATCTCTTGCTCTAAGATTCTACGTACCTACTATGTTTGTTTTTGTTCCTTGGTCGAATTTTACAAAATTATAATCTCTGTCTCTCTCTCTCCCTCTCTCTCTCTCTCTCTCTCTCTCTCTCTCTCTCTCTCTCTCTCCCTCTTTCCCTCTCTCTTCATTTGCTTCTTCTGACTTGATACAATTAAAAACTCTCCTCATTATCTGATGTACGTGTTCTTAGTGTGTCACTCCAGTGCCGGTATTTGATGTACCGTACCACTGTATTATCAAATCTCGAAAAGGTGTACATGTGCATTTGAGTTTCTAAGTATTTGAATGTATAGCCTACATGTACTTAGAAGTTATGATGAAGAGGGAGGGAGGGAGAGAGAGAGGGAGAGAGAGAGAGAGAGAGAGAGAGAGAGAGAGAGAGAGAGACGAGGGTTAAGAGTCGGATTAAGCTAAAGATGAGAGAGAGAGAGAGACGGGAGTTATGAGTCGGATTAAGCTAAAGATGAGAGAGAGAAAGAAAGAGAGAGAGAGAGAGAGAGAGAGAGAGAGAGAGAGAGAGAGAGAGAGAGAGAGAGAGAGAGAGAGAGAGCACATTGCTAGCACCCCGCAGACCGGCCCATCTGAATAATATTACATAACCTATGAACAGGCCTCCTAGATAATTGGTACTGGTCTGAACGGACACAGATATACGTGTGACGTCACAAAATTCGTGTTTGACTCAGATCTCACTTCCTTTCCACCAATGTTCAAAATGGAGAAAGGACGTGTGTTCAAAACGTATGAAGAGTTTGAGGCAGCCCTTAAATCATTTTCAGTGGCACTCACAGTCTATTTGTGAAAAGATCGAGTGAGTCAGTGAAAGAACTAATACTGAAGTACCTAAAATATAAAATCATTCTCTTTGTGTGCAAGCACTCCCCGTCCAAACACACCAGCTCCTCGACGGGTCAGAGCCCATGTCAAAGGTAAGTCCCATCAATTGTGCTAATGAGATCTAGAGTTAAATATAGATAGGTCTTATATCTATATCTAGACGATCTGATTTTAGATTTTAGTGGTTGGTTAAAGATAAGGGGTGAGTTATCTTAAACCTAGATTTTTAAATCCTTCCCTGCCTCTTGGAGTAGATCTAGATCTAGATTCTAGATCTATAACAGAATGGAAAATTTGGCATGAGGGCACCAAAAGCTTTATTGAAAGGCATTGTCAGAGTACTGATCTGAAACATTTTGCAGTTCATAGGATAAATATTTTAATTTACTTTAGATCTAGATTTGCCAATCAATCATTTATTTTGAGGTTTCAGATTTTATAAGCCAAAGTTATTGTTCTTTAGATGTTGGCCACTGCCTACCATGTGGCTTGATGCTATACACTAAATGAACTTTGTAGCATTCAACTCCATCTATAGATACATAACTACATACTCTTCATCACTTTCACAGGTCCCTCAAACTAGATTGTCAAGCCAAGATTCGGTTGAAGATCCAGAGGCCGAAAGACCAGTCTCCGCCCTTCCTGGCCATCACAGTGCAGTATTTGAACTATCAAGAGTATGGCCTCACCCAAGAAGTAATTACACTTTCCTTTGTTTTTTTCTATTCTGCCTCTTATGGAAATAAATACATATTTTCATATACATGTGGACTGTGGAGAAAAGACAGGAAAGCCTGCATTGCTTGTTCGCTTGTACTGTTACAATGCAGGCAGGGCAAAATGCTAAGGATTTTTTTCTATTAAAAGTTTTGGTGCTTTCTTTCCAGTTTTTATAGGTTGGGAAGCAGTGTCAATTTTGCAGAAATAAATTGAATATAGGAAAAAAAGGTGTTATTTAGCTCTGTCGTTATAGCATTGGTTTTCGCTATTCAAGGTGTTAAACATGGGTTCCACTGTACAGGAAAGAGAATTGTCCGTAAATTTAGGAAATTCTGTATACATTATACATTCATGTGATCCCCCACAAATTCTGTCCTTGGACAGACAAACTTTTGTTGAAGGTTGGACGTGCAAAAGAAATGGTAAAAATATAATTCTACGCTGAGTACGATATTTTTCCATTATTATTAATATACATTTTTATACATTTCAATTCCAATATTGAGATTTGTATTGTACTTCAAACTATCCATGATATTGGTGTTTATTTTATCATTCATGTGTATAAAAAAATTTCTTCTCTCTATCTTTACACCCACAGCTCACCGTTATTTCCAACGAAAGATCATTCTTATTTCTTCATATGATAATAGTGAGTACAGCTAGGTGTTTCGTTTTTTTTGTCAGGATACCATATCTACTCTCTCTCTCTCTCTCTCTCTCTCTCTCTTCTAATATACAAATTTATAACTTGTCATTACAACGAGAAAAACTTGCTTCATTAAAACCAGCTTCAGCATTAGAAAAGAAAATCCTCAGTTTATAAAGCCACTTTAAAACTATTACAAAAGTAAATAAATTCTCTCTCTCTCTCTCCTATCTCTCTCTCTTCTAATATACAAATTTATAACTTGTCATTATACCGAGAAAAACTTGCTTCATTAAAACCAGTTTCAGCATTAGAAAAGAAAATCCTCAGTTTATAAAGCCACTTTAAAACTATTACAAAAGTATATAATTCTCTCTCTCTCTCTCTCTCTCTCTCTCTCTCTCTCTGTATATGTATATATATATATCCCCTTCTTTTCTTCCCTTCTCTGTGTAACTCGTTCCTTTCTATTCATAATTATATGTTCCTCTCAACATCTTCAGTGATAATCTGACAGAGATCTTCAACCTCTTCTTCATTTTGAGAAGATCAGCAGCCACAGACTAAGCAACTTGAGACAATGTGCTTTTGAAAGAGAATCCTTACCATCTACTAAGTTTTGAAGAGTGACGCAACACCTAGTTTTGCCCTTGATGTGTAAGTTGATCTTCTTTTCTCAAGAATTTTAAACTACTATAAATTCATGTGATCACTGCTTTTGATGTCATAGAAAAAGTGCTGAGACCTTCTGTTGGTTCAATTCAAGCAGCCTTGTGACATCAAGGCATTATTATTATTTTTTTTTGTGTGTGTTTTTTTCTTCGTTTTCTTCAGTAGGACAGACAGGTTTTTAAATCTTTCATGTCATCTCTTTTCTTATCCTCTCAGCTTAAAACAAACTTCATTTTTCACAAAAATCATTTTTTTTTTTTTGGATTTTCTCAAAAAATAAAGAGAGGGAAAAAATCATTTGTTCCTTCTTTAAATCTTTGCAGGTCAAGACAAATTTTGGGCTACGTTTGTAGACCAATCAAAGGTAGTCAGCTTACACCTTATGTACAAGTGAGACTTACATGTTTACCTTCTAATATTCATGTCTTTCTTTTCAAGCAAATTTCATGTCTGCAAGTGTGTTGTCTGCAACGAATACATTCCTTCATATTATGGTTTTTTTTTCTTCACTATGTGTGATTTGGAGGTCCTTTGAACTTTCCAGCTTTGAAAATGTTATAGAACTGGAGTGAGATGTTATATTTGCAATCTTTGCTGTACTTATGGCAGTGGTTGTCTATACATAATTTTATGTAGAACAGCGCTCAACATATGTGGTATTCATCTACGTTCAAACAACATAGACAATATATGTTTATATTGCTTACAACTACGTTTATTAGATACCGGTACATCTTTTTTTTTGTAGCTAGACACAAATCCTTAGATGATTCATGGAAAATATCCGGTATATCAATGAATTAGGTTCCCTGCTCTTTAGATTAGGCAATCATGACCTTTTGCGCATCTCTATCCCTCCATGCTGTTGTGTTAGTGCATCTGTCACTCATTTTACATTTAGCCACTTTTTTAATCCATGCTACATCTTCTCGCTTCTTTCCCCCTGCTGCCTTTTCCTTTAAAATCAATCCAGTTCTCAAAGATGTTTCAGTTTCTTTTTTCTCATCACATGGCCAAAAAATACTGCCTGTAGATTAAATATGGTATTTATGAGCATATATATGCCAGCTTCTCGTACCACACTT